>CM024531.1:975120-1169373 GCA_014182385.1 Eucalyptus viminalis
ATGCTGGATGAGGCGCGTCGAGGAATGATGAAAGGCAAGCCATATCCTACACACAGTCCCCCATCTATACACTTGTGAGATGAGTGCAGAAGATTCCATGGCTGCAGGGTAAAGAGTTCTTTCGCGAATGGTACGATAACCAAATCAGTGAGAGGCATTCCATCGCTCACCCCATTGAGCCCCATACATTGGTGAAGCTTCTCTCATACCCCGTCAAGAACCACCCCACACCGGGGCAGATAGAAGACAAAGCAGCATCACAAGGTGAGAAGAGAGATAGAAATTTTCTTGCTCGCACTTGCATCAATCTTCAGGTGTCCTTATTGCATATGAACGCTCACGTTAATTTAAGTGCCATAGAATGACGAAGAGCAATTCTTTCTCTATGCACTTGTATTCATTGTACAACCCAATTGAGTCTGTAATTTCACCCTCACATGAAGGCAAAACAGAAGTTACTGCCATTTAAGCAGCATAACCCAGAGCACCTACTGAATATGAAGACTCAAGAGTCTAATAACGGTGCTTCGATTAAGCTTGCCAAGATCATCTCTCAAGCAACAAGAATGAAAAAGCAGGGGCATAAAAAAGCGGTGTACCTGGTAAAAGCAAGGTCAATGCCCATAAAAGAACTCGAATAAAAAATAGGGGCATGAAAAAAGCAGTGTGCCTGGTAAAAACAAGGCCAATGCCCCCCAGTCAAAAATGCAGTCAAGAAAATGTTGCTGTTGTGGTCCATAGAACCTCCATTTGTGAAGAAGAAAGATCGGTGACAAATGCCAAGGCAATCACCAGCTCTACCTTTTTACACATGAATCAAGCCTACGTTGCATCCCATTGTAAAAGTCTCTTCAGACTAGGGGCACTTCAATTGACGTAGGATTTCATATGTCTATAAGCATCGCTCGAAGAAGTACGAGCAAGATTACTCTATCTCTTTTCGCAGGGTTCTTGACTTGTAAACCCGGAGATGATCGTGCAACATTTTCGTCCATCAGCCTCAACCTTGATGGTCCCCTTCGATGAGCCACTGACCAAGACTTCATCACAGTTTCAACAAAGACCTCTCACATTGGTAAAGTCGTACTGTTTGCGAGAATACTCAAACCCCCGCTGACATGATGACAGTGAGATAGTGTGGTCCTTATGAATCCTGCATCAATGGTCAGGATAGCCTTTTCCATGAGAGTGAGCGGAAAGTCCTTTCAGACTAATAGTCCCTCATCTAGCATGCTTAAGACATCTACATTCTAAATGAATGTTGTCTTTCAAAATCTTCCCCAGTGGAAATCAAAAGATGCAGAACTGACAAAATTATCATGCATGAATCTCATTTGAACTCATGAATTTATAGCATATACAATCATATGTGCATATTATGCAAATAGCAGACATACTCTTAGAGATCAGATATTGCCAGGTAAGCATATCTCTATCCCCATTTGTCTTAAGGTACCTACCATTGTCTAGGTACTCTCTTCTTGACACTCAACCTATTCAAGTTGTCCCTTGAGTTTCGATGCTTACTGCTGTCTTAGCATCCCATTGTCTTTGAGTACCGGCCACCATCCGGATACTCCCTTTTCCTGACCCTCGACCTATTCGAGTTGTCCCAAGAGTATTGATACTTGTGATTGACCAAGTATCCCTTTATCGTTGAATACCTACCGCTGTCTAGGTATCCCTATTGTCTTTGAGTACCGGCCACCGTCCGGATACTCCCTTTTCCTGACACTCGACCTGTTCGAGTTGTCCCCAAAGTATTGATACTTGTGACTGACCAAGTATCTCTTGGAATACCTACTGCTGCCTAGGTATCCCTATATCGTCAAGTACCCACCGTTGTCCAGGTGCTTCCTTTTCATGACACTTAACTTGCCCAAGTTGTCCCCAAATATAGCAGCTGTTCAAGCATTCCACTGCTTTGTGTGCCTGCGCCTACCCAGGTATGCTTTCTTACACTTGGACCAACTGAGTGGTCCCAGGTTGTATAATTAAATACTTGTGTTCATCCAAGTATCCCAGTACTTTGTACACCTGTAGTTATCCAGGTGTTCCACCCCTTTTAAGTGCCTACGGCCATCCAGGTAAGCCTCGTGCTACATTCAAATTCCCTTTACCAGGAGGTGAGAGACCTTCACGAATATCTCAGGTACGCCCTCGATATTCCCAATTACCAGGAGGTGAGAGACCTTCACGAATATCCCAGGTACGTCCTCAACATTCCCATTTACCAGGAGGTGAGAAACCTTCATGAATATGCGGGGCACATCCTCGATATCCCCATTACCTGTGAGGTGAGAGACCTTCATGAATATCTTAGGTACGCCCACCGATATTCCCAATTACCAGGGAGGTGAGAGACCTTCACGAATATCTCAGGTACGCCCTCGATATTCCCAATTACCAGGAGGTGAGAGACCTTCACGAATATCCCGGTACGTCCTCGACATTCCCATTTACCAGGAGGTGAGAAACCTTCATGAATATGCGGGGCACGTCCTCGATATCCCCATTACCAGGAGGTGAGAGACCTTCATGAATATCTTAGGTACGCCCTCGATATTCCCAATTACTAGGAGGTGAGAGACCTTCACGAATATCTCAGGTACGCCCTCGATATTCCCCTTTACCAGGAGGTGAGAGACCTTCACGAATATCTTAGGTACGCCCTCGATATTCCCAATTACCAGGAGGTGAGAGACCTTCACGAATATCTCAGGCACGTCCTCGATATTCCCTTTACCAGGAGGTGAGAGACCTTCATGAATATATGAGGCACGTCCTCAATATTCCCAATTACCAAGAGGTGAGAGACCTTCACGAATATCTCAGGTACGCCCTCGATATTCCCCTTTACCAGGAGGTGAGAAACCTTCATGAATATGCGAGGCATGTCCTCAATATTCCCAATTATCAGGAGGTGAGAGACCTTCACGAATATCCCAGGTACGTCCTCGATATTCCCCTTTACCAAGAGGTGAGAGACCTTCATGAATAAGCAGGGCACGCCCTCGACATTCCCATTACCAAGAGGTGAGAGACCTTCACAAATATCCAAGGTATGTTCTCAATATTTCCAATTATCAAGTACCCTTAGATACTTGTGAATGTCCAAGTATCCCCCAAGAATTCATAATTGTGATCATCCAAATACCCCTTCAATGCCTATGGTCAGCCAAATACCCATTTCGATGCCTGCAAAGGCCCAAATATCTTTCATGTTAGTACTTGTGAATATCCAGGTACTCTTTGATATGCTTGTGAATGTCCAAGTATCTTCCAGAATTGATGCCCTGAGAAAGGTCGGCGCATCTTCCCGAGAAAGGTCGGGTTCCAACTGGTGTCTTCGACAGAAGTCAGACGCCCCACAAATCGATGCCCTGAAAAAGGTCGGCGCATCTCCCGAGAAAGGTCGGGTATCAGCTGGTGTCTTCGACGGAAGTCAGACGCCCCATAAATAGATGCCCTAAGAAAGGTCGGCGCATCCTCCCGAGAAAGGTTGGGTTCCAACTGGTGTCTTCGACAGAAGTCAAACGCCCCACAAATCGATGCCCTGAAAAAGGTTGGCGCATCTCCCAAGAAAGGTCGGGTATCAGCTGGTGTCTTCGACAGAAGTCAGACACCGCACAAATTGATGCCCGAGAAAGGTCGCGCATCCTCCCAGAAAGGTCGAGTTCAACCGGTGTCTTCGACAGAAGTCAGACACCCCACAAATCGATGCCCTGAGAAAGGTCGGTGCATCCTCCCGAGAAAGGTCGGGTTCCAACCAGTGTCTTTGACAGCAGTTAGACACCCCAACAAAACAGATGCTTTGAGAAAGGTCGGCGCATCTCCCGAGAAAGGTCGGGTACCAACGGGTGTCTTCGAGCAAGTGGACACCCAACAAATCGATGCCCTTTGAGAAAGGTCGGCGCATCTCCGAGAAAGGTCGGGTGGCGGGTGTCCTTGATACAAATCAGGCACCCACAAATGAGATGCCCTGAGAAATGTCGGTGCATCTCCCGTCAAGGCAACCGAAGAAAGGTTCGGGTCCTAGACAAATCATGGATTGTTTTAACAGGCGACCGAAGAATGGTTCGGGTCCTAAAGAAGCAACTTCCCGTCACGGCGACCGAAGAATGGTTTGGGTCCGAGAAAAACCACTGATTACTCCGTCAAAGCGACCGAAGAATGGTTCAGGTCCTGAAGGAGCAATCTCCCGTCAAGGCGACCGAAGAAAGGTTCGGGTCCTAGATAAATCTGATTACTCCAACAGGCGACCGAAGAATGGTTCGGGTTCAAGACAAACCACTGATCACTCCAACAGGCGACCGAAGAATGGTTCGGGTCCTGGAAGAGCAGTCTCCCGTCAAGGCGACCGAAGAAAGGTTCGGGTCCTAGACAAATCATTGATTGTTTTAACGGGTGACCGAAGAATGGTCCGAGCCCTGGAAAAGCAACCTCCTCATATCACCAGGTAAGATGACGCATTGATACTTACCAAAACTCGGGGTTCACACCCTATCTCACTCACTCCCGGTAAGTAACTACAGGTATCTTCTTATCTATCTTAGTATGTGTAAAATTATATTGCTCTTTTCCGCATAGAGTAATAGGTCATAAATAAAATATAATCTGTTACGCACGCGTGGATAAAATTTAGGCATCAATCTGTCTTTGAATGCAACCTCTGCGAGCTTACCTTCAAAGAGGGGCAGCTGTTGACGCCTCAAATTTTAATTAAGTTTATTTTATCTTACTAATTAAGTTTTTATTTTATTAATCTTGTCTTTTTTCGAAATAAAAACAGCAAAGCAAAGCAAAAGAAAAACAAAAAAAAGAGCAGCCTTTGTATAGGCCCTCGGCCCATTTCGTCTCGGCCCCCCCCACTTCTTCTTCTTCCTCGCCCAGTTGCAGCGCACGCGCAGAGGGCGCGACGCCGGAGCGGAGGGGAGGAGCAACAATGGCGCACGTGGAGCAGGGGGCGGCTGGCATCGGATAAGAACGTGAGGGGAAGCTGGCGTCGGATGGGACGCCGGTTTGGCCGGCGGAGGCTGGCAGGCGCACGGGGACCGGCGGTGGCTCCGTCGACCGGCTGCTCCCTCGCCTATAAATAGGCCCCCATTTCCGTTGTCGAAGGGGCACGCCGAAGATCGCAAGCTTGGAAACTCCTTCCGAGAGACTTCGGAGGAGGTTGAAGAGCAAGCGAGAGGAAGGCGGCGAGAGAGAACTCGGGTCGCGAGTTCGGGCGACCTCCCACCGAGAAACTTCGGGAGGCTGGCCGGCGAGCAAGTCCGAGGTGGTCGATCCGGCCGGTGGAGGCTCGGATCTGGCCGGAAGAGAGAGAGGCCTGCGAGCTCCGAGAGATCCCCGAGACTTCGAGGAACTCAAAGAGCGAGCAAGGGCGAAGCGGTCGGGTCGCGAGTTCAACGACCTCCCTCCGAGAGACTTCGGGGGAGGCGGCGGCAAGCGAACCCGGATCTGCGAGAACTCGAGAGCAAAGAGAGGAGAGAGATCGAAGGCTGCGAGCATTCAAGCTTCCCCGAGAGATTCCGGGGAGGCTCGACGCCCGCGAGCCCGGATCAAAGGGAGGGGTAGAGTTCGGGCACCCTCCGCCCCGTAGCCGCCGCCGTCACCACCGTTCGCCGTTCAAGCTGCCGTTCACGGACTGGTAACGTACCGCCACCGTCGCCCTCGCCGTCGCAACCCCCCCGTCGTCTAGTTCTCGTTGATGCCACCATCGCCACGAACAGGTAGTGCTACCGCCGCCGCCGCCGTCACCATAGCCTCCCCCCCTCTCCACAGTTCAACCGCCGTCGCCACCGTCGCTATCGCGGCCGCCGTCACTGTCGTCCCCGCGGTTGTGCCTCGGCCCTCTTCCCTTTCGGCGCCGCGGATTCGCAAACCCTAGGGTTTGCGATTTCAGTCACGAAGCGGATCCGGGTTTGAAGCGGGTAGGGTTTCCGCGATTTAAGGGGCCGGCGGAAACCGGGTCGGGAGTTGGGTCGGACCGAGTAGGGTTTCGCTAGGAAGGGTCGTCCGAGAGGGACCGAGGCCGAGGCCGAGCGTCCCCAAACGCCCGGCCACGGCATCGTTTTAAAAAAAAAAAAAAAAAAAAAAAAAAAAGATGAAAAATTCGAGTCGGGCCCGCGCCGACCCAGGTCGAACCCTAACCCGCGGATCCGACCGGGTCCGTTTTATTTTTATTATTTTAATATAAAATAATAATATTTTATTTTCAAAAAAATCAAAAAGTGTTTTATTTTCAAAAAATATTAAAAAAATGTTTTAATTTCAGAAAATCGATAAATATTAAAAATATTAAAAAATATTTTATTTTTCGAAAAAAAAAATCCAAAATATTTCATATTTTCCAAAAAAAGCCAAAAATTCAGAAAAAGCCAAAAAGACTTGTATTTTTCCAAAAAACACCAAAAAAAAAAAAAACCCCAAAAAATCCCTTTTGTGTCCAAAAAATTAGAAAATGACTCAAAAATGTTTTTCCTCCCAAAATGCATGGAAAATCTCTCAAACATCCAAAAAGCCTTAGGATTTAAACAAGATTAGGTACCAAAAGGGCATTAGTGATTAACTAGTGTAGTCAAGTCCCCGATCCTAATTTTTCTGGTTGCGCGGGAGCGAGTATTTCTCCAATACATCGCTTGGGTTTTTAATCGACCCACTCCAAATCGATTAGTGGCAACTCCAATTTAAAAATTGATTTACTGGTTAAAAACTCAAACTATTAAAGTTGTGAATTGGTGGACTTGCGAGTCCGGGCTTAATAAATTCAGCCGAGCCATTAGCCTCCTTAGGCGCTCGTACCCGATTGCGGGCGCCGAATAAAAAAAGAGGTCGCGACAGGAACTATGTGTAAGATATGGCTTGTCTTTCATCATTCCGACGCGCCTCATCATGCATGCTTAATCAATCTTATGTTCTTCACTTAGCTGTCTATTCTAATAATCCTTGTTGAATAAGTGATTTAGACAAACAAAATCATCATGGAAAATCCATTTGGAAACGGCATGCAACATTTTAAACATGATGGAGTTTGTACTCTCAAAGCAAATGGTTTTTGCTCAAAAAGACATTATTGGAAAATTTAGGGGTTAACATAATGGAGTTTCCAAATATGTTAAATTTTGCATATCAAAAGGATTATTCACAAAGGGGTGTCGAGGGGTTGCCTCTATTCAATAGGCTATGACACAAAAATGATCAGCTGGGGTTGGGAATCTAATCGGGCATTTATGCTTTCTGCCCCTACAGAAGAGAAGATGTAAAAAATAGATCAATCAGCAGGGCCAAAATTAAAAGTGAATTGAGGCCTTAAGGATCTCTGTCATTTGCTTTGGCGATACTTAAGAAGCCACTTTGTTTGGGAGAGCTTATCAGGGTCTAACATGTCTCTCATTGATTTGTTTTCCGCATCTTTGACGATCAGGTGATCCTTAGCTTGCAGATGATTAAGTGGACCTAGAGTACGAGGAGGACAATGAGTCCTACATCTCCCATTTCGTCAAGTTCATTATTCTCCTCAATTGGCTTATGGATGACACGTCCTTTTACATGAAGTCGGGTGAATTCGATACAGGTCATTCCCACGAACCTTGTTTGGCAAATATTGACCATTAAGTTTGGTTCTTGATTCCCAATGCTTCCTTGTCAATAAGGGGAATATGTCAAAAGCGAGCTCAGAGAAAGGGAGTATTGGAAACGATATCAAATTACCCTTCCTCAACTTGTATTTGCTGACTCCCAGGGATATTTAAATGTCGATGACAGCCTTTTGTCTTGACACAATTCAACATCTCTTTTGATTGGCCTTTCTCATTTGTGGCCATGTATGCATAATTGGTAGTTGTTGATTCATCTTCAACGTCTTCCTTCATGGAATTTTTCTTCTGTTTTTGACTATAGCAACATTAGGCAAAGTCATGTACCTCAAGCTTCCATGGAACCTAAGATGGACAATCAAAATCTCCAATCTTCTTATGGCAATTATTTCTTGGGAGAATATGTGTCTGAAACACGGATTGAAGCTTCCAGATTCTAAAGTCATTGTCTGGAGTAGGGGGCTATAGATCGCCTTGACTATCTGGATTTTCTCCCTATTGATAGTAATCAATTCAAAGGAAGATGGGAAATTTCTTCCTTGTGCTTCTTGGCTCGTTGAAGCTGGAAGTTCCATCAATGAACTCGCGACATCCTGCCTTGAGCTATCATGCTATGCATGCTTCAAGTTCGGTAGTATGCCTGTGCCTATTACGTCCCATCCTTCGTATCCTGTAGATAGAAGAGAGAGGACGTCATTTTTTACATTGCGTTTAGGGAATAGGACTTACTCTTTTGAGACGATATCTTTTTTGTTTGCCCCGCTTTCTTTGAAAGAGTGTCTTTGAACTTGGTGAGTTCACATGATGTGCTAGCTTCAAATGCCCCCTGTCACACTAAGTCAAGGGCATCAGGGGGCGATACTCGAGACATGAAGTGAATAAGTCAGATAAACAAACATGATTTAACATCTTGTTTTGACAAAAGTTTTGGTAATTCAATATTTTTTTTTTTCAAAAATATATATCTTTGGGGGGTAGAAAGCATGAGGAAACCTAGCTCTTAGTATTCTTCTTGGATGATATTTTCTTTTCATGGTAGGATAGCATCACCGGGCTGGTTTGGTGTGTCTCCTCATGCCCTCAAAATGTCTTCAACTTTATTTAATAATAGGTGGATTTACATTTTGGAAGAGTGATTTTCAAAAGTTAGTTCCTTAAGTGGAACTAATGTTGAAAACAAAACATGCCAGACTTAAGAAAAATGTACAAGTTCCCACGTAGGGGGAATATGCAAGGAAATCAAAAAGGGTTTCTCCTTGAGCAAGCCTGCACCCATTTCCCCTGACGGTCCTTCATCGATGGCGCCCATGAAAAGGTCTCCAAACACGGTGGTCATGTCATCTAGTTCCTAAGGGCGGTACTTCATTGCCTGAATAATACCTGGCTTCTACCTGCCCTTGATAAATGTCAGCAATGTGTGCTTTGACATTTCTAATCCGACTGACTTCATAATTGAATACCGCGTTTACTTTGTCGGTGTGATTAGGGAGCGGATTGCTCTGGAATGAGAAATCTTTAGTATCTAACAAGTTTTGGATTTGACTCTTGAGGGCGAAGCACTCATCAGTTGAGTGCCCCACCTCTCCCATGTGATAGTCGCATTCTTTGGACAGGTTATAGTTGGATAAGTTTTCGGCGTTTGGTCACTTTGGCTCCGTCAAGAGGAGGTTCTTATTTCGGAGGATTGCTAAAACCTGTGATGGGGATCCAAGTAGTGGAGTAAATTGTCTCCTATTGTTGTAACGCCGGGAAGAATGACGTTTGGTGATCTATTGTTGTGCTACACCTGTTTGAATTGTTGGAGGATGATTATAGGTCGCATTGACATTTACTAGGGGTTCTTTGTCTTTCTTCATGCTGAGCTTGACCGTGGGTGTAGGTTTAGTGAACCAACCATCCCTTAACCCTATCTTGATTTGCTCCTCCACTGGAATGAGTTGATTAAACGATTTGGTGATCATGGTTACCATTCAATTGCGATACTCATAGGGGAGGGTTTTGATAAATATTTTTCTCAGCTCAAAATCGGTTAGTTAAGGACTAATTTGGGCGGCTAAATTTCTCCGTCTAATGGCATACTCTTTGAATGACTCGTACTTTTTCTTCTCGGTACGCTCAAGATCCTCACGAGAAGAGGTAATGTCCATTATGAATTTGTACTGCTTGAGGAATGTCTTACTCACTTAGCTCCATGTTTCGAGGAGGTTTATGTTTTTCATGTTGGGCCATCCGAACTAAGTACATTTGCAAATGAGTCAATGGGCAAGTCGTGCTGTTATACTTTTCAAATTCTGGCATTTTGAATTTTTCTAACATTGTGACTTTGGAATAAATGGAGAGGTCCGTCAAAGTAGGATATTGGAGGTATTGCAATTGTTTCAGCCTCTCCTCAAGCTTTTCGAGGCGTTTGTCATGCTCAGCTTTAGACAAACTATATGGCTTTGCTTTCTCAATCGCAGCTTGGTGCAAATCATTCTCCAATTCGGGCATGTTATTGTTGGTATCTCCACCTTGATCACCCTTGGTAGATGATTATGGCAACAATACATCAATTGAGGCCGGGGCGGGAGTGAGTTTGCCCTGGATGGAGTCTATCTGCTTTGAAAGTTGTTGAAGAACATTAAAGACTTGCTTCATTTCGCTTTGCATGACCGCAATACGGCTTGGTACATTTTCTTCGGCCATTCTTGCTCTTGCTTTTGAGTGAGTCTGGATCAACGAATGTTGACGCTCCGTGATTACTTGCCCACGAATAAACAAGCATGTGTGAAGACAATGTGTAAATAGGGAGTCAGTCCATGATGACGATCTAATCCTAACATTTTGTTTATTTACAAAAAGTTTGTACATATAGAGGATTTCCTAAGCATGGATCGAAAAAAAAAACATGTGACATATTAGCATGGACTAAAAAGGTATTCAACTTGAAAGATGATGAAAGCACAAATTGCAACAAATTTTGAAAAAGGCTTCTATCCCTTTTTGAAGCAAATGAAAATTCTTGCGGAAAAGAATTTTGTAACATGCTTGAGGAAAAAGATAAAAACACTGATTGGAAGTAATTTCCTTTACCAAAGTTTTTTTTTTTAAAAAAAAACTTTATGACAATTATTTCAAAATTTAAAAGTAATTTCCTTTACCGTGGCACTAAATCCTAGATTAATCATGGACTGCTTAGTATATACAAGAAGGTAAGTAAATTGCGAAGTATATGAAAAAAACTTACTTCACATGAGAAAAATAATGACAATCACACAGACATGCGCATGATATGTGCGGCTCGATTTCTAACTGTGAAGGCTTTGTTGAAATTAAAAGGGTGTCCGCCCGTCGTAGTCTCGCGCTGGCATCGCACCCCCTTAATCTCGGCTAAAGAAATTCAGGAAAGAAAGACAACCTCTACAACGTAGTCTCGCGTTCAATGCAATATCTTTCTTAACACCATCCTAAATATCCTATGGTGGCCCAGGTCCGGCGACTTAGGTCTAGCAACCGAGTTGTGTGTGCCATGTGTAGTATTAAAATAGTAAAGCATGCACAACAATTTATAATCACAAGACATTTTATTTGAATGGAGTAAAAAAACTACTAACCTGCACAGAAAGAAAACCAGGTCAGCAAAGCATTTAAACAAGATAAAAAGGCCTAAGTCTTCAAGTCCCAATGGAGTCGCCAAGCTGTCGCGACATCATTTTTTTGGGCGCTCGATTGGGGCGGGCGCCTGCGGAAGCTAATGGTTCGGCTATGCCTACTAGGCTTAACCCGAACCCTCCCAAGTCCACAATTTCATGACTTAATGGTTTGATGTTTTTAACTTGTAAGTTGATTTTAAAACGAGTTGACACTAATTGATTTGAGGCAGGTCGATTAAAAACCCAATCGAAGTATTGGGATAACTATTTGCTTCTGCGCAACCAGAGAAATTAGGATCGGGGATTTGATTACACTAGTTAATCACTAATGCCCTTTCGATACCTAATCTTATTTAAACCCTAAGGCTTATTGGATTTTTGAGGGATTTTCATTAATTTGAGGAGAAAAAACATTTTTTTTTTTTTGTCTTTTTCTCTTTTTTTGAAGATAAAATGCATTTTTGGGATTTTTGATCTTTTTTTGAAAATATAAATCATTTTTTGCTTTTTCTGACTTTTTAGACTTGTTTGGAAAAATATGGATATTTTTGATAATTTTGATTTTTTTTTATGGAAAATGAATTATTTTTTATTTTTTATTTTAAAATATTATATTATATTATAATATTAAAAAAAAAAAGAACCGGGTCGGATCCCAATGTTAGGTCCGACCCGGGTCATACACTCGAGACTTGGACGGGCCCTCGTTGCGGGCCCAGCTCGGGATATTCCCTTTTAAGCGTAAAAGCCCAAATCTATTTTGGCCCACTTCACAAAAAATTCCAGCCCAACATCTATCTAGCCCACACATGCAGGTCAACTAGGGGAAACCCTACCTAGAAACAAGGAAACCGAGTCAAACAGACCCACGAATCTACCCGATTCCTAGCCTCCTCTCCCCTTTTGCTCCCTCGCGGTGCTGGTGAGGGAAACTGAGACGTCACCGGGCAGACGGCGGCGATGATGGCGATGACGGCTGTCACGACCTACCCTCGGGGGGAGGGAACAGGTTTAGGGGTATTGCCTAAGGACGGGCCTAAGGCCCATGATTAGGCGCGGGCTCTCCCAAGCCCATACCCCGCGTGACATTGTGATATATTTTAGGAATTTTGCATAAAAGGAGTCGCCACTAGCCTATTGGGGTCGGCTAGAAACCAAGTGAGGCATGGGAGCGTGCCTCACTTCCCTACGCAACCGGAGAATTTAGGTTCGGGGACTTGATTACACTAATTAACCAATTAGTGCCCTTTCGGTACCTAATCTTGTTCATTTTAACAAAATGAATTTTTGGCGAGCAATTTGGATTGATTTTATATTTATCCACTAACATGTGAGGTGATCATGCAGGCGCGCAATCATTAAAGTAATAATCAAAACTACCAAGATCCTAATTGCAATAAGATTAAACATATGCAATCAAACATAATTAAATATGTAAATTAAACATATGACATAATCAATATGCAAGCAAATAGATGTCTAATTACACTAAGAAAGCAAGATATAGCAATTCCTAACCAAATCACATCATTTTTGGATTTTCGAAATTTTTGATTTTTTTTTAAATTTAAATTTTTTTAATTTTTTTAAATTTTTAAACAAAATTAATTTTTTAATTTTTTTTTAATTTTTTTAAGATTTTCGATTTTTTTTTAAAATAATAAAATAATTTTTGGGACCGGACCGGGTCCGGGCCGATCCAACCCGATCCAAGTTCGGCCCGGTCGGCGCGGATAGGGTCCGGTCTCCGACCGGACCCGAGTTCGGTCCAACAAGCCCAAGTGGGCTCCAAGCTTGGGCCCAGCCCAAGAATTCCCCTCTCCTCTCTTTTTAAAACAGACAGGCCCAAAAGCCCAATCTAATTTTCTTAAAATAAAACTCATAAGCCCAACTAAACCTATAAGCCCAGAAGTTCAAAAACCTAAAACCAGCCCACATTATTTGAAACCCTACTCGATTAGGATCCACGATCGACCCAGGTTCGACCCGATTTGCATCTTCTTCCCGAGGTTTTTCGCGGCTTAGAGGGGGCGAGGGGACGCCGTGACTTGGCGGCGGTGGCGGCGGCGGCGGGGACATCGACGGTGTCGCGGGCGAGGCACGCTGCGAGAGGCTGCGTCGGGTCACGGCTGAGGAGCGGCATCGAGCGGACAGATCACGGGCAGAGCAGGGGCAGCAGCAGCAGGAATGGCGACGGTGGCTCGGGCGGTGTCGGGCAGGAGCTTCGGACGGCTGCAGGGCGGTCACGGCGTCGCGACCGGCTCAGATCTGCTGGCGTCGGGGGACGGTATGAGCTCGCAGGCGAGGGGAATCCCGGTGGTGGTGCGGCACGATCGACAGAGGAGGCGCGAGCCGGTGCAGGGCCCGCTCATTGGTGGAACGATGACTGGGTCAGATCTGCCATCGTCGGGGCGCTCGAGTGGGAAGATGAGTACAGCAGTGATGTCGCGGCATGGGCAACGGAGGAGGTGCGGACCGGCGGAGCATAAGCAGCAGCGTTGACACTTGCGGACGATGGAGGTGCAGCGCGGATGCGCGGCGGCTGCAGGTCGCAGCAAAGACCGATGGATGAGCAGCGGCAGGGGTGAGTGACGCAGCAGCGGCGGTCGTCGGGGGGTTGTAGATGGACGGCTGCAGGTCGCGTGGCGAGGGGGCTCGGTGACCAGCTCGGGTGTTGCAGGGGCGTCGGGTTGGAATGACCGGCGCGGCGCGTTCGGTGGCAGCGGCAAGAACAGTAGGAGCGAAGTCAGAACCCTTGCTCTTCAAGACCCACTCAGTCAGATTTAGACCGCGTTGGGGGGAAGGTGTCGAGGCAGGCGAGGGTGGAGGCGGCGGCTGCTGTAGCGTCACGACTCCTGGGCAGCAGCATCGAGACGGAGGGCGGCGGCGACTCGGACGAGGTTGGGCAGTGTCGGCGACACCTCCTCTCTCCTCGGCCGCCGCCCTCTTCCCCGAATCCTCTCTTTCTCCCCCTTTCGCTCGAGCTCCTTCTCTTTCTTTTTTTTTCTCTTTTCTCTATTTGCCCTCCTCCTTCTTTCTTCTTTCTCTCTTTGTGTTTTTCTTTGTTCTTCCTTCAAACTCTCTCCCTCTCTCTCTCTCTCTCTCTTTCTCCCTCTCTCTCCCTCTGCCGAGCTCTCCCCCCCCTTTTGTTGCTAGGGTTTCGGCAAAGATGGAGACATAAAGCGGCATGGGCCGGGCCAAGGCGAGATCCGGCCCGGCCCTTTCCATGTCTTCTTTTTTTCTTTTTTCTTTGTTGCTTTTGTTTTCTTCTTTTTTTTGTTTGTTTTGTTGTTCTTTTTTTTGTTTTGTTTTTTTGTTTCTTTGTTTTTTTTTTAAACGACTAATTCCTAATTCTGTAGACAATTAAATCCTAATGGGAAAATTTAGGTGTCAACAATGGCAGCTATAAAACGCTTATGAGGACGGAGAGGACAAGCGATAACGGGACTATGCTGGTGTGGTTAGTGGCGACATGGTTCGAGGAGCAGAGGGGAATGGCGGACTAGGCGCGTGGCTGGAGGTGGCGACGGCGTGATGAGCGATAGTGGCTGATACCTATTTGTAGAGAGGGCATGGCGCGGCAGCGATGACGAGGTAGCGATGGCGGTCCCTCAGCTTCTAGATCTGGCATGGCATTGACAAATCAATCATGGCAACAGCTTTGGGGGGAACAATAGTGAGCCTTTAGGGCAACGACGTTGGGACTTGGTCGAGGCGACGGTGTCAGGAGGGAACAGTGGCACGCCTCGGCACAGCTCAACACAGTGTCCGGTGGCAGCGGCAGCGGTAGCAAGAACCCTAGATTTGGACCTTGGCCGACCCTCTCCCTTGGGAACCCTAAATCTCTTTCTCGCACCGCTCTTCTCCTTCGGCCGACCTCGGATCTCCGGTTGCTCGTCATCGGGCCTCCCCTGAAGTCTCTCAGTGGGAGGTTTGAAGCTTGCAGCCCTTGATCCTTCTCAGTGTGCTTGTTGTTTTTTCTTTGGCTTTCGTCGGGGGGCCTATTTATAGGTGGAGGGGGTGCCAGTCGACGACAGAGGTTCGGCCGCTGGTCCTCTGCGTGCCGACCGGCCTTTGTGCGGCTGGACCAAGGTCGCCTTAGCCACCTACTTGCTTGCTTTGAAGGCACGTCCCTTAGCTTGCATCATACATCAAAGCCTCCTCTTGTGTCCCGGCATCGCGTGTGTCCAGCTTCAGGCGCGTGTGTTGTAGAGGAAAAAGACAGAGGAGGGCATGAGGAAGAAGACAAAAATGGAAAGGGGCTAGGCTGACTTGCGCGGGCTAGGCCATTGGAGCCCTCGTGAGAGAGGAGGAGGGTTGGGCTCGTAGGCCCAACCCCTTTGGCTGCTTCTTTTTTTGTTTTTTTTTTTTTTTTTTGTATGTTTTTATTATTTATTATCCAAAAAATAGGACAAAATAAAATAAATTTAAAGCCTAATTAAAAACTAATCAAAATTTTAGATGTCAACAACTACAAATTGATTTCGTCTGTTTTGAAAAATCAATCATGTTCTCAAGATTATACGTATTGTCGATATTAATTACGGATAGTCAACCTTGACTAGTAGAAACAACGTTTTGTGGATTTTCCTATAATCTGAATGCCGGTCTATTCTTTTGAACCATTCCACCTTTTCACTTTGAAATAGTATGCGGCGGCTCCTATAATTAGTGGTCTTTATTACAATACGCCAAAGCAGCAGGTAGATATTTTTGAGGAACTGGACCCAATCTTATGGAAAGAAAAAATCAACGTCTAGTTTGCGAGCATTCAAACGCATGAGAAAGACCCGTATGCCTTGAGTCAATCCTATTTGCGTTCATTTCTTCCTTCCATAAACCAGAAGTCTCCTCTTTAACGTTTTCTACGAATCAAGAACTCAGTTTGCAATTTGATTGGGTCTGACCAGGTCTCACCTCTCGAAATTTCCATGGCAGAGCATCTCCAAACCGTCTTCATCTATCGATCTCAGATGCCTTGGTAATTCAGATGGATGAATTGCATTCATAAATTGTCCCAGGCCTTTCGCAAGATGACCGAGTATTTGCCGCCTTCTGTGGACTTTAGTTAAATGAAAACTACAGTTAGACCGGTTTTCCCATGTGGTCCATCTTAGCGATGCGCCAAATATTTTTGACACCACATACATTTGATCTTGCGCTGAAGACAAGCTAAACCCGAGAGCAAATTGTTTAGATAGTATAAAAAAAAAAAAAAAAAAACCTAAATCGAGCCTTTACCATGCGATACGTAACTGGTCGATCGCAAGTCACTATCACGGTCAAGTACAAATTCACTCTATTATGGCTATCAAACTGTATTCAGACCAGAATTTCTCCGCATGCGTTGATGACTGCAGACTCATGGAAGAAAGACCTAGTTCCGACCGTCACCCAAAGCCATTAAATTACAATATTGACGGAGCCTTTTCCAATTTGAACCCTTCAATATGATCCGTACATGAAAATTCTAGGGTTTAACTTAAACGATTCCAAGCAAATTCGTCTGATTCCAGTCAAAATTGAATCGTAGCGTTTCGAAACACAGTGAACGTGCGAGGGAATGAGAGACTATAAATACCCATGGCTCATGCATTATAAAGCCATCGCACAAGCTAGCTCTTTCTCCAAACTTGATACACTAGTTCAAATAGTTCCCTCTTTTTCCTCTCCCCGACAACTCTCAAAGGCACCAAGAGTTCATAGTTGTTAGTGCTTTCGCTTCGTTTCGTTTAACTCAACTTGCAAATGGAAAGAACAACAAGTGTGCCCCTTCAGCCTCCGAATTATGGAAATTTGATCACCATTTTAAGCATCGACGGTGGTGGGATAAGAGGGCTTATCCCCGGAACCATTCTTAATTTTCTGGAGTCTGAGCTTCAGGTGAGCATTCTCGTTATGATTTTTGTCATCTCCGTTGTCAATAAATTTCACTGATCTTGTCAGCCAATTAGCATGCTTCACAATCTTTATTGATCTATACATAGTGATTTTGTTAACAAGAATATTCTTATCAATTATAGTGAACAAAACAATAGTCATTGGATTCATATGCACATGGACCATTTGCACGTAGTTCTCATAATGCATACATGCATGTAAAAAGGTTTTATGCATGCATGTCATAAGCAAACTTAAAAAGGACAAGACTATTTTAGGTATATCTGGTGTTATAATATCTAAATATCAAACCATGTATTCATTTAATAGTTTAAATTTTTTAAACAATCGGTCATGGTCTCTCAAAATTTCATATGGTAACAGAGCAGGATGTCCCAAATTCAAATATTTCCAAACCTCTATTTGCTTTACCAATTACATATTTCCATGCTTTAGGCTAAGCCCATAGTCTAACCTACGCGTGAGGAAGAGTGTTAGAATATTTAAATATTTAACTAAACCTTTATCTAAAATCTTAAGCTTTTACAATAATTGATAGTAGTCCCACAAAATTTTACTACATGCTACCAATCTTTATATGATTTTTATGTCACTTGCTTATTTAATATACCAATCAAGAGCTATAATTTTTTTTTGAATTTTGCAGACACTAGACGGCGAAGATGCAAGAATTGCGGACTACTTTGATGTTATTTCTGGAACAAGCACTGGCGGCCTCGTTACGGCCATGCTAGCCACTCCCAATGAAAAAAACCGCCCTGTATTCGCTGCAAAAGACATCAAAGACTTCTACCTCAAGCACTGCCCAAAAATCTTCCCCCAAGACAGGTAAAGAAAAAAAAAAACATAAAGGAGTTGCTAATCTCTATTCATGGTTTAATTATCTCTTAACTGTCCGAAATTAATAAATCTGCCTAAAACTATGCAGTTGCCCTTTCAAACCGGTTACGAAGATAATCAAAGCCGTGGCGGGACCCAAATACGATGGAAAATACCTTCACAATATCGTGAGGGAGGAGCTTGGAGACAAAAGATTGCACCAAACATTGACAAACGTTGTGATACCGACGTTCGACATCAAAAGCCTTCAGCCAACTATTTTCTCTAGCTACCAGGTCATTCATCGCTTCATCATCTTCTTGGAAATTCTTTAGGATTTTGAGGATATGTAGACGATAAACTCGTACAAGGATAATGAACATTTTTCTCGTCAAATTGTCGCCAGGTGAAGAAAGATCCGAGCGTGGATGCCTTGCTCTCGGACATATGCATTTCCACCTCAGCTGCACCAACTTATCTCCCGGCTCATAAGTTTGAAACCAAGGACCCCACAGGCAAAGTGAGAGAATTCAACCTCATTGATGGTGGCGTAGCGGCAAATAATCCGGTAATATAATCATATTGACATCGTTTTTAAGCGAATTAATTTCGCTAAGTTAAGTAAATAATTACTTAGCATATAACTTGATTGGATCAGTCTATCATCTCAGCAAATAGTACTTGAGTATCGAGACTTTAATTTATAAAAAAAAAAAAAAAGTGCGGGGCAATAACTAAGTATATACATGATATTCCAATTGTGTAGACATTGGTTGCGATGGGAGAGGTGACCAAGACAATCGTGGGAGGAAGTTCAGACTTCTTCCCTATAAAGCCAATGGATTACCGGAGGTTCTTGGTGATCTCCCTCGGGACCGGTACTGGCAAGGTTGAGGGGAAATACACGGCACATGAAGCAGCTAAGTGGGGAGTGCTGGGTTGGTTGACCAGCGGTGGTACGCCATTGATCGACGTCTTCACTCAAGCCAGCGCGGACATGGTCGACTACCATCTCTCCGCCGTGTTTCAAGCCCTACAACTCCACGACAATTATCTTAGGATCCAGGTACAGCTAATATTTTCAAATATTCAAGTGAAAGATTCCACATAATGTCGCGCACATGGCTGTTTTTACGTTGATCGTTGCATTTTTGCGGCTTGATTTTTCAGGATGATACATTGAGTGGTGTTTTGTCATCCGTGGATGTGGCCACAAAAAAGAACCTGATAGATTTGGTCAAAACTGGTGAGGCGTTGTTGAAGAAGCCGGCCTCTAGGGTTAATTTGGAGACTGGAGTGTGCGAGCCCACGCCCAATCAAGAGACCAACGAAGAGGCTTTGATAAGGTATATGCATTGGCAAGCACAAATGCTTAATATCCATGCCATGATTTTACGATTGATCACTATTGGCAGTTTTAGGTTGGTTTTACCAATGTAGCTTCGTTTGATATATATTGCAGGTTTGCTAAACTACTCTCCCAAGAGAGACAGCTTCGCCATGTGAAGTCGCCTCATGGACTTGCCAATACACCGAAGTGATTATAGTCGAGGGCTAGCGATTTTCTCGCATATGTTTGCAGGATTTGTGATTTCAAGATTGGAAGCGTTGCCCTTTGTCTTTTCGTTTTTGATTTTCCTTGTGATTATTTTATTCTTGAATAAACCCTTTCGGCCTAGTGCTAAGGTAGACTGTTTGTTTTTTCAATAAAATCTTTGGGAGGCTAGGGCTAAGATTTGTATTTTGCAGTCCTTGTAAGATAATTTTCTTTGGAATAAAATTATCGTCACCGTCGTCACTTCAGATTGTACTTATTTTATTGTGGTGAGAGTCACATCTTCCATCTTGTCGTAAAGAAAAATAGCAATATACTAACATCTGGAAAAATATGCCCCTCAAATAGTGATGAAACGAAAAAGAAAAACAAATCGATAGTTGGAAACTATAACTTAACTGATTTAGAAAAATGCATTAAAACAATTTGTTATCATGAAAAGAAGTGATTGTTGGATATAAAAAGATGTGAAAAGTGATTATTCATATCAAAAGAAATAATAGTTTATCATGGAAAGTGGTGACATGATACTTATTTATAAAAGTTATGTTAATTGGTTGTCTGTAGATAAAATCAAATCATACATTATTTTGAACATTATTTATCACAACTGTTCAAAATAATTGTTCATAACAACAACTCTCCTTTTTACACAACAGTAACATTACTCTGAAGAAAAGAAAAGATTGTTATAAACAAATACAGAGCTTCAAATGTCAGAAAAATTGTTAGAAAACTCGACGTCGTTGAAGTAATAGGCATGAGGAAAACTTTACTTTTTAAAACATTGTCTTTAGCTGGGGAAGATCTTTTGGAGAGTTGGCTTTCCCAAAGTGCGGAGGGGAAATCTTCCAAACCCTAGAACCAGTGAGTTTTCACCTAAGAGACCGACTTGCCTTTCTCGAGTTCTAGAGCGAGAAAGCTCTCCTTTTATAAAAGGATGAACAAAGAAACTTAATTTAGACGAATGTTATACATGTCGAATTGAAGAAGTCATACCAAATTGATTAGATGGGATACCAATCTAGCCAAATAAAAATAAAAATAATAATCAGTAAATCCCACGTTTTAAACAAAGAGAATGTGTCACACCCCGAACCCCGAGCGCACGAACAACCCGCCATAATCATGCAAATGTGGCATTCCCAAGTAGTGTCGACAACCCCATTCACTTTATATGCACATGCGGAACATATTATAAAACCCCTGACAAGACTTATGGGATAGGAAAGCAGGAAGCCAACTCATTCACAACCAAACATACTTTCATAGATAATCACACCAAAGTTTACATACACCAAAAATGGTCATTCTACAAAAAGATCGGTCCACCAAAAAGAAGGAACAGTCCTATTACCACTAGTCGGACTCGTTCGTGAATCCCACTTCTGACTGATCAACCTCCAGAGACGACGAGTCCTCCACCCTACCACCGAGAGGGTCAACTATGCCCTCACCTAGGATGGCCTCCATCACAGCAGGTGGAATGTCAAAACCACTAAGAGGACCAATCCTGAAACCATTGACTCCAAAGCATAACCACACTCTATATCGATGAGGCACCCTGACAAACATGGGCTCCTCAATCTAAACTATGGTCCTAACAAGCTCATAGATCCAATGACTTATAGGATCGGGAAAACTATGCACCTGCTCGGTAATCTACACAGGAATACCTTATTGCTCCGGGTATCGCCATCTACGGTCCTGAAAATATTTGGTCCATAACAGAGTGAGATATTGTCTCAGCAAATTCATCCCCTAAACTCCTATTAAAAAGAAAATACACCCAATGTGGCCTAGCCACATCACACAGAAAACTTACATCGGCTTATTTCCTTCCTGTAGGTTAGTACAGTTCATATTACTCAATCACCGATAATAATAAGAACTTAAACAACTGGAACACAATCACTTTCACATAATCAACGACCACAACATGTGTTCCAATTTTTATTTGCTGCCATACATGAACATAACCTACTCGCAGTTCAGCTATCTACTGGCGTTTAGCCAGGCATCATCTCCCCACTTTAGAGCACAACTTCGTCATTACATTGACAACGTTTCCTAAGGAGCATGGGCATAGAATCTACTGCGACCCACATCCATTGTATGGGGCATCCCATATAGGGGTAAGTTCAGCTCAACGACTCGGGACAATTCCTTTTAATTAACACACAATAAATTCATACTCAGTCCAAGACACTTTGCATTTCACACAATGCTTCCATTTAAAATAGTGATCTCGACCTCTTTTCTTCATATTAAAAATGTTCAAGAAATTATTCACGTGTGTGGGGACACATAAATTTCGAACCAGAAAACTAATATCTTACTTTTTCAAATCCCACCATTTAATATAATTCTTAAAATCCAATTTTGGTGTCAAACCCGACACCCGAGATTTTCTTAATAAAGTCCACATTTTTCACAATCAACACTCAATTTGTAATATCCACCCATCAAATTCATAATATGAATACATAGCAATGATCGGCATGAAATTCTAACAATTTAAGATCCTAGAAAAATTTCCATAAAATAATAAATAATTAAATTTATTCCAAAAGTTAATTAAATAATAATATTTTAATAATTTATATAATATAAAACATTACTAAATAATTAAGTAATTTCGAAATAATTAATTAAGGTCTAAATAAGATTATACTATTCTAAACATCCACTTAGTCTTAATTAATCATACATTACACTAATCACACCCCTTAATCTAATCCACACTTAACTAAGCTAATCCATGAACATAATATCACTTAACTTAAACTAAGCATCCCTAATGGCATCATTAACCCTTTATCAAAGTTTAGAAGCTAAACTCACCGAAATCACTTTCCAACGAGTCCACGGAGAAGACAACGGCTAGGCAATCGATAAACCTCCACGCAGCAACACCAAGTGAGGACCGGAAGGCACCCAAAACGGGCCTTGAAGCTTCCACGGTCTTGCTGGTTCACGGCTTCTATTTGCTAGCAGAACCGAAGGAGAACCAAGCTGGAACGGCGAAGAAGAGAGGCTGACAACAACGGTGACCTGAGTGGTGCTAGACGTCAACGTACGGCCGCAATGGAGGCTCCAACGATGGCTAGCGACCAAGGGCAGCAATGAACGGCGGTGTTGGACAATCAGGGACGCACAAGCAACGGCGAAGCAAAGCACAAGTTGGCCAAGCGCGCGGGCGAAGAAGAAGCGGCACCAACAACGAGTTGCCTTCGGTTGGCTCGTGGTGGCTATCTGGTAGCTTATCGACGGCGAGAAGCTACTGGCGATGCCAGACGACGACGCTGGGCAATGGATGAAGGTAGAGTAGCAAGGACTCATGGCTAGAGCAGCTCGCGCGAGCGATCGCGCTATGGCGAGCGATGGCGACCTCGGCTACTCCAGGGACCGAACGGCGGTGGCACGCTTCCACGGTGTCAAGGGAGCTTCGGAGAACAGCAAGACCACACGGAATCGGCAGCTGGGCGTGAGGATGAAGGCGGAGTAGCAGCTGGCGAGCAGAGTAATGCGCGCGCGGACGAGCGAAGCGGTGAGCGCAAACGAGCGGCGATAGTAAGGGACTCTGGTAGGCATGCGAGCGGCTGGTCGAAGGTGCTCCGGTCGCAGGTTTCTACTCAGCTTTTTCCTCCCAACTCCCAAGGAGAAGCCTTGAATTGAGGAAGGAGATGAAGTTTGATGTGAGGGCCCCTTTTTAAGAGCCAATGAGCTTCTACCACTTGTCAGAACACCCTCCAACTTGGCCCTACCATGACCTCACATGACATCACCATCCACTCACCTCCAATCTTCCTTGACAATTTTCCAATAGGTCCAATTTGCCTCATCCCCCATAACATACGGATTTCAAATATTTGTGCATTAAATTCTTTCAATTTCATTTAATCCCCTTCTAATTGAGCCAAATTGAAGTCCATACATTTATTCAATGTGACCACACTTCAATTCACACTTTTCCTTGACCATAGAACCATCTTGATCCTAAATGTACGACCAAAAGCGGGCCTACCAAATTTCCCGAACAAAAATAACCGTACTTTGATTTTTCACCGAAAAACTTGGTTTGCAAAAAAATCTTCTGAAGATGAGTCAACATTCCTAAAATGATTTGTGACACAACAGGACTTTCGATTCTGAATTCAATTTCAATTTCACAGTTAATTTCACTTTGACGCGATCCTAGCGCATCCTAATCTACCAAGTAGCTTTTAGGAATTTTCGTGCAATCGACCTGTGGTTGATCATTTTCAAACCACAATGTACATCTTCGACACATTGGTGACTCTCGGTTGTCGTGGAAATCTCAAGGTTTCAAATACAAGCACAGGGTACCAAAGCGACGAAAAATCGGTTCAGTACCGATCAACAAGAATTGTGCAATCTAGTGGAATCACCCACTTTTGATCACATGTCTTTGTCGAGTCATCCTATCTCCGGTCTCTAATCGATTTTTAACTGTACCATAATGACTCTTGCAAATTAGCTCGGTTAAAAAGTCGTTTTCTGATCAAATTCTCGAGTCTAATGCATTAGAATCCATTAACGGCTTCACTTGATAGACTAGTTTTCTCGTGAGTGGCCAACTCAGAGAAAAGAACTAGATGCGCGTAGATGAAATGCCCGACTCATTCTATTGAAAACAGAGTTGGAAAAAATCGAGATGTCACATAAGGTGTGTCCTTAAATTTAATTAAATTTGTTTGACAAATAATGATTTTTTTGTGGATGTAGTGGCTGGTGGCAAGGTGTAAAAATTTGATATTGCTAGTGTAAACACCTAGAGGGGGGTGAATAGGCGCACAAACTATTTTTCACAAATATGTATGCAACAGATTGAAATACGATCGGTGTAGAGAGAGTAAGGAAGAGAAAATCAAACACAGGATTTATAGTGGTTCGGCTTATTCCAAGCCTACGTCCACTCTTCGCACCGACAGCCCACGGGCTGGATTTCACTATGATCAAAAGAGGAGTTACAGCACAGCTTTGCCTTGATTCCACAAAGTGTAGATGTTCTATCACACCTCCTCAAGGTCTCTCACAAATATAGACTCTCTTTTGTATACAAGTATTCGCTCAAGAGATTTATCTAAACAAATAGGAGCTTCAGACTTTGGAATTTTTCTATCGCGCACTCTCTCTTAAACAACTAAGAACGTCTTCCTTATATACTCCTTTATGCCATCATACCCGTTGGCACTTTCCAAAGGAATTCCTCCAATCTACCCGTTGGACGGAATCAATTAGGAAGATCGTTCGAGCTATTAAAGGAACATGTTGATAGCCCATCGATCCTGTTCGCCCATACAATCAGGATCTCGGTTTCCATAAGCGAAACCTTCCAATAATATTTAGACAATCATCGAATCTTCAGTCATTGAATCAATCTTGATCAATCAAAGGATTCTGATACATCTTCTCCAGCCACGAGATCTTCTCCGGATGATAAGGTTAAATCCCAAACAAAACATCCAGTTCGGGATAACCTTTCTTCAACGATCGAGACTGTCAATGAGGATAGACTTTGAGTCTTGAGTCGGCAGCGATCCGGGAAGTCTTCGACTTTAAGCGGCGTAGTCTGCAGACCTTCATACTAGGCGACGGAAACATTTTGTCAACTTCAAAACTCTTCACGAGGATTTCTCCAACAATCTCCCCCTTTTTGATGGTGACAAAACCTTCCTACGATTTGGATAACTTTGACCTCGCAAAACATTTCTCAAACACATATGTATATCTTATGAAAATAAATGACTAATAGAATAACACTAGAATCTGCAACCACAGAAAATAGGTTAGTCCAATATATGATTAAGCCATTCATAAGATATCAATATTGATAAATAGATGCAGTCAAATCCAAGTCTAGGCAGTTCTTATCCGAGACACAAAACAAAGTCAAAGTCTGTCAAAAACAAACGCATAGTTAAACATAATCCAACAAAATAAAAAGATTGAAAGTTTTGTTTTTCAAATCATGCATCTCTCCCCCTTTTTGTCATCATTTAAAAAGGATGAGATGAAATCAAGATTGCTTGGGAACCCGCAAGCTGGAAATCTTCCATAGACTGAACAATGTCTTCCAGCCTCTTAAAGTCTTCCTTCAGCTGTACAACCTCCTCACTCTTGGCATTGACCTGATTCGAATAGAGAGGGCTTGCATCTTTTCATTTAATGAACAGGAAGAAGCTTGACCTTCATTCTTCAAGCTTTGAACTTCGCATCCCAAGGCATATATCGACCTTTCATCTCCAAGAGAATATCCATGATTCTCGCGAAAATCTGCTCCATTATCGCCTCCGAGTACTTGCTTCGCTCGTTCGATGGAGTAAAAGCGACGATGGTGGATCGCATAATCTCGCAGGTTTGGCGATGAAGCTTCAAGACCTTCCTCGGAAATTGAGATGCATAAACATCTTCGGGTGCCGGGCGAACGACCGACTCCTTCACTTTCATCCGGAAATGAAGATGTCACTCATTTCTCCCGAACTCCCCCGTTTTCATGCCTATAGGTGGAGAAGAGATTTCCTCAGGTTCTCCTTCTCTTCCTTCTTCTTCAGGTCTTTCTTGCTCTGCTTCTTGCTCTGTTTCTCTTTCTCCTTCCTCCTTCTCCTTTGCTTCTCTTTCTTCTTCCTCTTTCTCTCGCTTCTTTCGTCTTTTGTTCCGATTCTTTCGTGGAACAGACAACTTAAGTTCTTTAAAGCCATTGCAGAGATGGTGATGTCATCATCATCATCTTCATCCTCAATGAGGAGAGCTCTTCTTTTCTTTGATGGAGCAGCCATGGGCTCCTTCCCTTTTCTCTTAGCAGCAGAAGAGAGTTGATGAGACTTGGCAGGAGTCTTCTCCTTGAATTTCTCCAATTCCTTGCTCGGTTCCTTCGTACGCATTTTGGTCACAATTTTCAGTCCTACCACCATATGATCGCATGATCTAACACAAAAGATTTGCGGAGGCTGAATATTCAAATGTCTGAATAACTTCGTAATAAGGCTTGGGTAAGGGAGTTGACCTCTGTCTTTCATCACCGCTCTATACATGTGAAACATGACAGTATGAGGGAGAGAAAACTTCTTTCCACAGAGGATAGCATACATCAACTTTGCCTCGCAGCTAGAAACATCAGTTTTGGAAGTTGATTTTGGCCGAAGGCAATTAATCACGTTTTGTGAAGCAAAATGTTGAATGCATTCATCCTTGAGTAGGTGATCTTCTCTTCGTTCTCCCGTCCTTCACCAATTCAAGTGTGGCCCGAGCAATGGAAACTTTAATTGGTTGATATCCGCTCTCTCAACTTCTAACACATCAGCCAAGCATATCCATATCTACAACATAGTCTTGTTCTTTGACATCGAAGGAAAATCTATTCGCATCTAAAAAGCTAAGATTTGAATAGAAGTAAGCAAATCAATTCAGCATAAGCCTCGTTGAGTCGAACAGAACTTTTCAAGTTGAAGATAATTGAACTTTTCCCTCAAGTTCACTTTCACAAAGATCCAGAAAATCAAAGTCCACACTCCTAGGGTTTATTACCCCACGCTTCAGCAATTTCGAGTACTGGTCCTTTTGTTCCTTTGATCTGAACAAATCTCCCATTTTTCCTTGAATTTTAGCCGCAATACCCATTTTCGGTTGAAATAAACTGAACAGATTGTCATCATCATTTCCATCTACAGGATTTGGCCCCCAGTCACGAGGATCACTTGGGATATTCGCAAGGGTTTCCTCACCACCCCTTTACGAGCGATTCCCAAACTTTCCATTCTTTTCATAAAGATATATTCGTTCCTATATCCTTTTTCTTTAACAAAACTATCAATATAGTTCAAAGGAGTACGAATTCCTTTTAAAGCACGATATAACTTGTAGATAAAAGCAGGCTTTTGAGTTCTTACGGGCCCGGCTTCCTCGATGATTTCTTCCTGTTGAACAACGTCTTGAGGACTAGATGATGGAGAGTGACGCTGCCGAGAATGTTGTGGGCTCGGTTGCTGATCTGGATAAACTTCATCTTCGCAAGATCGAAGTGCGTAGGCCCCTTACTCATTCTCTGTGGTCCCCGCTTGCGATTCTTGACGATTTTCGTGAAGAAGACATCTTTAACAAAGTGATTGGAAGATTCCTCGCTTGACTTTCCCTTAAAAGATGACAACTTTTTGAAGATTTAGCGATGAAGACAAACGGAAGTGGAGGATCGATGCTTTCTAGGGTTTTGAGAGTAAAGTGAATAGACGAGTGAAGAGTAATCGATAGTGCTCGTTCGGTTAAAAGGAAGAGTAAACGAATCGTCACAAAGGAAATAAAAATATGCCTTTTTCAAAATAACTGATTTTATCCGTAAAAATAGTTATTTCAAAAATAACTTCCCTTTTGAAAATGAATCGATGTAATATATACGGCAACAATTTAAACACAGTCGATGATCGTACCTTTTCAAGATAAGATTGAGAGAGAGAAAGACTTACATCGAAGGTCGAGACAAGACCGTTGATAAAGTCTTGTAAGCCCGAGTCCGAAGGTCTTTAGACTTTGATATCCTCATACCTCAAAATATTGAGTATGGTCCGTATAGACTCAAATTGATTTTTCTCCAAAGGCTTCGTAAGTATATCAGCCAGCTGATTCTTTGAGTCAACAAAATGAATTGAAACATCTCCATTTTGAACATGATCTCTAATAAAGTGATGTCGAATTTCTATATGCTTCGCTCTTGAGTGGAGAATTGGATTTTTGGTGAGGTTGATAGCTGGTGTTGTCGCAATTAATCTCCGTGCATGAGTCTTCAATTGCAAAATCTCTTAGCTGTTGTTTTATCCATAGAATTTGCGAATAGCAGCTTCCAAGAGCGACATACTCGCTTCGTTGTTGAAAGAGACACAGTACTTTGTTTCCTTGAAAACCAAGACATCGTTCGTTTCCAAGCAACCGGCAAGTTCCCGAAGTACTCTTTCTATCAACTCGCAACCGGCCAGATCTCGCGTCTCGAATATCCGGAAGTTTAAAGTCTCCCTTCTTAGGATACCAAAGACCGATGCTTGATGATGAAGCGACGTATTTAATGATGCGTTTGGCAGCGCCGAGATGGGATTCTCTAGGATCGATTGAAACCTAGCACAGATGCAAACACTCAACAAAATATCAGGTCTAGAGGCAAGTAAGATAGAGAAGTGATCCAATAATGCTCCTGTACAGCTTTTGATCAACTTTCTTCCCTTCTTCATCTTTGTCTATCTTTAAAGAACTTGACATTGGTATGTCGGTCTTTTTGCAATTCTCCAGTCCAAAACTTTTGACAAGATCATTAACATATTTTTCTTGAAAATGAAAGTTCCTTCCTTCAATTGTTTTATTTGAAGACCAAGAAAGAATGTTAATTCTCCCATCTTACTCATTTCAAACTCATCCCGCATAGACTTTGAAAATTTCTTAGTACTTTCATTAGAGGATCCAAAAATAATATCATCCACATATATTTGAACAAGTAAGAAACTTTTATTTTCCTTCTTGATAAATAAAGTCGTATCTACTTTACCTTTAACAAAACCATTTTGTAATAGGAAATTACTTAACCTGTCGTACCAAGCCCGAGGTGCTTGCTTTAAACCATACAAAGCCTTTTTCAGTCCCGAAGACCGAGTCCGGCTTCTTTGGGTCTTCAAACCCCGGCGGTTGTTCCACATAAACTTCCTCATGGATAAATCCATTTAGGAAGGCGCTTTTGACGTCCATTTGGAATAACCTGAAATTCTTATAACAAGTAAACGCGAGTAATAGTCAAATAGCTTCTAACCTTGCCACTGGAGCGTAAGTCTCATCATAGTCTATTCCTTCTTCTTGCGTATATCCCTTGGCCACGAGTCTTGCCTTATTTCGTACGACTTTCCCTTTCTCGTTCATCTTGTTTCGAACACCCATTTGGCTCCAATAACAGTTTTTCCTTTTGGTTGGGATGTCAATTCCCAAACATCATTTAAAGCTTCAATCCAGCTTTCATCAGATAAAGCTTCTTCTATGCTCTTTGGTTCAATTTCAGAAACGAGTGCCCAAAGACTAGACTCTTCTCGCCTTTTGGATCTTGTGCGAATTCCTTCATTAATTTCGCCAATTATAAGATCTTTGGGATGACTGGACTTATGCTTCCAGTTACTCGTTGATTTGTCTAGTAGATGATCTCTTTCTTTATTTGGATCTTCACTATCAACCTGATGCTGGTTTTCCAGAGTCTGAGATGCTTCTTGAGTTGTAGACTTTAGAGGGTCTGGAGTAGGTTCAGATTCTTCTTGATGAGTCAATCTTGATTCATCTTGCATTGAGTCTTGAAATTTAACATTCATTGACTCCTCTACAGACTCGGCTCTTCTTGTTATAGACTCGTAAGCTTTGCTTGATGTAGAATATCCAAGGAAGATACCTTCATCCGATCTTTCTTCAAACTTACCAACTCGATCTTTTGCATTTTTCAATATAAAACATTTGCAACCAAATACATGAAAGTATGAAACAATAGGCTTCTTTTCTTTGAATAACTCATAAGGGATTTTCTGAAGAATAGATCTTAAGAAGACTCTATTGATGATATAGCAAGCTGTTGAAACAGCTTCAGCCTAAAATCGAGAAGAAATTTTACTTTCAATTAAAAGAGTTCTAGCCATTTCTTGAAGAGATCTGTTCTTTCTTTCCACAACTCCATTTTGCTGAGGAGTGTATGGAGAGGAAAACACATGCTTACAGCGAGATTCATCATAGAATTTTGTAAAATCTTGATTTTCAAATTCACCTCCATGATCTGTTTTTATACAAGAGATTACACATCCCTTTTCATTTTGAACCTTTTTAGCAAATTTTTCAAAATACGAAAAGGTTTCGGACTTACTTGAAAGGAAATATACCCAAGTAAAACGGGAGTAATCATCAACAATTACTAGGCAATACTTCTTACCCCCAATATACTGAGTTCTGGTTGGTCCGAAGAGATCCATATGCAGCAACTCGTAGAACATGATTAGTAGAGACATGATTTATTGGCTTAAAAGAATTTCTTACCTGCTTTCCCAGAATACATGGAGTGCATGAATCAGTCTTTTGGTATGGCAATTTTGGTAGACCTCGAACAAGCTGCTTTGATGAGATTTTGGCTAATTGCTTCATATTGACATGTCCAAGCTTTTTGTGCCATAAGCTTGCTTCGTCTTGAATTGAGATAAGACATTGCGATTCATTTGGTTTCACATCCGGAAGATAGATATTTCCATGTCTTCTACCCAAAAGATTGAGTAGTGTCTTTACCGATTCAGTAACATGTTCCTTCTTGAAAAAGATCTTGAAACCAGTATCACACAATTGACTAATGCTGAGAAGATTGAAATTGAGTCCTTCCACTAAGGAAACATTACTTATTGTGAGAGTTCCAATTTTCACGGTTCCAAATCCCACAATACTTCCTTTGCTGTTTTCTCCAAATGAAACTTTTCCACCATTTACTTGAGCAAGTTTTATAAAGCAATTTGAGTCTCCCGTCATGTGTCTTGAGCATCCGCTGTCAAGATACCACTTTACATGTTTCTTGATGAAGACCTGCATTTAACAAAGAGTCTCAAGCTTTCTTTGGTACCCAAATTTTCTTGGGTCCTTTGGTGTTAGTAAGATAAACAGTATTAGCCCATACTTTCTTAATAGGTTTCCATACCATAGGACACTCTTTTTCAAAGTGATCCGGACTGTTGCACTTTGAACATTTAAGAGAATTTCTTCCTACGGGTTTAACAAATACTTTCTTGAAGTGATTATTGTAAACCTCACTTGAAAGCCTTTTCTTAATTCTTTCTTTTACTTTAGGAAAATCAATTAAGGAAATTGTTTCTTCTGTCATACCTAGACCAGACTTATTGAAGTAAGGTCTTTGTGCTGAAAGAATTTTGTCAAGTTTTTCAGATCCCATAGAAAATTTCTTTGATATATTAGATAAGTCTGTTTTTAAAAACGTATTTTCTTTTAAAAGATTTTCTACATTTTCTTTAAGATTGGAAATGACACGTCTAGACTTTTAACTCTTTCTTCTAAAACATTTTCTTTTAGTTTTAGAGCTGAATTTTCCTTTTTAGTTTGGAAATTCTTTTGAGAGAAGTCTTAAGACTAAAGCATAATTCATCAATATATTTAGAAACTTTGACAGGAATTTTAAAGTTACTTACCTCAAATTCACCGTCCGAGTCCGATCCCGAGCGTGTTCAGTGTCCGAGTCCGATTGTGCCATCGACATAGATTGGCATATTCATTATCACTTTCTTCACACTCGTATCACCTCCGGGTTTCAGCTTTGAGAGCTTTTCGAAATTTTTCAGCTTTTCCTTTCTTTTTCTTCAAAAGAGGACAGTTGGGTCGATGTGTCCCTTTTTCTTGCATTCAAAGCGGACTACATCTTTGTTTGGTTCCTCATCATCACCGAGACTTGGTCTGCTGTCTTTGAAAGCCTTGTTTCTTTGAGTTGAACCTTCTTCCTTTTCTGTTTAGTTTTCTGAATCTTCTTATCATGAGAGCAAGCTCCTCATCGTCCATATCTTCTTCAGAATCTGTAACATCGAATCATCATTTGATTTTAATGCAATAGATTTCTTACCTCTTGGATCTTCATCTTCATTGATCCTTTCCACTTCATAGGACTGAAGAGTTCCAATCAGCTCATCGACGATAGTGGCATAATTCTCGCGTCTCTCTTATCGAAGTCTTTATGTGATTCCAATCCTTGGAGAGTCCACGCAGTAGCTTGTTTACCTTCATGGGATCGAGGTTGGTTGACCTTGATTTTCAAGACCATTCACAATATCGTAAAACGACTAAATATGTCAGATATTGATTCTCCCGGTTTCATTTCGAAGGCTTCGTATTGACCGAGAAGAATGTTGATTCTTGTTTCCTTCACTCGACTGTTCCTTCATAGGTGATATGCAATCTGTCCCAAACTTCTTTTGCTGTACCACAAGAAGATATTCTATTATATTCGGTTGGTGATAAAGCACAATATAAGGAATAAATTGCTTTTGCATCGAGTGTCTGTCTCTTGGTTATTTCTTATTGAGACATTCCGCTGGATTCTTCAGTTTCTTTTCCTCTTTCGAGATCGATGCAAAGTGGTAGGAGTAATTCCTTTTCTACAACGTCCCATTCCGAGAGGATCCTTTGATCGTAGGAAAGCTTTCATCTTGTTCTTCCGATGTTGTAATCCTTTCCATCAAAGTAAGGTGGTCTGGTATTGCTTTGCCCTTCCATCAGCCCTGGTGCTAGCATACTAGCCATGGATCTTTTACTATGAAGTAAAACACTTCAAATATAGTAAGTACACAGGCTCTGATACCAATTGATATTGCTAGTGTAAACACCTAGAGCGGGGTGAATAGGCGCACAAACTATTTTTCTCAAATACGTATGCAACAGATTGAAATATGATCGATGTAGAGAGAGTAAGGAAGAGAAAATCAAACACAGGATTTATAGTGGTTCGGCTTATTCCAAGCCTACGTCCACTCTTCCGCACTGACAGCCCACGGGCTGGATTTCACTATGATCAAAAGAGGAGTTACAGCACAGCTTTGCCTTGATTCCACAAAAGTGTAGATGTTCTATCACACCTCCTCAAGGTCTCTCACAAATATAGACTCTCTTTTGTATACAAGTATTCGCTCAAGAGATTTATCTAAACAAATAGGAGCTTCAGACTTTGGAATTTTTCTATCGCGCACTCTCTCTTAAACAACTAAGAACGTCTTCCTTATATACTCCTTTATGCCATCATACCCCGTTGGCACTTTCCAAAGGAATTCCTCCAATCTACCAGTTGGACGGAATCAATTAGGAAGATCGTTCGAGCTATTAAAGGAACATGTTGATAGCCCATCGATCCTATTCGCCCATACAATCAGGATCTCGGTTTTCCATGCGAAACCTTCCAATAATATTTAGACAATCATCGAATCTTCAGTCATTGAATCAATCTTGATCAATCAAAGGATTCGATACGTCTTCTCCAGCCACGAGATCTTCCAGGATGATAAGGTTAAATCCCAAACAAAACATCCAGTTCGGGATAACCTTTCTTCAACAGATCGAGGCGTCAATGAGGATAGACTTTCAGTCTTGAGTCGCGATGCAGGGAAGTCTTCGACTTTAGCGCAGTAGCCGGGCACCTTCATACTTGGGCGACGGAAACATTTTGTCAACTTCAAAACTCTTCACGAGGATTTCTCCAACAAAATTTAATTATTTTTTTTTTTTTGTCGGTAGGTGAAAATATTGATTGAAGAAAACTATTAGGTACTTCATGAGTCCATACATGTATGGATCTTATTAACGAGTACTTTGTTCTATAAATTTTATGTACTTAATAACAATATGTTACATTTGCAAGCATTGATTATGCATATTATAAATGCAGTCGGTGACACTAGAAATTGCAATATTCTCTCATTTGGTTCATGAGTAATCAAAGGTCACTATTTGACAAAAACCATGTCCTCGAGCACTATCTCTGATCCACCATCCAAACTACTACTCTAGATAAGACAAATTCCGAGTGCTATGGAGTCAAGAAATAATAGGGGTTTCATTGATGTTTAAGTGATGCACCAGGATTCGTCACGCGTCGTGAGCATAATAACATACTTCGTCTTCTCAATGGTCATTCATCCACCTAATCTTAAGGACCATATTATAAGAGAAAACTAGCCATAAGCATTGCATATTGCAAATGAATTTCAACCGTTTTGAAAAATCTATCATGTTTTCAAGATCATATGAATTCTCGGATAATCCTCCTTAAGTACTAGAAAGAAACGTTTAGCGGATTTTCTATAAGTAGAATACCGGCATATTCTTTGAATTATTCCACCTATATACTATGACGTAATTAGCTTCGACTCCTAAAGTCATTATCACAATACGCCAAAGTAGATATTTTCTAGGAAATGGAAACAAACTAGTGGACAGTAAAACCCAACGTCTCGTTTCTGAGAATTCGAAGGCATGAGAAGGACCCGTATGTCTTGACCCAATCCCATTCGCGTTCATTTTCTCCCTCCCAGAAAACAAAGCTCTCCTCTTATCTTTAAAGTTCTGAGAATCGAGAACTCGGTTTGCATCTTGATTGGGTCTGACCATGTGTCGTTTCTTGAAATTTCCACGACAGAGCATCTCAAAACTGTCTTCACCAATCGATCTCAGATGCCTAATCCCGGTGGATGAATTGCATTCGTTGATTTTCCCAGGCCTTACACAGGACGACCGAGTATTGGCCGCCTTTGCGGACCTTCAGTTAAATGAAAACTAGAGTTAGAATGGTCTTCGTACGTGGTCCATCTGAGCAATGCATGATCATTGCTATAACATCATGCATTTAATCTTGTGAAAAATGTTAGGTGTGATTCATACTCCCCATCAATAAGAAGGCTAGAGAACTTTTATAATATTTTTCTCTTGTAATTGAAGGTTGAAACAAAGAAGTGCAATGTTGAGGATCAAGTGAAAACTAACTCGCAATAGCACTCTTTGTTATTACAAGCAATAGACATTTAACACGCTCATGCAAACACACTGCTTCAGTTCTTTCTTTATTCAACACAACACTCACCACACACACCACTCTCTCACGGCATTCATTGCATAATTGCTGCACACACACAAACTCACTAGACACCACAGACGCTCTTACACAATCCGCTCTTTCTTTTCTTCTCTATACATTCAAGTCAAGAAGGCGGGCTTCCTATTTATAGAGAGTTCCCCCACCAAGTGCAAAAGTAGTGTACTACAAGAGTCCGACGTGGCCTATTCTACTATCACAAGCTTCAACTACTTTCAACTTATTTTGATCCACTCATCTTGTTTAACTCTGAAGGAGACTTTAACACCACAAGCACAAACTATTTATTATAGATATTAGTCCTAGAAAAATCTAGAAAAATGGAGAGAGAGGCAGTGTGCTTTAACATCCGATGTGCTAATTATAGGAATTAGGAGAAACCTTGTATCTTGATTTCTCTCTCATTTTTACTTTGTATTTCATTATGTTTGATCGTCTAATCACAATAAAGAAGACAAGCTAACCCAAGAGCAGATTGTTCAGCGAGTGTGAACAAAGTAACCTAAATTGAGCTCTTAGTATGGGATACGTTATTGGTCCATCGCAAGTCACTATCATGGCCAACTACAAGTTGCACTCTGTTATGGCTCTCTGTGTGCAAACCTACAATTCTCTTAAAAGTCTCACCAAAATTTCGCCGCGTGCATTGGTGACTGAAGACTGATAAGAAGATAGACCTAATTCCGATCCTCATTGAAAGCCAATACATTATCATATCGACGGAATCTTTTTAAATCTAGACTTTTCAACATGATCCCGCAAACTTGAACAGTCTAGGGTCCAAGATAAACATTTCCAAGCAACTTCGCCCGATTCCGGTCAAAGTTGAGTCGTAGCGTTTCATGAAACACAGTGGAAAATGGGAGGGAATGAGAGACAATAAATACGCATGACTCATGCATTGTAAAGCCATCCCACAAACTAGCTATTTTTTCAAACTTGATACACTTGCTCAAAAGATTTCCTCTTTCCCTCTCTCTAACAACACCCAGAGGAACCAAGGGTACATACTGTTAGTACTTCCTTTTGTGTCATTTTTTTCACCTCGATTTGCAAAATGGAACGAACAATGAGCATACCCCTTCAGCCTCCGACTTACGGAAATCTGATCACTGTTCTCAGCATTGATGGTGGTGGGATTAGAGGGCTTATCCCCGGAACTGTTCTTAATTTTCTAGAGTCCGAGCTTCAGGTGAGAACGCTCGTTATTACTTTTATCATATCCGTTGTTAGTATATTTCAACAATTTTGTTAGCGAATTCGCATGCTTCACAATCTTTAGAGACTTTTGCCTAGCAAGAAAGTTTTTATCAATTATAGTGAACAAAACAAAATTCAATGGAGTGCAAGTTACTGGTGTCGAGATCTTTTTGTACATTTGGCTCTTCTTAATATATTTCTTACCTTCTACCCAAAAAAAAACACAAAATTCAATGGGTTTATTATGCATTTAAATGATTTGCATGTAGTACTCGTGATGCATGCATGCTAGTAAATGGTTTTATACATGCATGTTTTGAGCAAACTTTAAAAGGACAGGACTGTTTTCTGTATATATAAAGTACATGCAACCGATTTTTATGTAATCCAGATATGATACATCAATCTCGAGCTAAAAAAATTTACGAATTTTGCAGAAACTAGATGGCAAAGACGCAAGAATTGTAGACTACTTCGACGTTATTTCTGGAACAAGCACTGGCGGCCTCGTTACTGCCATGCTAACCACTCCCGATGGAAACAACCGCCCTGTATTCGCCGCAAAAGACATCAAAGACTTCTACCTCAATCACTGCCCTAAAATCTTCCCCCAAGACAGGTAAAGGAAAAGCATGAAGGAGTTGCTAATCTTTCTTCATGGTTTAATTATCTCTTTAACTCATCGAAATTTATAAATGTCCCTAAAACTATGCAGTTGCCCCTTCAAACCGGTCACGAAGATAATTAAAGCCGTGGCAGGACCCAAATACGATGGAAAATACCTTCACGATGTCGTGAGGGAGGAGCTTGGAGACAAAAGATTGCACCAAACATTGACAAATATCGTGATACCGACATTCGATATCAAGAGCCTTCAGCCAACGATTTTCTCTAGCTACCAGGTCATTCATCTCTTCATCATCTTCTTGAAATTTATTTATGGTTTTAAGGATATACACACCATGAACTCTTACAAGGATAACCAACATTATTCTCATCAAAATTATTGCCAGGTGAAGAAAGATCCGAGCGTGGATGCCTTGCTCTCGGACATATGTATTTCGACCTCGGCTGCTCCAACTTATCTCCCAGCCCATAAGTTTGAAACCAAGGACCTTACAGGCAAAGTGAGAGAATTCAACCTCATTGATGGGGGCGTAGCTGCAAATAATCCGGTAATATAATCGTATTGGCCTCCTTATATATGAAATCTCAATAATTGCTCGAGACAGCTTGATTGGTTCAGTCTAAAATCTCTGCAACAAAAACTAATTATCTGTGATATTCCCATTGTGTAGACATTGGTTGCAATGGGAGAGGTGACCAAGACAATCATGGGAGGGAGTTCAGACTTCTTCGCTATAAAGCCAATGGATTACCGGAGGTTCTTGGTTATCTCACTCGGAACAGGTACTAGCAAGGTTGAGGGGAAATACACAGCACATGAAGCGGCCAAGTGGGGAGTGCTGGGTTGGTTGACCAGCGGTGGCTCCCCATTGATCGACGTCTTCAGTCAAGCCAGCGCGGACATGGTCGACTTCCACCTTTCCGCCGTGTTTCAAGCCCTAAACCTCCAAGACAATTATCTTAGGATCCAGGTATATCTAGTATCTACAGATATTCGCATGAAAGATTCCCCAGACCAGACGAAAATTACTGATCGTCACATCTTCATGGCTTGATTTTTCAGGATGATACATTGAGTGGTGTTTTATCATCCGTGGATGTGGCCACGAAAAAGAACCTAAACGACCTGGTCAAAACTGGTGAGGCATTGTTGAAGAAGCCCGTCTCTAGGGTTAACTTGGAGAGCGGGGTGTGCGACCCCACGTCCAACCAGGAGACCAACGAAGAGGCTTTAAAAAGGTACATGCATTACAAATCACGAATAATCAATTTCGGGATAAGAAAAACTTAATGATTTTGCTCCATTTTTCATTTTTAGGTTGGTTTGACTAATATAGCTTGCTTTTATATGTATATTGCAGGTTTGCTAAATTACTATCCCAAGAGAGACAGCTTCGCCTTGCAAGGTCGCCTCATGGACACTCCAATACACCGAAGTGATTATAATAGAGGGCCAGCGATCCTCTTGCATAATTTTGCTGGAATTGTAATTTCAACATGGGGACAAATTATTTGTCGTTTTTTATATAAAAAAAATTCCTTATGATTCTTTTATTCTTGAATAAACCCCTTGGGCCCAGGGCTAAGATAGACTTTTCCATTCTTATATAATCCCTTTGTAGGCTATGGCTAAGATAGATTATTTGCAATTTCTCTATTGTTCGTCAATCATTGGACACGTATGCTTGTAAGCAATCTTCTAAGGAACAAATTCTCATTACCGTCATCGCTTCGTATTATAATTGTAGTGTTGTGTTCAGAGTCATAGTTGAGTCACATCTTCCATCTTGTCGTCTAGAAAATGGCTATATAGCACATCACCGTAAAAACAATTATATAGGTTGAAACTATGGCTTAATTGACACGGGAAGATCTATTTTTACGGTTTTACAATTATGTGGGTAACATGGGACTATGATATATATTGCTCTTATTAACAAAATAATTTGACCTAGAATTTGAGAAATGATAACCCTATCTTAGAAAAATAAGAACCTAATTGCACATTCTTGTCCTGCTAAATGAAGGATATACAACTAAACAAGACAAACGGACAAGACAAGCAGGTGAAATCTTTTCAATTGTTGAAGAAAAAAAATTATATGAACTAACATACTGCAAATTTCCGTTCTAGAAGGAAATATATTAGATAGATTTCGTCATAACTAGCTCATGTCATGATTGAAGATAATCGAAGTAAAGACCACAAGCGGAGTACATGTCACCTTTTATATGCTCCGTTCTCGATTTCACTAATTCCTAAACTATAATATCTAAACTTTTGCCCGAATACATATCAAAAGACACCCAATACTTAAAGTGTGGGCTTATGAAGAAAGCACATAAGCGTCGCTATTCTAGGCGGGTTTTAGAATCACAAAATCAGGGTTACAGACCGCACAAACCTCATATATAATCACTGATGTGAGCCACAAGGATAAAGACAGTATTTTCGCTTCGGTCTCTAGCCATCGAAAGACACATCATTTTTGGGACCACTTGAAACCTTAATATCGTTAAGCCATGCATAAACAACAAAGACCCAATTGTAAGAAGTTATATCTCTATCTCTCCTCCGACCCACTTAGTAAATTCTCCAAAACAAGAGATGCATTCCCCGTTAGAAGCGCACCAGCGGCAGGTGGATTTAATAAAAGAACCTTGGCACGTTCATTGCACTTAATTATCAATAGCATTCAATTGCCTCTCACCTTTCAACGTTTAGCCGTCTTTGAATATCATTAGATGTACACTCAGAGAGTTTTCCCCATCAGGCCTCCACATGGTGGGGTTCACCATGTGCAAGTATGCGCGGTCGAGCCCCTGCTGAACTCAGAAGACTGGTGGGTATGGAAAATATATGATAATGAATAACTTACAAAAGACCCTTCAATTGAGCCTCTCGTTTCTAGAAGATCGATCCCATCAATTGAGCCTCTCGTTTCTAGAAGATCGATCCAAACTTTGTCAAAGTAATAGAATCTGAACTGTTACTTTAATATCCCGCAGCTGCATTTTCTGGCATCTGATTTCTCCTTCTGCCCAGCATTATATGAGGGAAGAAGAAACCAGAGATAGAGTGGTGAAACGTGCAATTCAATTTTGTGGTTCAATAAGCTATAGAAACATGCAGGACAGGATGAGATGAGCTTTACCGGTCAAAAACGGCAGAGCAGGGACTGCGCTTTTGAGGTAGGGTTGCGTGTGCTTCATTGCAGCTCACATGGGAATGATAGGACGATGTGTATGTAGCACATTGTCTTCATTAAAATCCCAGTCACTGTTTTTTTGCATGTGATAGATAAGGAGTATTCATTGGAAGATTTTACATTGTTCTATTAATTTTATGTGCAACATGAAACGCTCATTGTCACGCCCCGAACCTCAAGCGCGTGCACATCCCTCGGTGGTCGATAGAAATATTTTGCGACGTTCTTAGGACTCGTCGCCGACCCTTCGGTTTTATTGCACATGCGGAAGTGATTTAACTAATCCCCTAACAATTACAAACATGGGATAGAAAAGCAGAACAACCAATTACAAATACAAAACACACTTTCATAAACACCTCAGGTTCTTATAGATAAGGTCTATCTCAAAAAGAATATTGAGCCACCTATGCTCTTGACATTTCCGCTTCAAGCTCCAAGTTCTTCACACTAAGGATCTGAAAATGGTTATACAATAACTAGTGAGATATAAATCTCAGCGAGTCCTCCCCTAGCCATCACACGATCAAGCTATTGATCAATCGACTCAGTCGATTAGATGTCATCAAGACCATCACACGATCATTTAGACTATTCATTCTTGACTCTTGATCACGGCTCTACAGGCATAATTTAGGTTAAGTGGTCAGTATGGCTCCACTGGCATAATTTATACTTAGTGGAATCACAGGCCCACTCGACAAATTTAAACTTAATGGTAATCACGGCCTCACTCGGCAAATTTAGACTTAGTGGAATCACGGCCCCACTCAGCATATTTAGACTTAGTGCTAATCACGGCCTCACTAGCATAACTTAGACTTAGTAGAATCACAACCCCACTTGGCATATTTAGACTTAGTGGTAATCATTGCCCCACTCAGCAAATTTAGATTTAGTGGAATTATGGCCCCACTCAGCATATTTAGACTTAGTGGTAATCACGCCCCAATGACATAACCATACTCCGGTGGTTCTCTTGATTTAGTTCACAGTCTCACATGGCAATTTTCCAATCAATTGTACAATCCAGCATTTAATTGCATAATCCAACTCATTTGCAACTACCACACACTTATACAAATCATCACTCAATTCATGGGGATGCCTATACATTTACACATCCATTCACTTCATAAAATCAACACACATGAAATTAGACCACCTTTCACATTCTTGATGAACAGTGCACGTAAACAATGCGTGTGAATAGTACTTTGTGAACAATACTGCATAAACAGTGTGTGTGAATAGCAAACAGTGAATAATGTCGCGTGAACAGTAAATTTTCATAATTAAATAAGTAATAAATTAAATTCATAAATTAACCAAAACATTAATTAAAGAAAATAACCAATCAATTAAAGCTAAACATACTTAATAAAGCACACGAGCATCATTAAGCAAATAAAGCGAGATTAAGCAAAACTAATCTAATCCATCCATCTAACCACCTATATTAGGGCTAATACAACTTAAGTAAACCTCCTAAAACAAAATTAATCCTAACTAAACCAACCTTAAGCAAGTTTAGGCACTAATCGAAGAATTATGAGCTAACCTCACCCGTTAAGCAGGTTGGAGACATGGACGCGGTGGCGATGACGATGGCTACGCACCGGGACTTCCACCACGACGATCCAACGCGGTCCCAAGGCTGAAATAGCAGCCATATTTTCAAACTTCCTTTGCAACTCCAAGAAACCGAACAGCATGGAAGGAAAATGAGTGAAATGGCTTCCTCGGAGCTCTAGCGAGGGGTTGGTCAGCAACCGGCGGCACTAGGGGGTTAAGGGGGAGTGGCTATTAGCTGGGCTGGGCGAAAGCTCGGTCAAAATGGGAGAAAATGAACTGCAAAGTCGAAACAGAAGGAACAGAGCGGAACTGGGCAGTCTAGTGGCCGGTTCCTTCTTGTCGGCAGACGAGACGACTAATGACTCCATTCGACGAGCGGCGGCCACCGTCTATACGGACTCTCTCTCTTGGTCACGGTGGTGGGTGGAGCATAGGCTGATTCCCACAGGAAGACCACTTTTAACTCGGGTTTTTGGAGAAGAGTCAGCTGGAGCAGAATAGGGTTAGGCAGACTGGTGACTGGCAACTTCTGGTCGGCCGGTGGGTCAGCCAACGGCTCCAACTAGCAAATGGTGGGGTCCAAGCGGACGGTCTGGGCCTCCTGAAGACAATGGTGGGTGGCACGAGAGTTGATTCGTCCGGGAAGCCAACAATCAACTCAGCTTTTCACAAGGAGGTCTGCTAGAACAGAAACTAGAAGAGAGGGAGAACAAGGAGAGAGAGAGAGAGAGCTTGACGGTTGGGGCTGATGGAGGGGAGAGAGAGAGTGAAGATAAAGCTGAAGCCTTCTCCATCAAGGCTCATTAATGCTTGCCCAACTCCCCATGCAAGTCCCATCATCTTCTCTTTCTTTCCTTGCCCTTATCCAAATGCTTTTAGGGGCAAAATGGTAATTTCCACATTTCACAAATTACAAGTCTAAGCTTGGGCTGAAATTGATGGGTAAGCCTAAGAAATGAGCTTTGAAATGAATAGTAACGAGCTCAGAAATTGGTTGGGCTCAAATGGGCTTAAGACTAGGTAATGGGCTTGGAAGAAGAAATTGTTGGTTTAGTTTCAAAGGCTCACTTGCTTGCTTTGGGTCCAATATGGTGGTTGTCCCACCTTGGGCCTAGGGTCCACACTGGCTTTGCTTGGCCCACTTCCTCATGGGTTCACTTTGTCAGACTGTAAATCCTTTTTCCGCACACTCGGCTTGCTTGACACTGCTAATTGTCGAAGTCGCATAATCCAAAGTCCATCCCAAACATTCCGATAATTTGAAGTCCAATCTTGGGTTCTCATGCCCTGTCAATTTTGCCCTAATGCCATTTTGGGTACAACTCAGATTGATAGGCGACTTTGAGAATTCACACATAACCGACTCGTGCCATACCATGTTCAAGACATCTCAACACATGGACGTCTTTAACTACATGAAATTGCGAATGATAGGTTCTTATTCCAAAGTACACGATTACTGAGGATTGACCTAGGGTTGTTTGTGGGCTCGATAATAGTAAACGGAATCACTTGTTGTTCCATTATGTTCCGTCCGCAAATCGACTTCTAGTCATCCTTGAAATCGGCCTACCTATCTACAGGATTGTCCTCATACAAGTCTCACGGTCAAGTCATTTTCCGAGGTTGAGTCCTTTAGTCATACGAGTTATGTCCTCATTAACCTTTCCCCTCAAGGTCAGTATCTCAGGAGTGATCAATTCCGAGTGACATCAACCAACAATGCATTGACGAAATTTACATTCACTTATCCCTCAAATGGCTTGAATTTTAGGATGTTACACTCATGAACAAGTGTTTTCATTGATTTTTTTAAAGAAAGGGATGAAAATTCACATAAGATATCGAAAATTAAGTTCTGAAAAATCAGAGCGGAAAAAAACGAGATATTTGAATTTTATACGAAAAATTTAAAGGAGAGTTGGCGATGTAATTAAAGTAAAGGAAAAATTATTGTTTAAATAGATAATTGTCCTTTTGGTAACTTTTCTACGTCAAAAGCTTTTCTTAAATTTTATCTCTCTTTGTTTTTTTTTTTTAAATTTTCTAGAGTTGGATTTTAATCTTTTTAAAGAAAGGACAGAAAGATCCCGACAACTCATGATTCAGAATGGCGATTAGAGACAGCATGATATAAGCTAAAGTAACTATGTACTAATCGCACTAAATGATGATCCACAACAAATAGACAAGCTGTTTGGACATTTTCAGAACATGACCTTTGGATGCAAAAGTTGTATAAATGACACATACAATAGAAAGGATGAAAAAACAAATGATACAGATGTCTTCCTTTTTTTCTCCCTTTGAGCTTAAAATTGTCAATTGAACTTATCCCCCATTGAGGATTAAGAAATTATCATATTTATTGGGACAATTGTCCAAAAAGTTTTAACTTTATTATTTGATAGCTAATTAAATCCTATATTTTTCAATCGTGCCAATTTAATAATAAACCTTTAACAATTTTCCAACTTATATTTAAACTTCACTTCGATCAACTTAGTCCTAAGCCTTTTGAAGTTTTCCAATTTAAATCTTAACCTATTGTATGGATAATCAGCCAAAAGAATTTTATTGACAAATTGTCAAAAATAAATTAGGACTAAATTGTCAAATCATAAAAAGAAAAATTAAGATTAAATTGACACATTTGAATTGTTAAGGACTACATTAGCAATTCTTCAAAAAATTTAGGACTGAATTGACATAATGAAAAGTTTACGATTGAATTGGCTGCCGTATCAAAGGTATAAGACTTTTTGAATAATTTTTTCTCATATTTGTCTGAAGAATAGCTGGAGCACAAATAACAATAGTTTTTGGATATCTTTTCTTTCCACATCAATACTTTGCATTAAATACCTTGTTAGATAAAACATAATAATAATAAAAAGACATAAAAAATCATATTTCCTTTCAATGAGCTTTTGTTCACAATGAACATATAGAATTCAAAGCACTTCCTCACATAATTGAATTTCGGGATATCGGTGGATCTTTATTTTGCTAGATTTACTTCTATCTTTTTTTTTCTTTTTTTCTTGAAGAAGTTTCAATATGTCTTATATATATTGACCGTCCCTCTGATTTTTTAATTATGCTCTTAGGAACGATACTTTCAAATCCAAGCGAGTTATGTCTCTCTCGACCCACTTACTGACACCTCTGTATGAGGCGTACAACATTGGCCATATCTCTATTTTGAAGAAAGTGACCTCTAGTCTATCTATGTCGTACCCATTCCAAATACTTGAGCTGCCCGCCAACGCGTTCGTTGATCTTTTCCCGTGCCTTCAGTTCATTATTCAAACCTACAAGTCTTTTCTTGTGGGGTTGAAAGTCTCACCAACAATTATTCACTTGAAAGACTTCTCATCATCGGCAAACCACTATGGTTCGGCTCCCCTTTAAAATTTTGACTTTTCAACTTAAAGCAATTGCTAGCCATACGTGGGATTCCGGTAAAATTTTGAATGAACCGCAGCCTATAAATACTCGCATCTTGTGGCATCCTGATTTTTACAACTCTGATTTCAATTGAACAAGTCGAGCATTTCATCTTCGCATCTATAGCTTTTTTCTCTGAGTTGGCCACTCATGAGATAACCAGTCTATTGGGTGAAGCCATTAAGGAATTTAAACGCAATAAACTTGAGAATTCGACTAGGAATCGACTGCTCGACCGTGTTAATCTGCAAGGGTCATTGCAGCACAGATTGATTAAAGATTGTAGATAAGTCGACTCGACAAAAGCATGTGATTAAGTATGGGTGATTCCACTTGATTGCACAAATGTTGTCGATCGGCACTAGACCGATTTCTTTGTCGTTTTGGTACCATGTGTCCATATTTAAAATCTTGAGATGTCTACGACAACCGAGAGTCGTCAATGTGTCGAATATGCACTTTGTGGCTCGAAAACAATCGACCGCAGGTCAATTACACAAAAAGTTCCTAAAAGCTACATGATAGATTAGGACGCACTAAAGTTGCGCCAAATTAAAATTAACCGATAAATTGAACTCGATTTTAGAAATTGAAAGTCCTGCCATGTCACAATTCATTTTAGCAATGTTGACTCATCCTCAGAAGATTTTTCTACAAACCGAGATTTGGCAGAAAAGCAAAGTAAGGCCGTTTTTTATCAGGAAAGTTAGAAGGACGCTTTTGATCACATCTTTGGCCGTCAAGTTGGATAAATTAACAGGGAAAAGTCATGAGATGGACGAGGACACCTTGATGGATTTAATTGGGTTTCAATTGGATTTGTTTGGTTGAGAATTGAATGAAATTGATTGAAATTGAAGTGGGAAATGTAACAAATTTGTATGCCATGGTATATGGAGCAAATGGGACCAATGGTGACATCATGTGAGGTCAGGGTGCCCATTGGCTCACCAAAAGTAGCCCTCACATCAAGCCTTTCTTTTTTCCTTGAATCAAGTACCTTTTCTTAGAACTTGAGAGAGAGAGAGAGAGAGAGAGAGAGAGAGAGAGAGAGAGAGAGAGAGAGAGAGAGAGAGAGAGAGAGAGAGAGAGAGAGAGAGAGAGAGAGAGCTGTGTGACCAGAGCTTCGGCCACCCCTCCGTTTGCACGCCCGACCGGCCGTTCGCACGTCGTCGGAGTCTGACGTCGTCACTGCTCGTCCACGCATGTGGCTCCTCTCACCAGCTTGCCCTCTACTCCGCCTTGGTCTGCTCGTCTAAGACTGTCGTCCAGCGTTGCCAGTATTTGCTCCCCATTGCTAAGGCTATTAGAGCCACCATCGAAGCCACGTCACCGTCGCAAGCCAACTCACCGCCGGTGCCGCTTCTTCTTCACCTATGCGCTAGCCAGCTCGCGCTCTGCTCCGCCACTGCTTGTGTGACCTTGATCCTCCAGCACCGCCATCCATCGCTGCCCTTAGTCACAGCCACTATTGGAGCCTCTATCATCGCTATGAGCCATCGCTAGTCACCGCCTGAGTTGCTGCCATCCATCCTCGCCATTTCCGCGCCCAACTAGCCGCCGAACAGCTCGCCTCTAGCCAAGATCAACAGCTAGAAGTTCCAGCAAGCTCCGATCTTCAAGGCCGTTTTGGGTGCCTTCTGGTCCTTGCTTGGTGTCGCCCTGAGGAAGTTTATCGACCGCCTCGCCGTTGTCTTCGCCAGGAACTCATTGGAAAGCGATTCCGGTGAGTTTGGCCTCATGAACCTTGATTAGAGGTTTAATGATATTTAGGGAGGTTTAGTTTAAGTTAAGTGAGATTATGTGGTTAGATTAGTTTAGTTTAGTGTGGATTAGATTAAGGGGTGTGATTAGTTTAGTGTATGTTTAATTAAGGATAAATAGATGTTTATGTATGCGTGGATGGTAGATAATTAAGGTTACCCGTGGCATGGGGTGGTGGTTTCATGTTTATGTTAGATGTTTATGTTAGTATAATAGTGATTTGGCCTTAATTGATTATTTTTGAATAAATAAGTATTTCGAAATTATTTAATTATTTAATAATATAATATATTATATAAAATATTATTATATTATTATATAATTAATTTTCGGAATAAATTTAATTATTTATTAATTCCAAAAATTATTTTGGGACCTTAAATTATCAGAATTTCGCACTGATCGCTGCTATGTATTCAGATTATGAATTTGATGAGTGGATATTGCAACTTAAGTGTTGATTGTGAAAAATAGGGACTTTATTCATAAAATTCCAGGTGTCGGGTTTTGATACCAAAATTGGATTTTAAGGATTATATTAAATGGTGGGGTTTGAAAAAGTGAGATATTAGTTTTCTGGTTTGAAATTTACGTGCCCCCACACACGTGAATAATTTCTTGAATATTTTTAATATGAAGAAAAGAGGCAGGATCATTATTTTAAATTGAAGTATTGAGTGAAATGCAAAGTACCTGGGCCGATTATGAATTTGCTGAGTGTTAATTAAGAGGAAATTGTGCTGAGCTATTAAGCCGGACTTACCCCTATATGGGATGCCCTATACAATGGATGTGGGTCGCAATAGATTCTGCGCCCATACTGTGGCATCCGGGAATTTCGACAACCCAAAATATTAATTTTGAGGGAAATGATATTCGTCTTTGAATGGCCATAGGGACAATTACATCATTGGCTACGATATTTTATCTCTTGGACCGAACCCCTATGAAAATGTTAATTGATTATGGGAATGTTAATTGATTTTTATAAATCAAAATCAAAATCAAATGCCCTAAAGTGGTGTAGGAATTATGGGCTTATTATTGATATTCTTTCTAAGGGCTATTTAAATTGGACATGGGACAACTTGGCCCAAAATTTTCGGGCCCAAAGCAGGCCAAGAGGACCAAACCGTTGGCCCATGGAGGAGAACCAGATGGAGGTCACGCCACCTCCTCCATTTGTCCTCTTGATGCAGCCAATTGTCTCCTTGTTGAAGCCACTTGTCCTCCTCTTGGAGCCAAGTGTCTCATGCATGCAAAACCTAATGATTACAAGCAAATAAGAGAATAAAAGGAAAGGGGAATGGGGTGGAGCAACTGAGAGAAAGAGAGAGTGAGATCAAGAGAGAGAGGAGGAGAGTTCGAGCGAGAGAGAGAGGGGCGAGTGCGGGTCGTGAGGGGGAAGAGGAAGGCCGTCTCCTGCCTTGTCTTGCTGTGTTTCTTTCGAATTTGAGGCAAGTGAAGTCCTAAAACCTACTCTTTGCATTGCTGTGTGTATGTGTAGTAGATGGTAAGTCTTGATTGTGGTAGATGGGATGAAATTTCGGAACTATGGAGAGAGATTCGTTGGTCATGCATGCTGTTTCTGGAAAGACCAGTTTGACCATCTTTGAGTTTGTGTGTTGCATGTGACTTTTTAGTCGGAATCTTGTTTCAATTTCTTCGTAAAATTTGTAGAGAACACCTTTAATAACAACATACTAAAATTTGAGGCAAAACCAACAAGAAATGGTTAGTAAAATGATTTTTCTTTGGGGAGACTAGATCTGGAATTCGTCGTGATGACCTTCAGTGGTTTCGTAGTCTGTAAAGTAACCTTCTTGTTAAAATTTCATTTTGATTTCTTAACAACAGTTGTAAAGGACATCCTGAGGTTTAACATATAAAAAATTTAGAGAAAAAAAACAAGAATAGGTAGGTGAAATTGTGGTCCATTGGAGATGGTTAGATATGGAAATTTCGGTACTAGGAACAGAGATTTTAACCGACCATATTTAATTATCTAGGACGAATTTGACTTTTATGTCTTCATGAAGTATCTACCTTATGGTCTTGTCTCTCACATATTCGAATTTAATAAATTTTTAGGTTCATTTGGGTATTTAATCGGAAATTTTTCTAAAACTGTGCAATCTGATGTGTTCGGACTTTGTAAGTTGCAATACGTGGACTATATCATTTTTTATGAGGTTCTTTTGGAAACTTGTTCTGCATGAAATATCTCTATTAATTTCTTCCCTACAACATATTCAAATTTCGTAAATTTTGAAGTTCATTTGCCTATTTAACCAAAACATTTTCAAAAACTGTGCAAGTTGAGCTGTTAGAATAGTAGTGCTGTGATGCACGGTCTACACTGAATTATATGGGGATATTTTGGTGTAGTGTTCTTCATCAAATATCTGCCTTTATGTCTTTAATATCACATGTTCAAATTTCACAATTTTTTAAGGTAATTTGGGTATTCAATTAAAATGTTTTCTAAAACTGTGCAAGCTGGATTGTGTGAATTTCAAAAGCTATAATGCATGGACTATTCTGTTTTGTATGAAATTCTGGTGGTGTTGTGTTCTTCATGAGATAAATGCCTCTAGAGCTTGTTTATGATGTATTAAATTCTTAGAAATTACTAGGGCCAATCACTTAATTTTAAGAAGTGTAAATTAAAAGAACGCATTCCGTTTCTAAAATAATAGCAATAATCCATGATTTTGCCCATGAATTATATATATATATATATATATATATATATATATATATATATATATATATATATATATTTTAAGTGATTGAATCTTGATGCACATGTGATGATATTTGGCATTACATATAAAATCAAAAGCTGAAATTGACCTTGTTGCCATTACATCATGTGCCATGTTGATATTGAGACACAAATGTGAATATAAATTATGATAATGATGATACCATCGGAGGTATGAGCCGACGATGCCCCGGGTGTCAAGATGCCCAAAGGTTTGAATGAGTCGATGCCCTTTGGATGCCCAGTTGTATTACGATACATGCCCGGATGTCCTCAGGAGTTTTGAGATGCCCGGTGGTATATGGTACATAATTCCAAGGGGAATGTCTGTGGTATGGCGGTACGTAATTCCGAAAGCCTCAGAGGTGTGTGCCAAGGGGATACCTTGTGATGCTAGTTGGGATACGAGATGCCTGGAATATGGGGGTGTCGGATACTCGGAGGTGTGTGCCGGAGGTTCCTTGCGATGCCAGGTTGGGTGCGAGCGATAAATTGTAGGATGCAAACATTGGTCCCTGGAAAGAAAAACTGATGAGATCCTTGTGATAGATAAGAATTTTAAATGAATCATGTGCATGGGTGTATGCATATGACATGATGCATGATCTGCTTATGAAAATAAATTAATGTTATTTGATATTGAAAATGCGATCATGAATGCATGAATGGATCTCATGGTGATGTATGCTTGATAGCATAGATGATATGAATCATGGTGGCATGGTGATATATGCATGAATGCTTGATGATGAGTGCATGGTGGTATGTGCACATATGGCATGGTGATATATGCATGTATACTTGATGATGAGTGCATGATGGTATATGCACATATGGTATGATGACATATGCATGGTTGTAAGGTAAGTTATGCTTGAATGCATGAATAATATGTGCTTTGTTATGATGCATTGATTGTTCTGTTTGACGCAATGAGTAGTTTGGCGGATCTTTACTGCTGAGTGGTTATACTCACCCCTTTTGGGGATTAACATTTCAGACTAGATAATAATCCTTTGCTGCCACTGCCACCAGTAGATGGATCAAGTGGTCGGATATGATCGCGAGGAGGAGGATAGCAAAGGAAGGAACTTTTGGACGCCGACACTGATCGATGGACTTTAAGTATACAACTGTTGGAGGAGATGTCGGTCATCTTTTGAAGTATAGCCAAGTATAGAAAACTATGGCATTTTGATGTATCAATGAATGATGTCCATTCGGTTTAAGTAAATAAAAGTGTTCGGCTCTTACCTATAAATGTTTAGTAGGCGTGCATCGTTTTCTGAATATAGGGAAGGAAAATGTTGGATATGCTTCCGTTATATGAATTGCGCAAGGGACCGATCTAAAAGATGTAAACTCCCAAGTTGTATGGACCCCGCTGCAATTGAAATGGTATTGGAGTGACATGTTATTAGGTCAAGTGAAAGGTAAGCGCACTGGGGCGACTCTAACGGTTCAGGGGCCATTGAGGGGTGCCACACATACTCCTTTGGGAACACCGTCGACGTATTGACGAAGCTGTGCTTTAAGGTGGGGAGACGATGCCTAGCTAAGCGCCAGTAGATAGCTGAACTACGAGTAGGCTATGTTCATGTGTGGTAGTGAATAAAAATTGGAACATGTGCTATGGTTGTTGATTATGTGAAGGTGATTGCGCTCCAATTGTTTAAGTTCTTATTATTGCATATGCTTGAGTAGTATGAACTGTGCTAACCTGCATAAAAGAATTGAGGCAAATGTGAGTCTTATGTTTGTGATGGTGTGGCTAGGCCATCCTTGGGTGCATTTTCTTTCTAATAGGGGTTTAGGGGGTGAACTTGCTGAGACAATGTGTCACCCCATTGTGGACTTACATTTTCAAGTCCCTAGTGGACAGAGCGGCCAATTCGTTATGGTTGGCCCTATAGAGTTACAGAGGTGAAGTTGAAGGACTGGAGATTGTGTTCGACTTATAGGTTGTAGGACAGTCTCTTTTTATAAGCTGGTCTTTTGTAGACTTTTGGTTGTAGACCTTTGTTGTAAACTCCGTTGGTTTATGTAAGTGATTGGTTCTGAAATTGCTTTTTGCTTTTTTATCCTGTATCTTATTGTCGTGAGTTTTATAATACATTTCCGCATGCGCATATAAAATGAATGGGTTAGCGACACGTCCTAGGAACATCGCACTTTTAAATCGACCATGGTGGGATGTTAGCACACTCAGGGTTTGGGGCGTGACACATCTTATCCAAGACTAAGGCCAAAGAGCTCTCAATAAACACCTTCGAAGTTCCATTTTTTCCTCAAGGCTCTCTCTCTCTCTCTCTCTCTCTCTTTCTCTCTCTCTCAGGCACACAGATACACGCTTTAATACATTTTGAATACAATTGATTTTTTTACCGACAAAAACCCATGCTCAAAAATAGATAATATATTATGCTTTTCTCTTTATTGAGTATGGGTTTTTTTGTCCAAGTGTATCTTGTCTTTACCACAAATTATTTTCCTTAGTTAACAATAATTGTACTTTTGCTGATATTCGCAGGTTCTTTACTTTTCTTTCTACCTCATAGAGGAAATAAGGTAACATGGTGGTATATTATATGCACATGAATCAGCTTACCTTGCCTGCAAAAGGGCTCTACTCTAGCAGGCCTCTCTTAGTGCCATTGCAAGGAGCTATTTTCGCAATTGAATCAATAGTAATCCCTATTGAATATTTTTCTTCATTTTCATAAAATTTTTACTTAATATTCAATATTAATAAAATGAATTAATGTCTTATTTCATTTTAAATATAAATAGTAACTTGATCATATTCATATCATTTTTTGACCAATTCTAACTTCTTGATTTGAATGTTTGAAATATTGGTTAAAGAAGAAAGATTCATAATAATTAGGAATAGAAAATTTTATTTAAGTATTCCATATCTTGACTTTTTATTGAACCTATAAAAAGATATAAGAGCCGGTGAATTATAAAGAATTAATTAAAAATAAAAAGGCTTTTTTATGGAATATACATATCAATATTCATGGATTATCCCTTTCGTTTTTCTTCTCTTAATTGAAGAAATAATTGGAAAATAAAATAGCAAGTACAAAAATGAGTAATATCCCCAGTAGAGACTGGTACAATTCAATTCAACATTTTGTTCATTCAGATTTGATTGTGTCGTAGCTTTATAATTTTTATTAGGTTTATTGTTGGATGAACTGCATTGCTTTATAGGTTTATTATGTTTTATAATTTTTTGGGCCGCAAGATTTAATTATGCTTGGCAGAATAAATCTTGGAAGGAAAACTTGCTTTGGGCAATCAATTCACTTTCAGGACCTTCCTTCCGCTCTTCTCTTGCTCGCTTTGCATTTGCTGCTTTATGCAACATCACTTGGAAGGAGCGTAACAATATACTATTCCGGGGTAGACCTCCCTCCCTTTTGGCCATGAAAAGGCGCCTTGAACAAGTTATAAAGGACAAAGCCTTGTCTTTCCATCAAGTCCCTCCCACTACGGCTAACAGAAGATTATTGCAAAGCTGGTCGCTCAACCCCTCCATTTTGGCGAGCTGATGGATTCGCCCTCCTTCTGGCTTCCGAGACGGTCCATTACCAACATTAGAGCTGTCTCTTTGCTGCTTGTGTTGGTTTAGGCTTGCTGTTTCTGTGCCGTTGTTTGGCCTTCCCCTTCCCTTGCCTTGGCTTAGTTTTTTACCTTGGCCCCCTTTCACTCGCTATGATTTGTTGTCTACATGAGTGCAAGTTAATGGGACCAAGTTTTTGCTGTATAGCCTTATATAGCTCTTTGGTTAAAAGTCAATATATTTCTTACCTTCACCAAAAAAAAAAAAAAAAATTGCTGATATTGACCCTAAAAAAGAAATGATAGGTACAGCTAGTCCATGAACAGTTTGTTCGAATAATTAAGTCCATTAATCCCTTGCTTAGCCTAAAAAAAAGAACAGAGTCCATCACAAATATGGAAAGGTCGAAGAGTTTGCCGCTCTAGCCTCCAACTTATGGAAACCTCATTACCATTCTTAGTATCGACGGTGGAGGGATGAGAGGGCTTGTCCCTGGAACAATTCTGGCTTTCTTAGAGTCTGAGCTTCAGGTTGTTATAAATAGTTTGCTATCATTATAATGCATGAAGAACAAGTTATCATGAAGTACGAGTTTTATCCATGCATGCCCCTTGCAACTTCTGATGGCTTGACCAAGAAAGTATTTTGTGGACTATTGCAAAAACTGGATGGTGAAGATGCAAGACTCGCAAATTATTTCGATGTTATTGCCGGAACAAGCACAGGAGGTCTTGTCACTGCCATGTTAACTAGCCCTGACGAAAGCAACCGTCCCTTATTCTCTGCAAAAGATGTTAACGATTTCTTCTTCAATAATTGCCCTAAGATCTTCCCTCAAGACAGGTTAGCAAGCTCACTCATTATTTCTCAAAGTCATATTGGTGCATTATTGTTTCTCAAATGGCTGTGTACTAACATAGTACCTCTTTTTTTTCTTGAAAGTACAGTTGCCCGTTTGCTCCTGCTACGAACATGATCAAGGTGGTGACTGGTCCAAAATATGATGGAAAATACCTTCAAAAGCTCATCAAAGAGAAACTTGGTAACACAAGATTGAATCAAACATTGACCAATGTTGTGATCCCAACTTTCGACGTCAGGCAACTTCAGCCGACCATCTTTTCTAGCTATGAGGTTCGTCCTTTTCTGAGTCCTTGGAATTAGTCCTTCTGTATTTTGATATTGCCTGAATAACGATATACAGAAAATCGCTGAACACATTGCTTTTGTGGGGTAATTGATCATGACCAGGTGAAGAAAATGCCAAGCTTTAATGCCTTGCTCTCAAACGGATGCATCTCAACCTCTGTTGCACCAACTTATCTACCAGCTCATTATTTTGAAACCCAGGACTCCACAGGAAAAATGAGAGAGTTCAACCTCATAGATGGCAGCGTGGCTGCGAACAATCCGGTATGACATCTTTTTTTATTTCTAACAGACTTGACCTAACAAAACAAAATTCTATAATTTATAACTCTTCATCGTTCATCATACAGACATTGGTCGCAATGGGAGAAGTGACGAAGGAGATCATTGGAGGAAGCTCAGATTTCTTCCCTATAAAGCCAATGGACTATAGAAGGTTTCTTGTGATATCGCTTCGGACCGATTCAGCAAAAGTTGAGGGGAAGTATAATGCAAGCGAAGCGGCCAAATGGGGAGTGTTAAGCTGGTTAAGCAGCAATGGCGAAAGCCCATTGATTGATGTGTTCATGCAAGCAAGCGCAAATATGGTCGACTTCCACCTCTCTGTGGTCTTCCAAGCCTTACATATCGAGGCCAACTATCTCAGGATTCAGGTATATATTTTCAGTCCCAAAAGCCAAAATTTAGGACAAATTGGAACCATTAACTATTAAATGGGACTGTAAATTCATGAACGATTCTTGGATTTGAATCCAAAATTGTCTTTTCTTAATCCTAATTCTAATTATATAAGAAAATCCAAATTGATACATAACTAATCAGTATTGATTCTTTTCCATAAAAAAAAAAGTTCTTTCCAATTTCCATTATAACAGCAAATAGAAGTATATGTAAACCCCAGAACATAAATTGTTATACAAATATCTAATTGGATATCATATCTATATTCCAATTTTCTAATTTGTTGCCATCGTATATCATTTCAAAACATTAGCCTTGAAGTGATCATTGAATAATTTTCTATCTAGCTTAAGTCGGCATGCTAACTTTAGCCTGTAAATGGAATTTGCAGGATGATACGTTAAGCGGTAGTGGATATCGCAACGAAAAAAAAAATTAACAACTTAATTAGAACTGGTGAAGCGTTGTTAAAGAAGCCAATTTCAAGGGTGAACTTAGAGACCAGTGGATATGAAGCTTGTAATCCAGAGACTAATGAAGAGGCTCTTAAAAGGTATTGAATTATAAGCTCCGATGTAGTTAAGAAGTTCAAGGGTTACGTGCATAGTTCAAGTTATTAAATGCAAATGCTTATTTTCTCTCAGGTTTGCAAATGAGAGACAACTTCGTCTTGCGAGGTCACCTCATGGACATAATTCCACAAATTGGAAACGATCGTAGTCATTGAATGCTACAATTTGTACAAACAACATACTGGAAATTGTGAAGATTGAATTATTAGGCGACAAGTCATTCATTCTTTGATTATTTTATCCTTTCCATTATTCATGTATAAATTACATGTGATATCCTGAATTTTAGGTTCTGATTTCGATCGAAATAGTTAGGCATTTCATCGATGCGCTTATAGTTCTTTTCCCTGAACTGATCACTCGTGGGATAACTAGTCTATCAGGTGAAGGCATTAAGGGATTCTAACGCATCAGACTTTAGAATTCGACCAAGAAATGACTACTCAACCGTGCAAATCTGCAAGAGATTATTATGTCACAATAAGATCGATTAGAAATCAGAGATAGGTTGACTCGACAAATGTATGTGATTAAGTGTGGGTGATTCCGCCTAATTGCATAATTCTTGTTGATCGGCACTAGATCGATTCTTCTATCGTTTTGGTATCCTGTGTCTATATTTGAAATCTTGAGATTTCTATAACAACCGAGAGTCGCCAATGTGTCGAAGATGTACTTTGTGACATGAAAATAATCAACCACAGGTCAAATGCATGAAAATTCCTAAAAGCTACCCGGTAGATTAGGATGCGTTAAATTCATGCCGAATTGAAATTAACCGTGAAATCAAACCTGAATTCAGAAATTGAAAGTTCTATTATGTTATAGGTCATTTTAGGAGTGTCGACTCAGTCTCAAAATATTTTTTCAACAACCCAAGACTTTTTGGGAAAAAATCGAGGTAGGGCTATTTTCGATCAGAATTTGCAGAGGACCGTTTTTATTGTTAAATTGGGATGCCAGTGGTTATATTGGTGAGAAAAAAAATACTAATTTGACCGAGGACTCGACGGTTGAATTTTTAGAGGCTGGATTGAATTGATTCAAGAAGGATTGAAGTCCAAATTGTGCAATTTCCCTTCCAAATTCGTATGCCCCATGGACCCAACATTTTGGACTACCTAAAAGCTTATAGAATGGGCATATTTGTCTAGAAATTGAAGGGTGGAAGACAGCACATGGTGGGCCATGTTTGAGAGGCCAAAGAGAGAGAGAGAGAGAGAGAGAGAGAACCGGCCCCCCTCCTTCCCTTTCCTCTCTCTCGTCGCTACTTCTCTCTCCTTCGTCCCTGCTTTGCGAAGACCTGAAAAACACAGAGAAGAAGCCGAAGCAGCCCCTCATGCCATCGCATGCCTCCGCCCGTCACCGTTCGCCACCTCACCGCTGCTACCCGCACGCACCTCCGCCTCCCTCTCTTCTCCCATTGAATCGTCGAAGCCCTCTCTCCTTCGCCTCCAGCTGCTGCTTGATGTTCCAACAAATCTGAGAAGACACCGGAGCAGTCAACAGCCTAGTTGGACCGCCGTCAGCACTCTTTGCATGCCGTTCGCCACCTCGCGTACTACTGTTGTTGCGCAACCCCACCTCCCTCACACCATCATCCCTACTCGTCCTCGCCTCCAACAGCTTCCCAAGCTAGCTTTGGCCACCGTGAGCCACCATGGACCGCCGCTCTGACACCGTTTAGCCTCGGTGGAGCTCCACCTAGCCCTTGCCGCCCTTGCTCACCTCAACTAGCCACCGTTTACCCCTCCTTTGGCCTCAACCAGTAGCAAACAAAAATGGGTATCGCAGTGGAGGTTTGGCCCATTTTGGCTAGTTTCCCAACCCCAAAAGCTTGGCCTACCTTGAGGAAAGTCGGTCCCTGTTGCCTCCCTGTCATTTTGAACAAAGTGGTTCGTTAATCGGGTGAATTTAGTCTCATAAACCTTTATTAGAGGGTTAATAATGCTTTATAGATGTTTAGTTTAAGTTAAATGAGATTAGGTTGTTATTTAGTTTGGTTAAGTGTGTATTAGATTAAGGGGTGTGATTAGTTTAGTGTATGTTTAATTAAGGTTACATAGATGTTTATGTTAGTATAATAATGATTTAGCTTTAATTGATTATTTTTGAATAAATAAGTATTTCGAAATTATTTAATTATTTAATAATATATTATATTATATAAAATTATTAAAATTTAATTATTTAATTAATTTTCGGAATCTTAAATTATTAGAATTTCGCGTTGATCGCTGCTATGTATTCAAATTATGAATTTGATGGGTGGATATTGCAAATTGAGTGTTGATTGTGAAAAATATGGACCTTATTCGGAAAAATCCCAAGTGTTGGGTTTGATACCAAAATTGGATTTTAAGGATTATATTAAATGGTGGGGTTTGAAAAAGTAAGATATTGGTTTTCCGATTCGAAATTGACGTGCCCCCACACACGTGAATAATTTCTGGAATATTTTTAACATGAAGAAAAGAGACCGGGATCACTATTTTAGATAGAAGCATTGAGTGAAATGCAAAGTGTTCTAAGCTAAGTATGAATTTATTGTGTGTTAATTAAGAGGAAATTGTCCTGAACTATTGAGCCGAACTTGCCCCTATATGGGATGCCTTATACGGGACGCGCTATACAACGGATGCAGGTCGCAGTAGATTCTGGGCCCATGCTCCTTTGGGAACGCCGTTGACATAGTGACACAGCTGTGCTCCAAAGTGGGGAGATGATGCTTGGCTAAACGCTAGTAGATAGCTGAATTGCGAGTAGGCTATGCACATTTGTAGTAATTAATTGCAATTGGAACGCATGTTGAGTGTTGTTAATGAGCCGGATTATGGGACGAAATTATGTGGCACGGTATGAGACGTGTCATAACAATCTGGTCTTATAATCAGGACTCATGTGGTTGTTATTTATGTGAAAGTGTTTGCGTTCTAGTTGTTTAAGTTCTTATTACTGCATATGCTTGAGTAATATGAATTGTGCTAACCTGCATGAAAGATTGAGGTGAAGGTGAGTCTCATTGTTTGTGATGGTGTGGCTAGGCCATCCTAGGGTGTATTTCCTTTCTAACAGGGGTTTAGGGGGTTAACTTGCTGAGACAATGTCTGACCCCGTTGTGGGCTTACATTTTTAGGTCCCAATGAAATGTCTGAGTGGAAGGATGGGAGATCGTGTTCGACTTAAAGGTCATAGGACGGTCCCTTTTTATAAGCCGGCCTTTTGTAGACTTTTGGTTGTAGACCTCTATTGTAAACTCCGTTGGTTTATGTAAGTGATTGGTTGTGAAGTTGCTTCCTGCTTTTCTATTACGTATTTTATTGTCAGGGGTTTTATAATACGTTTCCACATGTGCATATAAAATGAATGGGTCGGCGACACGTTTTGGGAACATCGCACTTTTAAATTGACCATGGTGGGATGTTTGTGCGCTCGGGGTTCGGGGCGTGACATTACAAATGCCAAATTGCTGCATTTGATGTAACCTTTTAATCTAATTCTTCCTGATCATTGTTTTGCATGTATTATATTGCTAGTATGAGCTTGCAAAATACAATCAATTTATGAATTACAATTTCATTTACTTATCCTGTGGTCGGCTATGTTGCAGAAAAGAAGGGTCAAGCAATGATTTAAACATATCAAAGAAATCAAACACTGTGGGTTAATCAATGTGACTTACTCCATGAAGTGGGTAACATAGGATTTCAATATATATCAAGCGATACACTAGAGATTACAATCACACTTGAGTTAATAAAACACTCTCACTATTTCTCAGTCTCCAATTACACCTAATAACTCACACGGTAATATTAAAGCGCTCAAAATAAAAAGAAAGCAAATAGTTAGAGATTTGGATTATTTGTGACAAAAAATAACATTTGTCAGTTTGAAAAACAAAACAAAACAAAACAAAACATGGTAATATTTTTGGCATACGTACAATAGGTTGATGATTTTTTTTTTTTCATAATTTTTCCTATGATCATCCTTCAATCTCTATTGTTTAAAGAGGAAAAATTCATCACATTAAAAAATCCAACCCAACAGGGGAAAAGAAATAGAAAAATAACCAAATAGTGGGATTCAAATGGCTGATGTATTAGAGCTCATATATAACGAATCATCTTTGCCAATTTGATATCTCTTGCCATAATTACAAGCCACGTCCCAACACCGAAAGCCCATTAAATTTTTACGGGCTAATCTTGTAATTTACGTGCTAGAATAAAGTCTTGCGATCTTACAATTTTCACCGGTAACTTTACTCTGAACAAAATAAAAAAGGGAAAATGACACTCATGATCTATGAACTTTGGTCCAATATGGAATGTGACCCCTAAACTTTTAATTTATTTAATGTGATCCCTAAACTTTTGATATATGTTCAAACTAGTCATTGGACTATATTAAAATATTCAATATTGTTTGTCCATTAATTTAAGTTCATAGATAATGTTGAACATTTTAATATAGTTTAGGTATATTGGATTAAAACTCAAGAATTACATCGAACATATTAAAAATTTAGGAACCATATTGTACCTTTGCCTAAAGTTTAGGAATCATTTGTGTCATTCTAACAAAAGAAAAAGATTGTCTACTGTACTTTGACAAATGGAGGCAGAACTTACAATGACAGAAAGCCTTGTGAGAAAATTCTATGTTGTTGAAGAGACTTGTCAGGTGGAAGAAATTCATGGAGACAGGAAGAAAAGTTTATCATTCAAAGCATTGTCTTTAGCTGTGGAAGATCGTTCTGGAGGGTCGGCTTTTCCAAAGTGCGAGGGAAGATCTTCCAAACCCTAAAACCAATGGGTCATTCTCTTAGTTTTCCCAGAGATCGACTTGCCTTTTCTCGAGTTCTAGATGGAGAAAAGTCCACCGTCCCAATGAAATGATAGAACAAAATTAGATGAATATTATACATGTCGAATCGAAGAAGTCATCGAAGTAATTAAATGGGACAGTAATCTAGCCAAATCATTTAAATTGTTATTACTTCTCCAATCAGTGAAATAATTTAACCAATGGGTTATATATTATTTGTAAAGCATTACCTATACTTATTACAGGTACAGTCAGTGACATTAGATATTGTTATATTTTCTTGTTTGATTGTTTAACAAGTAGCAAAAGGCACTTTTAATACACACACATATATATTCCACAATCAAGACTACCACTCTATATAAGATTAATTCTACGAGTTTAGGAGTTAAGAAATGAAAAATTTGAAGAGGAATTAGTATTTCTAAGTTTTTCCTCTTTTCCTTTGGAAAAGTCCTTTCAAGTCATAACAAGAGAGGATCAGAAAGGGTATTCATTAATGTTTCAAGTCAGACATCGGGCTCCGTCTCGCATCGTACTGTGTCCATAAGTATAGTGAGATAATTCATGTACCTGATGTTCATTGATCCGCCTAATCTTAGGTCCATATAACAAAAGATACAAAAGAAAACTAGCTATTAGCTATTGGACACTGCAAATTAGTTTTATCTATCTTAAAAAAAGTCTATTATGTTTTCATGGTTATACGAACTGTCAATATTAATTACAGGTAATCGTCCTTAAGCACTTGTAAGAAGCGTTTTGCAGATTTTCTAGAAAGAAGAATACTGATATATCGCTTTGAATATTTCCATCTTTATAACTTTGACATATTTTTGCCGATAAGCTGCAAGTCCTATAATTAAGGGTCACTACTACAATATGCGAAAGTAGATAATTATCCTGAAATGGAGAAAAAAAAATTCGATGCCCCTTCTCTTGATTTTCCTCTCATCTTTAATGTTTACGGAAAATTGAGAACTTGGCTCGCAATTTGATTGGGTCTGACCATTTCTCATCTCTTGAAATTTCCATGACAAACCATTTCAAAGCCGCCTTCATCAAACAATCTCCGGTGGTTTTCCAATTCAGACGGGCGAATTGCACTCATTAATGGCCCCGGGCCTTCGTTGAAACAACTGCAGATTCGTCTCCTTTTGCGAAACTTTGATTAAATCAAAACCATAGTACGAGTCGTCTTACCATGTAGTCCGTTTGAGCAATGCACCAATCATTGTTCATGTACCGTCCATTTAATCTTGTGAAGAAGACAAAGCTAAACCCGAGAACAAGTTTTTTTTTTTTTTTTTTTTTTGTCCAAGAACAAGTTGTTTAGATAGCGCCAAAAAAAAAAAAATCTTGAATGAACCCTTGGTATATCACACGTAGCCGGTCGCTCGCTAGTCACTATCATGGCCAAGTACGAGTTCACTCCAATATGCGGCTCTCAAGCTGTGTTCAAACCTACGGGTCTCCTAAAAGTCTCACCAGAAATTCTTCGCATATGCATCGGTGACTGAAGGCTGATCACAATGTTGACGAAGCCCTTTTGAATTTGGACTTTTCAATATGGTCTCCGCTGATGAAGAGTCTAGGGTCCAACTTAACCAGTTCCCAGCAACTTCCATCGATTCCGGTCAAATTTGAATCGTTGCATTTCGTAAAACCCAGTGAAAATGAGAGGGAATGAGAGCCTATAAATACGCATGGCTCATGCATTGGAAAGCCATCACGCAAACTAGCTCTTTCTCCCAACTTGATACACTAGCTCAAAACATTTCCTCTTTCTCCCTCTCTTTGACAGCTCTCAAAGGCACCAAGAGTACATACTTGCAAGTACTTCATTTCGTTTCGTTTGACTCCATTTACAAATGGAAAGAGCAACGAGTTTCCCTCTTCAGCCTCCAACTTATGGAAATTCGATCACCATTTTGAGCATCGATGGTGGTGGGATAAGAGGCCTTATCCCTGGAACCATTCTTCATTTCCTAGAGTCAGAACTTCAGGTGAGCACACTATATACGACTTCTGTTGTATCTATTATCAATATATTTCGCCAATCCTATTAGCATATTAGTAGGCTTCCACAATCTTTACAAATTTCTGCAAAGTAATTTTGTCAACATGAATAATATATATAAATGTGTGTGTGTGTGCCCGCGTGTGTGTATCTCAATTTTAGTGAGCAAAACTATATTCATTAGATTTATATGCACTTAGACGATTTGCATGTAGTTCTCGTAATGCATGAATGCATGCATGTAAAAGGTTTTATGCATGCTTGTCCTAAGCAAACTTTCAAAGGACAGGACTATTTTTCATATATATAAAGTACATGCAACCAATAATTATGTAACCCATATCTGATACATCGCTCTTGACCTAAAAATGTTTGACGAATTTTGTAGAAACTAGATGGCGAAGATGCAAGACTTGCAGATTACTTCGACGTTATTTCTGGAACAAGCACTGGCGGCCTTGTCACTGCCATGCTAACCACTCCCAATGAAAACAACCGCCCTGTATTCGCCGCAAAAGACATCAAAGACTTCTACCTCAATCACTGCCCTAAAATCTTCCCCCAAGACAGGTAAAGGAAAAACATGAAGGAGTTGCTAATCTCTCTTCATGGTTTAATTATCTCTTAACTGATAGAAATTAATAAATGTCCCTAAAACTATGCAGTTGCCCTTTCAAACCGGTTACGAAGATGATCAGAGCCATGGCGGGACCCAAATACGATGGAAAATACCTTCACAGTGTCGTGAGGGACAAACTTGGAGACAAAAGATTGCACCAAACATTGACAAACGTCGTGATACCGACGTTCGATATCAAGAGCCTTCAGCCAACTATTTTCTCTAGCTACCAGGTCATTCATCTCTTCATATTCTTCTTGAAATTTCTCTATGGTTTTGAGGATATGTAGACAATGAACTCTTACAAGGATAACCAACATTATTCTCATCAAATTGTCGCCAGCTGAAGAAAGATCCGAGCATGGATGCCTTGCTCTCGGACATATGCATTTCGACCTCAGCCGCGCCAACTTATCTCCCAGCCCATAAGTTTGAAACGAAGGACCCCACAGACCAAGTGAGGGAATTCAACCTCATCGATGGTGGCGTAGCCGCAAATAATCCGGTAAAATAATCAAATTGGCCTCCTTGTATATGAAATCTCAAACATGAAATTCCTCCTATGAACAATTCTTAAAAGAAATCAATTTCAATAAATACAGTCAATAATTGCTCGACACATAACTTGATCGATTCAGTTTATCCTTTATCATCTTTGCACAAAAGTACTTAAATGTCGAGAGTTCGTTCTCAATTAACGTGTGACATAAACTAATTATCTATCATATTCCCATTGTGTAGACATTGGTTGCGATGGGAGAGGTGACCAAGGCAATCATAGGAGGGAATTCAGACTTCTTCCCTATAAAGCCAATGGATTACCGGAGGTTCTTGGTGATTTCACTCGGGACCGGTACCAGGAAGGCTGAGGGGAAATATACGGCACATGAAGCAGCCAAGTGGGGAGTGCTGGGTTGGTTGACCAGCGGTGGCTCCCCACTGATCGACGTCTTCAGTCAAGCCAGCGCGGACATGGTCGACTTCCACATCTCCGCCGTGTTTCAAGCCCTACACCTCCACGACAATTATCTCAGGATCCAGGTATATCTAGTATCCACAGATATTCTCTTCAAAGATTCCCCGACGAAGAGTATTCCCACAAAATATTGTAACACATAGGTCTGTTTTATGCTGATCATTGCATCTTCATGGCTTGATTTTTCAGGATGATACATTAACGGGTGATTTATCATCTGTGGATGTGGCCACGAAAAAGAATCTGAACGACCTAGTGAAAACCGGTGAGGCATTGTTGAAGAAGCCGGTCTCTAGGGTTAACCTGGAGACCGGAGTGTGTGAGCCCACACCCAACCAAGAGACCAACGAAGAGGCTTTGAGAAGGTATATCCATTAGAAATCACGAACAGTCAATTTCAGGATAAGAAAGACATGACGATTTTACTAGTTTTTGCATTTTTGGGCTGGTTTGACTAATGTAGCTTACCCTTTGATATATACTGCAGGTTTGCTAAATTACTCTCCCAAGAGAGACAGCTTCGCCTTGCAAGGTCGCCTCATGGACATGCCAATACACAGAAGTGATTATAATCGAGGGCCAGCTATCTTCTTGCATAGTTTTGCTGGTTTTGTAATTTCGAGATGGGGACAAACTAGTGATCTTTTTAATTTTTTCTCCTCATGATTCTTTTATTATTGAATAATTCCTTTGGTCCTCCTGCTAAGATTGAATTTTCTACTTTTAAATAATCCCCTGGGAGGCTAGGCCTAAGATTTTCTGCAATTTCTTTCCCTACTGTTCATCATCACTGGACACGAATGATTGTAAGCTAATTTCTATGGAATGAATTCTCATTACCTTCACAGCTTCGTATTATAATTGTTTTGTTGTGGTCAGAGTCATAGACACGTGCATTAAGTCCCGTATTCTATCTTGTTGTATAAACAAGATGACTATATTTCACTTCACCGCGAATATGCCCCGTAGATAGTGATGTAACTAAAAGAAACCATTCCATAGGTTGACTATAACTTAATTGAAGTGGAAAGATTTTTTTTACTCGTTTTCTGGCCATTATTGTTCTTCTAAACATGAGTCCAAAAGTATGAGCTAACAATTGAAAAATGCTTATCTATCCTAAAACCAATGAATCTAGTTAACTTTCTTTTTTTCATGTTAGGATATTAGGATAAATAATATGATAATTACCCATTGGCTGGGGAACTGAAAAAAGGACTAGAAGCAAGCCATCTAAAGCATATACAGCTACGTAAGCATTGTATCATTGTTTACTTTTAGTTAACATCTGGCAGAGCCTTTATGCATTGGACAAAATGGAACTTGGTTTTTGATTTGCTTAGTGCATCAAGGTTTTCTAGCTCCTCAAGCATTTATTTTTCACTTTGATAATTGAATATTATATTCTTGCTTAGGCACTTCCATAATCACCTATTGCTTATTAGTGGTTTAGGCTTGAAATTGACTCAGATTGATTGCAATTTTAAAATAAAGAGAAAAGATATAAAAAATGTGTTAGATTTATCTAGTGTAATCAAACTCCCCAGATCCCGAAAATCTCTAGTTCTCAAAGTAAGATGTTCTCCCACATTTTAGTTTTTACTTGGGTTTCTGATAGACCCCTAATAGATTAATGGCAACTCCAAATTGAATTGATTATCGCATTATAAATAATTTAATTGAAACCCCAAAGTTAGGATTGGTATGAGTTTAGAAGAGTTCGCACTAAGCATTTACTTAATTATTCATTAGTTTTCTCTTGATGGTTCACCTCTAGAAAGGTTTCTACAAAGCAAGAGATACATTCCCCATTGCAATAGGACCAAAATTTTTGTAAATTTAATTTAAGAAAGTTCGCACTTTAGAAGAGTCCGCACTAAGCATTTACTTAATTATTCATTAGTTTTTTCTTGACGGTTCACCTCTAGAAAGGTTTCTACAAAGCAAGAGATACTTTCCCATTGCAAGAGAACCAAAATTTTCGTAAATTTAATACAAGAAACTTCGCACTTTCATTGCACTCAGTTATCAAAAGCATAGCCTTTTAGCTTTCAACGTCCAGCCATCTTTGAATTGCTTTACAGGTTCGCTCAGAGAGCTTTGCCTATCAAGCCTCCACATGGGATCACCATGTGCAAGTATGCACGTTCAAGCCCCTGATGAACTCAGAAGACCAGCGGATATGGCAAATGTATGATAATGAATAATTTACACAATACCCTTAAATTGACCCTCTCATTTCATGAAGATCAATCCTGAACTTTTTTGAAGTGATAGAATCTGACTTGCCACTTCAATCTCCCGTGGCTGCTTTTTCTGTATCTGATTTCTCGCTGCCTAACATTATATGCAGGGAAAAGAAAATAGAGATATAGAGTTGTCAAACGTGGGATTCAACTTGAGTGTTTAATAAACGAAGAAAAACTTGCAGCACAGTGATGAGCTGAGCTTTCGCGGTCAAAAAGGGAAGAGAATGAACTGCGTTTTCAGCTAGTGCTTCATGGTAGCGCACATGGGAATGATAAGAAAGTGATCAAAGCGATGATATGTATATCGCACACTGTCTTTATTTTCCCAGTCACTGCTTTTTTGCTTGTGGTAGATAAGTAGTATTGATGGGAAGGTAAATTTTGTGTGCGACCTAAACAAGTATTTTCGGTGATGTGTGAAAAGAATGAGATAAATCTCACATGATATATCAAAAATTTACTTTTGAAAATTTCAGGAGCAGAAGAAACACAAGATATTGGAAAATATCAGGGCATTAATTTATTCGAAAAATCTAAAGGAGAGTTGGTGAGGCTACTAATCAAAGAATTTTTTTCTAAAAAGAGAAATTGTCCTTTGAAAACTTTTTATGCCCAAAAAAGGTAACTTTCATAGACACAATAAAAGCCTTAACTAGGATTTCATCCCCTTAAAGAAAGGACAGAAAAATCTCAACAATTCATGACACGACTAAGGTAAGGCCAAGATTAAGAATGGCGATTAGACACATGATAGAAGCTAAAGTTAATGTAATTCAGTAGTACTATTCCCAAATGGATGATGCTCCACCAATGGATAAGCTGTTTTGGACACTTAGGCACATGATGTTTGTGTTAATAGTTGATTGAATGACACATACATTTGACAGGATGAAAAAAAACAGGACCCGACACCCATCCCCCTTCCTTTCCTTTTATTATTTTTTATCTTTTTCTCTCGCTGTGTCACAAATGCCAACGGTTTCTGGATATCTTTGCTCTCTTTCAGTACTTTGTGTTGACTACCCTGTCGGATAATACTCACAAGGTTTATAGAAGCATCACATTTTCTTTCAATTTGCTTTATTTTCACAGTTAACATGTAATATTGAAAGGGTTTCCCGCATCATCGAATTTTCGTATTTCAATGAGTCAGTTTTGCTTCTTTATTTTTTTAAGGGATTTCAACGTCTTACGTACGTTTATCTTTTCTCCACACAATGATTTATATTTTAGGAGCAATTCTTTCAAATCCATGTACTCTCTCTCTCTCTCTCTCTCTCTCTCTCTCTCAAGACGAAGTTTTATCATAACGTTTCTCTATATGTGGCATACAACATTGTCAATATCGCTACTTTCGTAGAAAGTGACCTCTAGTCTATCTATATCATTCCCACTCTAAATACTTGAGTAGCTCGCCAACGCGTGCTTTGATTTTTACCTTTAGGTTTATCATCCGGGGTAATGCTATTTATGTAGTGATTGAATTGCCGAAGATATAAATAGAAAATAGGAAATTAGGGTTTTCCTGCTCCCAAAATGGCCCCGTGCCTTTAGTTTATTGTTCAAACCTACAAGTCTTTTCTTGTGGCGTTGAAAGTCTCACCAACAGTTCTCCCCTTCAAAGACCTCTCATCATCAGCTGGCCATTATGGTTCAGCTCCCCTTTAAAATTTTGACATTTCAATCAGTTTCTGGGATTGAAGAATCTCCGGTCAACTTAAAACAATTCTGGGCAAGATCGTACGTGGGATTTCGGTCAAAATTTGCTTGAAATGCGACCTGCATATACTGGCTTCGTATTCAAGACTAAGGCCAAAAAGCTCTCACCCGACACATTTGAAGTTCTCTCTCTCTCTCTCTCTCTCTCTCTCTCTCTCTCTCTCTCTCTCTCTCTCTCTCTCTCTCTCTCTCTCTCTTTGGAGTTAGCTACTGATTAGGGAAAAATGCGAAAATTGATTAAAAAATCTTAAATTTATTGTATTTTTGCTAATTTAGTTTTACCCTTTTTAATGTTGTTAATTGAATCATAGACATTTTCACGTTTTGTCAATGTAGTTCATCCGGCCAATTTTGGCCAAAAATCTTTTATGTGAACACAGGGCAACCTATGGGTATGAGTAATGTTGACATGGACAATTTTTATTAATTTTTTAATATTTTTAAATTTTTTAGCATTTTTTTATTTTTTATTGTCTTTTTTTTTCCTTTTCATTTTTCTCTGCTAATTTCCAAGCCTTGGCCATCGTCAGCAATCAACCAAAGGCAATGGCCGATGAGATCGCCCTCGTTGAGATCTGACATGGGGTCAATTCTCCAGCCTTGGGTGAGGCTAGCCCTCACTTGAGGCTAGTGAGGTTGAGCCTCGCTAGGAAGTGTCAGCCTTTGGTAAGTGTCACACCCCGATCCTCGGGCATGCACGCATCCATCCCTCAACTAGTCGATATAATAGCGATATCCCAAGATGCATCACTGGCCCATTCATTTTAATACGCATGCGAAAGCATATAATTAATCCCCTAACAATAAAACAATGGAATAGACAAATAGGACTAAATTCCGAACTTTCAAAAACAACCACACTTATATACATTGCAAATCAGTGCACATACATATAAGGCGGACTACTAAGTTAGATCCAACTTAGACAAGTTCAGAAATAAGGTCTACAAGCAAGGGTGGGGGTTCCACCAACTACGGGTCCTCGTCCTCCTCCTCATCATTCTCTGCACTCCCACTGGAGCCTTCAGCAAACTGCCGTAGACTTCCGAGATCTTCAAAATTCAGGTCTACTACATCTACGATTGAGCCTAGAGGGGGATCTGCGGTGCATTTTCCAAAGGCGGCCTTCAGAACACACAGAGGTATCTCCGACTTTGGTAAGGGACCCTTTCTCTGGCCATCTTAAGCCTGGCGGTACCATGATCTATATCGATGGGGCACCTTGTGAGTGAGACCCGCATCGACCCTAACTATAGACCTTACCAGCTCATAAGTCTAGTCCTTAGGGCACCCATAAAACAGAAAGAAAAAGGTTTGCTCTGTGATCTTCTTAGGCCGACCCAAAAACTCAAGAGCGGCCATCTAGGGACCTGAAATGGTTATACAATAACCAATGATACAACATCTCAGTGTGTTCTACCCCTTAAGACCCGATTAGGAAGCCAATACACCTTAGGCTGCATAAGCACAACACGAGCCAGATGATTTACCTTGGTCTCAGTTCCTTCCTACAAGTCAGTATATATATCAAATATACACAATCACTTCACATCACCCTATCAAATCAAATCATCAATCAATCGACCTAGTCGATTACATGTCATTCAAACTACTTCCCGATCATTTTAATCCATACTATTCATTTTCCCTGACAGTATATATATCTAGTCACTGAGCCACATGCATTCTCTAAGGCGACATGTTTAATCACTTAGCCTCGTGCATTCTCTAAGGCGACGTACTTAATTACTGAGCCACGTGCATTCTCAAAGGCAATATACCAAATCACCGAGCCACGTGCATTATCAAAGGTGACATACTAATCACCGAGCCATGTGCTATCCTTGAGTGATTTATTTAATCTGCGAGTCACGTACATTCTCTAGGACGACACTCTAGATCTCCGAACCACGTTTTACGACTCTCTTTCTCATTACTTTATATTAAATCCATAGGTCATATGCATTCTCCAAGACGACCTTCTTGGTCTCCGAGCCACATAATATTCACAAGTCATGTGCATTCTCCAATACGACTTTCTTGGTCTCCAAGCCATGTAATACAACTTTCTTTTCTATCACTTTACATATAGCCCATCAAAACATTAACGGCACTATAGTCCCACGCTTGGTCATTTCCAATCAATTTATGAAATTGAATAACTTAGGAATAAAATTCAAAAATCATATTTAATTCAATTTAGCACAAATCAACGCTCAAATAAATAAACAGATTGCACTACGATAATCAACATAAAATTCTAATTGTCGGCTATTCCTGCCTAGTTTCCAGAAATTAATTAATTGATTAAATAATTACATAAATTATTAAATAAATGTAACAAATCCAATTTAGGCCCGTAATGCCTAATTAGAAGCCGAGACGAGTCCGGAAAATTACCAAGACTTGTTCAATAAATAATAGAGCGTATATACTTGCTAACTACCCTAACCAAATGCCTAACATGCATCATTAAAGCGCTAATTTAATTACTATAATCTAATATATCCACATAATTACACTTAATTACATCTAATCAACCCCTAAGCATCATTAGCATACTAATGAGGGATTAGTGAGCTAAACTCATCCGTTTAGCAATCTATTCAGATCAAAACGTTGGGAATGTCGCAGGGGACGTTTTTCTCCAAAACGGACCTAAGATCCGAGGATAGGAAACATCTCAAAATTGGCTTGGAATGGTGCTGAAAACCCACAAAAATACTGATCTGATCTTGACTAAAAAAAAGAGAAAACAAAGTCGAGTGGGAAGCAAGGCTCGGGGAGACTTTGGTGGCTTGAAGGGGGTGGTCCACGGCGGTTGAACGGACTTCGACGGGCTTCCACAGCCACCTGCAGCGGCTGAATAGAAGGTTGGACGACGTGAGGAAGGCGGGACGCGGGTGGTGCTCGCGCGAGAGGACAATGGTCTCTGGGGATGGTGACGGCGACGGCGTGCGATGGCGTCCAAGCATGCAACGGCTGCTCCGGCTTCTCCTGCTGGTTGCTAGCGTCAAGAATGGAGGGGAGGGAGAGGGTTGGGCTAGCCAAGGGAGAGAGAGAGGGAAGAGATAAGGATGTGGGGAGACAAGGGCTCCACCATGGCTATTTCTTCCACGCCATGGTCTCCTTGACCATTCATGGCCATGCATACTCCCTTGGCCTCCATTAGGCCACCAAGACTTCTTCTTAGACATGCCAAATGGTCCAAAATGGCTAGGAGGAGGTGGAGCTATGAATTCTTGCATTTTCCAAACAATTGGACAATATTTCCTCTTTAATTCTATCTCATTTGGTCTCAATAAAATCAATTGGCACATCAATGCTCCCATTGATATTTTTTCTCACCCATATATCCATCATGCTTCCCAAATTTGAAATAAAAAAACAATCATCGGCATTTCTTGAACAAAAAAGGCCGTGCGACAACTTTTCCCCAAAAAGTGTTGGGTTTCAGAAAAATCTTCTAAGATTAAGTCAACACTTATAGAATTTATTGTGACATGACAGAAACTTCAATTTCTGAAATCGAACTTGAATTCACGGTTAATTTCCATTCGGCATGTTGCTAGCATGACCTAAGCTACCGGGTATTCGGAGATTTTTAGTGCAAATACTTGTGGTCGATTTTCTTCGAGTCACAATGAACCCACTCGACTCATTGACAACTCTCGGTTATCATGAAAATATTGAGGATTCAAATACGACAAAGAGTACCAAAACAACAAAAGAATCAGTTTAGGACCGGTCGACGAGAATTTTCTAATTTAGTGGTGTCACCCACGGTTAACCACACATGTCAGTCGAACAAACCTATCTCTCATCTCAAATTGATTTTTAACTATGCCATAATGACCTCTAAAGATAAGCACGGTCGAGAAGTCGATTCCTAGTCGAATTCTCAGGTCTATTGCTTTAAAATTTCTTAATAGCGTCCCTGAATAGTCTAATTCTTTCGAGAGTGTCGCGACCTAAATTTTCAGGGCAATCCTAAAGTTTAGGTTAATGGATTACTAAGTCCGAAGACTTGGCACGGACCCTCCCAAGTCCTACCAATCGCGACTTGATAGAAATTAACTCATTTTAAACATGCTATTATATTCAATTTGGAGCCGCCACTAACCAATTAGGGTTGGTTAGATCCTAAGTAAAGTATGGGAGAATACTTTACTTTTGCGAACCAGAGATTCAATAGGTCCGGGGACATGGTTACGCTAGATTAGTCTAACGCCCTTTCGGTACCTTTTATTTTAATTTAAAAAAATTATTTTGCAGGCAATGTTGATTAATTTAAACCTAAGTTACTAACATGCAAATGGTGATCACGCGGGTGCGCAATCAATAAAATAACATTCAAATAAAAAATGCTAATAAAAATGCATGTCCTAAACATGATTTCTAAATGACATGACACCTAATTTTTTCTTTTTATTTTTTAAAAAAATAATTATTATATGCAATCTTAATCTAAATTTAATATGCATGGATTTATTTTAATGACATGCGAGATGCAATTCATATGGTATGACTTAAACTTATCACTATATGTATGCAATCTAATTTATATAATCCTAAATATGCATGTGTTACGTGATATGAGATGAATGACATGGTATTTCTTCATGCATGCTCTTTTGTGATTTTTATGATGATTCATTTTTTAATGCATATATGCAACCTATACTAAATAATGATGATATGAGATTAATTATGAATTAACCTATTAACTAACCAAGGAAATGACTTTTGTTTTTTTTTTTTTTTTAATATGACTTAATAATTCTTATTTAAAAAATAACATAACGATGGAATACTAATCTTTGGTTTTTTTTAATTATTTAAAAAAAACTACATGATGGGAATATTAAAACATTAATCTATGACCTACTAACTAGAGTGCATCATGTGGTGTGATTTATATGACCTAAATAACATTTTTATTTCTTTTTTTTTTTGTTTTATTAAAGGAAAATCATCCTAAATGAATCTTACAAAATGCAAAAGCTTTAAATATGAAATGCATATGGACTTAAGTACTTAAATTCTAGATATGCATAATATGTGAGGAGCAAATAATGATGATGCACCAAAATATAATTCATCAATGTATATCAATGACATATATTTTAAAGCAAGTCAATAATGCAAAACAAACCATAAATTTGTCATAAAAGATTGAAATAATCAAAAATCTAACCCGACGTCTTGCGGCTCAATATTTTTGATTATCATAACTTAATATGACAAATTTTCCAATTGGATAATAAATCAAAACAAATCAAGTTAGAATAAAAATAATAAGTAAATAATAATAAAAAACTATGAAACCAAATACCTAAAAATTTACCTAGTCTAACTCACGGTGGACTTGAAGAAATGGCGAGGAAGCAGTAATGGCTGAACTGCCTTGGTGACCGGAGCCGGGGTGGTCGTCGGAGCTCCGGCTCGGCTCGGGTAGCAACCGGACCTGCAACAAAAACAAGGGAGGCAGCAGGTGGGTCGTGGGCACAGCAGCAGGCTCGGATCAGGAGCGGCCTCGCGGGTTGGTGGAGCGGCTGTGCAGCAGCGACGTGCAGGGGACGCAGCAATGCGAGCGCAGTGGTGCGGCGTGGTGTGGGGACGCGGACTCGCGGGCGAGTCCTGACGAGATGGGACAGCGGCGACTTCGCGGGTCTAGCTCTGGCGGAGGCGCGTCGACTTGCTGAACGGCGAGGGTGCGGGATCGCGGTGGCGCGGGCCAACAGCGGAGCTCGGTTACGAGCGTCGTTGAAGGCAGGCGGATGGAAGCAGCAACGTCGGGTTGCAGCAGCGTCGCGGCGAAACCGGTGCGGTAGGGCGAGCTTGCGGGCCGCTCCGGCGTTCGGGGATGAGGCTGGTACAGAGGCGGGGCGGCGCACGGTGGTTGCGATCAGCAGGTCGCGGTTGGCTTCGGGGCGGCGAGTGACGCTGGTCAGCGGGACGTCGGGTTGCAGCGGGGGTCGCGGCTAGCTTCGGGGCGGCGAGCGACGCGGGTCGGCAGGGAGTCGGGCGGCAAGCGACACAGGTCGGCAGGAAGTCGGGCGGCGCGGCGGTCGCGGGACGCTGAGACGTGCAGCGGCGGAGGTCCGGATGACCGGTTGAGCGGATGCGAACAGGGGGCTCCAGAGAAGATGAACAGTAATTATTTTTTTCTTTTTTTTTCACCTTTTCTCTCTCTCCTGTCACTCTCACGTCTTCTCCTCCTGCTCTCTTTTCCCTCAGACCTCTTTTCCTTCTGCCACAAATCAGCAAAAGGGAACAAGAAAACTCCCCTTTTTCTGACTTCCCATTTCCAAAGAAACGAACCCTTTCTCTCCTCTCTTTTCACTTTTTTTTTACTTTTTCTCTTCTTCTTCAGTTTTTCCTTTTTTCTTCGACGAAAGATGAAGAGAAGCCCCCCCTATTTATAAAGCGAAAACTCGAGTTCGTTTCACCCGTGGAGATTTTCGCTCAACCTCTCACCGGTGGAGATTTTCGCTCAACCTCTCAACAACAAAGTGGCTCCAAAATCACACGGTTGAGTTTTTGAATTCAATTTTTGAATTTTTTTTTAAATTTTCCTCTAATCAAAGATTATTTTTTATTTCTATTTTTTAAATTATGTGTCAACAGAGAGTGATCAACTTTGAGAATAGCGCTTATAGACGTCCGTGATGAAATGCGTTTCGCCCGATTTATCTAGTAGAAAATAGAAATGAAAATCACACGGGATGTCATCAAAATTTTTTTTTAAGACTCAAAGATTCACCAAGGCCGGCAGGGTCGACCTTGCCAGAGGGTTGTGACATCCCAGATTTTCACTTTTATTTTTTATTGAATAAATCGGACATTTCATCGATGTGCCTATAAGGCTGTTCTCAAAGCTAATCACTCTCGAGATAACTAGACTATCCAAGAAATACATTAAGGAATTTTAATGTGATAGACCCGAGAATTTGACCATGAATCGACTTCCTGACCGTGCTCATCTTTAGAGGCCATTACGGCACTGTATAAAATCGATTTGAAATAAGAGATAGATCGGTTCGACAGATATATGTGGCTAATTGTGGGTGACACCACTAAATTAGAAAATTCCCGTTGACCGATATTAGATTGATTTTTCTATCATTTTGGTACCCTGTGTCCGTCTTTGAATCATCGAGATTTTCACGATAACCGAGAGTCGCTAATAAGTCAAGTGGGTTCATTGTGGCTCGAAGAAAATCAACAACGGGTTATTTGCACTAAAATTTTCTGAAAACTACTTAATAGCCTAGATCACGTTAAAAATGCGCTTGAATGAAATTAACCGTGAATTTGAATCCAATTTTAGAAATTGAAGATTTTGTCATGTCACTATAAATTCTAGGAACGTTGACTTAGTTTCAAAAGATTTTTTCTGCAACTCGAGACTTTTTGGGAAAAAGTCGGCATATGACCATTTTGCTTCAGAAAAAGCTAGGGATCGTTTTCAATCTCGCAATTGGGATGCAAGATGGATCAATTGATGAGGAAAAATATCAATTTAATCGAGGACTCGGCAACTGGATTTATTGAGGCCGAATTGAGTTGATTTGGGAATCGGTAAGTGACCAATTTGGGAAGAACTAGTGCAAATTCGTACGCCCCTCCATCCCCTATGGTTTTGGACTGTTTCAAGAGTTGTTGGGTGTGCTTTGGTGGCTCATTGATAGCCAAGGAGTAGCTGGTGGCCATGGATGGTCAAAGGGGACAAAGACTAGGAAAATGAAGGCATGTGGAGCCCTTATCTCCCTCTCTTCCTCCACAAGCTAGACGACCACCTCTCTTGCCTTCCTCCCATCCATTTTCGCACACCAGCAACAGTCAAGGAAGCCATCGGAGCCGCTAAAGCCGTCCACACCATCACACGCAGCCACCGTCGCCGTGTCCGCGCGGCACCGCTGCGAGCGCCACCCATGCCCTTTCGCCTTGTCACATCTAGCCACCACCGTTCCAGCCTCTGTCCGTGCGTCTAGGGGTGTTATCCAGCCGTGCTAGCCATTGTCGAAGCTCCCTTCGCCTTCAGTTTGCCCTTGTTTGGACCCGAGACCACCCCCGTAACCTTTCCCGAGCCTTGCCGCCTTTAACCAACCTTTTTTCCCTTGATTTTGTAGCTGAGAATATAGGGGTTTTTGGTGGGTTTCCAACGCTTGTTAGGCCTATTTTGAGGTGGTCTCGAGTCTCGGTTGCTTGGCTCGTCTTGAGGAAAGTCGGTCCCCGTCACATTCCCGTCGATTTGATCCGACCCGTTCATTAATTTAGTGAGTTTTACTCACTAAACCTCACTTAGTAGGCTAATGATGCTTAGGGGTTATTTATGTTTAATTAAGTGTGATTAGGTGGATATATTAGAGTAAAGTAATTAAATTAGTGCCTTAGCAATGCATGTTAGGCAAATGGTTAGTGTACTTAGTAAGTAGACACGCTATATTATTTATTGAAATAATGTCAAAAATTTTCCTAGTCTGTTTCGGTATCCAATTAGGTATTACTAGACTAAATTGGATTTATTGCATTTATTTAATATTTGATGTAATTAATTATTTATTTATTTATTTTCCAGAAATTAGGTTGGGATAGTTGACGACTGGAATTTTATACTGATTATTGTAGTGTAGTATGTTCATTTATTTGAGCTGAAATTTGTGCTAAATTGATTTAATTGTGTTTTTATGATTTTATTCCTAAAATAATCAATTTTTGTAATTCATTGAAAATTAACCGAGCGTTGGTTTACAATGCCAAAAATATTTTGGTAGACTATATAAATGGTGAGATTTTCAAGAGTGAAAATATTGTATTTTGGCTAAGGCTGATCGTGTACTCATACACGAGTATTTTTATCGGGTATGATAAAAATGATGAATTATTATATGATGAAAATAGTATACTATCTTGGTCTGGGGGCCTAATCTATCAGCTTTGGGCGAACGATTTATTATCAGTTTTGGGCAATCATATAAATAGTATACCATAGTATCAGCTTTGGACGAGTATATAATGTATACTATGATGGCCTGGGGACCATAATCTATCAGCTTTGGGTGAGCATATATACATTATATTATATTATCAGCTTTGGACGAGCTATACTATCTATTATCAGCTTTGGGTGAGCAGTTCTGAATTAATAGAACCTTATAGATAGTATTGATTGTATCGACCAGGGAAAGATCGTTGTGACATGTAATCGACTAGGTCGATTGATCAATGATTTGATTTGATGTTGTGAATTGATGTGGTTCCTATATATTTGAAATATACTGACTTGCAGAAAGGAGCTGAGACTAAGGTAAGTCCTCTGACTCGTGTTGTGCTTAGGTAGCCTCTAGAATCTATTGGCTTCCTAATCGGGTCTTAGGAGGTAGAACTTGCTGAGACGTAGTCTCACCCCGTTGTGGGACAACATTTCAGGTCCCTAGATAGTAGCACCCCCACCTTCTCGTCCTCCCATGCATTTTGGTATACCTGAAGAGATCACTGAGATAGGATACCACTTCTCGATACATCCCCACCTCGAAGGGCTAGAATATGTACTAGTGAAGTCAACTGTCTGGGTTGATGTGAATGAACCTGATAAGGTGCCTTATAAGTACCGGTCATGGTATTGCCACTATCATGACGGGCGAAGGGAGGGTCCTGTGCCTATTTGATGTACCCCGGTTCATTCTAGAAGTTGCTTTTGGAAAGGGTGCAACAGACCATAAAGATGGATCGGTGGTGGATGCAAAGGATCCTAATCTCGAGGATGACTCTGACTCTCTAGTGTACTCAGTTGAGGGTGCTAACTAGAGTGATGAAAAAGGAGAGACGGCTGAACAGGATGAGGAATGTGAGGAAGAGCCTGGAGGAGAACCGGAAGAGGAACCGGAAGAAAAGCCTGAGGAAAAACTTGAAGGGGAGTCGGAGGAGGACTCCAAGGATGATCTGGAGTATGATCTTGATGAGGATTGAGACCCCACTCCTGTTGAATGACTTATTTCTGTTGAACCTGTTTGGGTAGAAACCACTTTCTAGTGTGGCTCGTATATATATATAACTGAGTTGTTATATATGTATATAAGTGTGTTGGTTTTCAAGTTCGAGTTTTTAGTCCTACTTTTTTATCCCATTATTTTATTATCTGGAGATTTTATACCTGCTTCCGCATGCGTATTAAAATGGAAGGATTAGCGATGCGTCTTGAGACGTCACTATTAATTGATCAGGTGAGGGATGGGTGCATGCCCGAGAATCAGGGCATGACAAGGGCAACCATCGCTGGCCATTGTTTTTAGCCAGTCACCGGCCATTGCCAAGGCTAGGTGACCGGTAGAAAAAAAAAAGACAAAGAAATATAAAAATTAATAAAAAAATTCGAGATACTAACAAATTTTAAGAAAACTTTACATCAACGCCACCCATACTACATAAGACACCTAGAGTTTTGGCCAAAATGTTCAAATGGACTATATTGGGAAACATGAAAATGTTTGGAACTCGATTAGCAAAATCGAAAAGGTTATAACTGAAAATGTTTGGAACTCGATTAGCAAAATTGAAAAGGTTATAACTAAAAAATTCAAGATACTAACAAATTTTGAGAAAACTTTACATCAACGCCACCCATACTACATAAGACACCTAGAGTTTTTGGCCAAAATGTTCAAATGGACTATATTGGGAAACATGAAAATGTTTGGAACTCGATTAGCAAAATCGAAAAGGTTATAACTGAATAAACAAAAAAACAATAGGTTTAGAACTTGTTGGACAATTTTTCCATGGAGAAATTGTTCAAGTGCTCATAAACATCACAACTTCTTCCTCTTTAAACTTATTAAGAGGTCTCATTTAATATCTGTCACGCCCCGAACCCCGAGACACGTGAACAACTCGCCATGGTCAGGTAAATGCGACATTCCCGGTAGTGTCGCCGACCCCATTTAAATTATTATGCGCATGCGTAACAAATTACGAATTCCCTGACAAATAAATTATAGAATATGACAGCAGGAAAATCAAATCAAAATCAAACAAACATACTTTCATACAGCATCATCATCATTCCAAGGTTTACATACACCAACAGGATCCAGAGACTATATGCATCAAAAATGGGTCAGAGTTTATGTGCATAAAAAAGGGTCAGTTTACACAGCATGATCGGTCCGCCAAAAAAAGAGGAACAGTCCTAAGACTACTGGTCGGCCTCGTTCGACGATCCCACATCCTCAGGATCTGTCACCCAGGAGGCCGGGGGAGATGCGTTGATCACTCTACCATCGGGAAGATTCGCCACGCCCTCACCCAAAATGGCATTCATCACAGCCAACAGAATATCCATGCTATCCAGTGGTCCAACCCTAACGCCATTGACTCCAAAACGAAACCAAGCCCTAAACATATAAGGTACTCTGACATCCATGGTCACCTGGACCTAGACAATGGACCTAACCAACTGATAGACCCAAGGACTTCCAGGGTCAGGAGTAGTCTGTGTTGTCTGGTCAATCTCCGTCGGCATGCCACTTTGCTCCGGGGGTACCGCCATCTATGGTCCTGTAATATTTTTCCCAAAACCGGGATGAGACTTTGTCTCAGCAAGTTCACCCCTCTTAAACCCCCATTAGAAAGTAAATACGCTCCATAATAGTCTAGCCACGACATCAAGAAGACTTACCTCGCATTAGCCTTCATCTGCAGGTTAGCACAGTTTATATAATTCAACCATGTGAAATTCTGACAACCAAACAACTGAGGCACAATCATATTATCAGAACAATTCCATCGTCATGGATCATCTTAGCGATCAATCGACTCGGCCGATTACATGTCATTCTAGCAAATTAATTACTACTTCCAATCACGATCCTATAGGAAGGTTTAATAACCAGTGGCAATCACGGCCTCACTCGGCACAACCTTTAAAAGGTGGTAGATCCCGGCCCGATGGCACGACCTCTAGTAGGTGGTAAATCACGGCCCGGCTGGGCGCGACCTCTATTAGGTGGCAATTCACGGCCTTACTAGGTGCGACCTTTATCAAGTGGCAATTCACGACCTCACTGGGCACAACCTCTAATAGGTGGTTAATCACGGCCTCACTGGGTACGACCTCTAATAGGTGGTTAATCACGGCCTCACTTGGCACGACCTCTAATAGGTGGTTAATCACGGCTGATCGCCCATCAATTTCTACACTTAGAATTTTATAAGAATCCCTATTTATCGCAATCACACTCAATTTGCCACAACCAATCATCAATTTCAAATTCTAAATGCACATCAACGATCGACACGAAATTCTGAGCAATCGGGGTCAAAAATAATTTTTCCGTTTTTTTAAATATTTAAATAATTTCGGATTATAATATAATATAATATTATCCAGAATTTCGAAGCATTTAAATAATTCAAAATTAAAATCCTATTATGTCCCATCAAGACTTAACATTTAAATATACTTTAACTAAACATACTTTAATATAAAACCAACTTCTTAATCCAATTTATAATTAAATATATTAATATACCCACCTAAACTCACTTAATTCAAACTAAACATACTTAGAGCATTATTAACACTCTAATTAGGGTTTAGTGAGGTAAACTCACTTGATTAACTCGCCTCTTAGACCAAAAGACGAGGGCGACGCCGGGATCAACTTTTCCAAAGGCGGGCCTAGCTTCCGAGGCCGGGAAGACGGCCAAAACGGGCCTTAAGTGGGCTGTGAGACCCACTTTTCTTACTGCACGATAGGGCTAGAGGAGAGGAAGAATAGCGACGGCTAGCGGCGGTAGTAGCGGAGGAGAGGCGTGGTTGTCCAAGCGGTGGCTCACGGCGACGGCTGGCGGCTTAGCTGACGGAGGGTGACGGCGGCAAGCTGCTGGGTCGGCCGAAGCTGCTGGCGCGGTGACGAAGGGGCTGAACGGAGGGAGGGGTGGTCGCGGGGCTGGCGGGCGCGGGATGACGCGGCGGCAACGGCGGCTTGGCACGACGACGACGGACGGCAGGGAAGCGGCACACGGCTGCTGGTCGACGGGCAAGCTCCTCTTTGCCGATCCTCTCTCTCTCCTCTTCTATCTCTCCTCCAAGTTCAAATGAAGAAGATGATGTTGATGGGTGTGGGGGTAAATCTTGGCCCTCCACTCGTCAAGATCTCCCTCCCTTTTGGCCACCCACCATGACATCATCCCATGACATCATCTTCCACTATCTCCTCTCCCACAACATTCCTCAGTGGGTGCAATATCATTTCTGACGGGGTCAAAATCCTTGTACATTCAATTTCTTCAATTTTTCTTACAATTCTCTTCTAATTGAATCCAATTAAAATCCACAAAAATTATCCCATGATCCTAATAAGATGTGTGACATAACCGGGCTTCCAACTCCTAAATTCAATCCCAATTTTGACGGTTGAATTCAATCTGGTGCGATTTCAGCGCGCCTAATCCACTGAGTAGCTTTTGGGGAAATTTTCTTGCATCCGACCTGAGGGTGATCAGTCCCCAAGTCTGACGCAGTAAAATTCCTTAATTACTTCACTCAATAGACTAGTTCCCTCGTGAGTGGCCAACTTTGAGAGACGAACTACATGCACAGATGAATTGCTCGACTCAATTGATTGAAAATAAAATTGAGAAAAAATCGGGATGTCACAATTTCTTGAGCTTGTAATGCAAATCAGCTAATGTCAACCAACTTCAACCCTAGGAATCAGCAAGTCCACACCACACATTCTTGAGAAACGAACACCAAAGAAACTAGAGGAATTTTGAGTGCAATCTGACTTACTATTGACACACAAATTTTGACGACCCATTTAATAATTAATTACATAAAAAAAATTGGGATAGATCCTGATCCCTAAATAAATAAATAAAAATTAATTAAATTGCATATAGATATTATGAGCATTTTAATTAAATCCATATAATTGCATTGGAGCTAATGGATTTAAGTGAGGGAGGTTGATCTTAATTGAATTAACTGAGCTAAGCCCATAAGATGAAAAATCAAAATGAGCCCATTAAATCTTCATGGTGATCGAATATTTATAGATAGAGGGTACCTAGTTGGAATTGTTTTATTAAAAGTAAACTTGAAGGCAATTAAATTTGATATTATCACAACTTGAATTAATAAGAGAAAAGAGAAGAGTTTCCTATTGATAAAGATAAGGTATATCTCTTATAGTCCAAGATAGGAAAGTAAGGGGTTTGATCTTAAAAGAAACCCTAAACTTACACGTATAAATATATGTTTTGAGGCTTCACAAAGGGATTGGCAATACACAACAGAAAAAATGGACACGAGAGAGCAAAGAAAAAAGACATAGACGAGCTCCCTCTCTCCCACGTCCCCCAAATATATATATAGACACACACGCATTCGTTAAAACACTGGATTGCACTCAAATTTTATGAAGAGCATAGTAAGACATTGTTCTTGAATTCCAGCACACAGTTTCACGAAATCTATGAGTATGCATTTGTTAACTGTTGGACCGCACTCAAATTTATGGAGAGCATAGTAAGACATTGTTCTTGAGTTTGTCAGGTGGACTAATAAGAAAATATTTGGAAATATATCTTTGAATGAGAAAACCGAACCATCGGACTTATGGATCAAGACTGAAGAGCTCAGTGCATGGTCTCACAAAAACAGTGAGTATGTGTTCGTGCTAAGTCAGAATGCAATAAAATTGTGAGGAAAGCTCTACAACCTAGATCTTCAACTTCGCCGAAGGAATCAAGCATCAAAGATCCACACATTCCATTTTGATTTTCATAGTTTCTAACGTCTATGTTTCCCGCTCTTGCCGTTCCTCACTGGTCACCTCTGACCACCCTCACTATCGGTCGTTGCGTCGATAATCCACTTCCAGAAATTTCCTAATTTATATTTGATTCAAATATTTAATTGCCTAAATTGTGGTTATTTCAACTCTTACACGATTTATTTTGAGATTTTAGTTGGTTCACGAATAGGAAGTGTCCTTTTGAGTCGTATGTAATATCACGATTTCAATCTTTAAGACTTAAGATCGGATCCTCGATTATAGTTGTTTCTTATTTTGAGTTTAATCATTATTTTGTTATGATTTATTATATTTCATGCCTTTTATTTAGTGATTTTTTCTATTTTGGAAAATACAAAAAAATGCATTACATGTCAGGATAGATTAGTTTACTAGTTAGAATTGCATATTTAAGAATCATGTAGAAATTAGGAAATTTCCTAATTTAGAATAGAATTTAATATAAATTAATTCCAAATTTTAAATTAGGTAATCATATATTTTAGGTAGTTTTCTATCTTATCCTTAAAAGAAAATCACAAAAAAAAAAAATTATATGCATATGGATTAGTTTCATATTTCGACATCATCATTGCCATGTCATCATAAATGCCATGTCATATTTCCGCATCATAATTCCATGCCATTTAATAATTGCATGTTTTGGATCATAATTTAAAGGATAAATATTACGAAAAACCTCAAATTTGTGGTGACAAATTTATCATCAGTTAGTCTCTATTAAATTTTACCCTCAAATTACTAAGGTGGACGACAAATTAACAAGTGAACTGATTTGGGGTTTTACACTTTGTTTTTTGCAAGCGCACCATTTTTAGTTTTTTGTGGTATTAATCTAATTTAATGGAAACTAATAGAGGGTAAATTTGTCACAAATATACTGGTTTTGCTTTTTAGTAGTAAAAAAATTAGTTTGAGGCAAATTTATCAAAAGTGTACTAGTTTTGGGGGTTTTGATACTTAAAAAATTATTTTAGATAAATTTGTCACGTGTGTACTAGTTTAAGGTTTTTCGTGGCATTAACCTTAATTTAAATTGAATGTCATGCTAGAATAGTTCATATTAATTTTAATTGTCATTATAATTAGGTCATATAGATTGCATATTAGTATATTACATGTCATGTTGAATTAGGCACTTAGCTATTATTCGACATAAAATTGCATGTCACGCATTGCATACAAATTATTTTTCATTAAAAGAAAAATCCAAAAAGAATCATTTAGAAGTCATATTTAGGCTATGCATGCATTTTTAATTGACATATTGAGGGATAAGTACACTAATGGTGCCATAAGTTGTGTACGGCGCTCACTTTGGTGCCAAAAGTTTCTGTCGGATCACTTAAGTGCCAAATCGGAGGAAAAACGCTCACTTTGGTGCCACCGGCGAAAGATTCTGGCCTTCGGCGAAAGATTCCGGCCAAAATGATTTTTTTTAAAATAAATAAATTGATAAGCCTTTAAATGACGTCGTTTTCAGTCTTCCTTAAGAAAACGACGTCGTTTTGTCGTCCTACGTGGATGGCTTCATGGAAACGACGCCGTTTAGCTCACATGGGGAAGAAATTAGGGTTTCGGCGAGGTTGAAGCCGTGGCCGTTGTTGGGGTTGGGGTCGGAGTAGGGGTCGAAGCTGCGGCTGCCGAGTGGCCATCATCGAGGTCGGGGTCGGGGGTCGGGGTTGGGGTTTGAGCCGCGGCCATTGAGTGGCCATCGTCGCGGTCGGGGTCAAGGTCGAGGTCGGAGCTATGGCCACCGAGTGGCCATCGTCGGGGTCGGGGTCGGGTTCGGGGTCGAGGTCGGAGCTGCTGCCGTTGAGTGGCCATTGTCGGGGTTGGGGTCGAGGTCAGGGTTGAAGCCGTGGCCGCCGAGCGCAAGGACCGTCGAGGACGGCGACGGCCGGAGATTAGGGTTTTGAATTGGGGGAGACACCAAACGGCGTCGTTTTGGTGTTTGGATGCTAACTCAGCTCTCCGACGAGCCACGTTGGCGTCAAAAATTAATAAAAAAAGGCCACGTCGGATTTCCGGCCAATTTCGTCGGAGTTGGCACCAAAGTGAGCATTTTTCAAATTTTTTGGCACTTAAGTGATCCGACGGAAACTTTTGGCACCAAAGTGAGCGCCGTACACAACTTATGGCACCATTAGTGTACTTATCCCACATATTGAAGAACAATGATTGGAATTGACAGGCTTTTGCCTGCTTTGGGGTATTTATGTCGTTGCCCTATCCTTAACAGTTTATTTGGTACTTTGATTATTGGTTGTTAAATTCTTGCTAGCGCACTTGCATGATTACCTCCCGTATGTTAGTGGCTTAAGTTAAAAACTAACCAAGATAGCTAGCAAAAGTTTTTCAAATAAAGAGAAAATGGACCAAAATTCCGTTAGATTTATCTAGCCTAACCAAGATCGTGTATCCATGGATTTTATGATTTGCAAAAGCATTTCTCGGGTTTCTAATTAGCCCATAATGAATTAGTGACGACTCATAGATAAATTAAATTGCATGTTTAAATGATTAAAATAAAATCTCAAAGTTGTGATTTATTTGAGCTTAGAAAAGTTCACACAAAGTGTTTGTTTAGTAATCATTAGTTTTCCTTTTAGAGGTTCACTTTTGAGAAGGTTGCGACGACAAGTATAGTTGGTGAAATTAACTATTGTTTTTCTTTATTGTTTAATAAGTAAGCACAAGGCACTTTTTAACAATACGTGTGTATATATATATCCACCATCGAGATGAGTGCTCTAGATTAGATTAATTGCGTGTGGTTCGAGTTTAGGAAATAATAAAGAAGAGGAATTAGTATTTCTAAGTTTATCCTATTTTCCTTTGGCAATGGCCTTTCAGGTCACAATAAGAGAGGATCAAATGGGGTTTTCATTGATGTTTAACTAACACACCGGGCTTTGTGTCGTATTATTCTGTGTCATGGAGTATAGCGACATACTTTGTGCATTCGATGTTCATTCATCTACCTAATCTGGAGGTCCAAATTACCAAAAAAAAAAAAAAAAAAAACTAGTTATTAGCTTTTGCACACTGCAAATTAATTTTGTCTGCCTTGAAAAATCTCATATGTTTTCAAGATCATCCAAAATGTCGATATTAGTTACGGAAAATCGTCCTTAAGTACCTTTAGAAAACGTTTTGCGGATTTTCTAGAAAGAAAAATACCTGCATATTCTTTTGAATAGTTTCAATTTTATACTTTGACTTTTTTTCTTTCTTTTTTTTTTTCTTTTTTGCCAATAAGACGCGACTACTTTGATCGATAGTTAATTATCACGATAAACCAAAGTAGATGTCTTTTTATCGGGAAATGGAGACAAACTTATCGAAAATAAAAGTCAATGCCTCTTCTTCCCGAGCAATCAAATGGATAAGAAGGACCCATGGGATTTTCCTCTCATCTTAAATGTTTGCCGAAAACTGAGAACTTGGCTCGCAATTTGATTGGGTGTGACCATTTCTCCTCTCTTGAAATTTCCATGACAAACCATTTCAAAGTCGCCTTCATCAATCGATGTCCGATGGTTTTCGAATTCAGATGGATGGATTGCATTCATTAATGGTCACACCTTTGTCGAAAGACTGCATATTCGTGACCTTTCGAGAACCTTTTATTAAATCAAAACCATAATTAGAATTGTCTTCCCATGTTGTTCATTTGAGCAATGCACCAAACGTTGTGCATCCAACGTCCATTTAATCTTGTGAAGAAAACAAAGCTAACCCCGAGAGCAAGTTGTGTAGACAGAGTTAAAAAATTAATCTCATTTGAGCCCTTGGTCGATCGCTAGCCACTATCATGGCCAAGTACAAGTTCGCTCTACTGTACGGCTCACAAGCTGTCTTCAAACCCACGAGCCTCCTAAAAGTCTCACCAGAAATTCTCCGAGTGAGACCTAATTTCGATGCCCACCAAAAGCCATTCGATTACAATGTTGACGAAGCCCTTTCGAATTTGGACTTTTCAATATGATCTCCGTAAATGAAGAATCTCGCGTCCAACTTAACCAGTTCCAACCACCTTCGTACGATTCCGGTCGAACTCGAATCGTACCGTTTCGTGAAACCTAGTGAAAATGTGAGGGGAATGAGAGTATATAAGTACGAGTGGCTCATGCACTGTAAAGCCATCACGCAAACTAGCTCCTTCTCCAAACTTGAACACTTGTTCAAAACATTTCTGTCATGAATCCGAGTAGAGAAATGTGGGAATTTGTGTGAAGAGGAAAATTGTATGCCCTTCATTGATTTCTATATCTATTATAAGAATGTATATATCGTACAAGAGGACTCAATAAAAAAGTAAATAAATTCTTCTAATTTTTCTATTCCTAAAATAATCACATCTCCTATCAATTACAATCAAAACAAATATTCAATCAGATCCAATCATATCTTCTTTCAACACTCCCCCTCAAGCTGGTGGCTTGTATATATCCAAGACGCCCTGTGGCACCCCGAACCCCCTTTAGGTCGCCACAGGCACCAAACGTTACTCCTAATTACATCTCTTAGAAGAATCGTCGTAAATCATTGACATTTTTTTTTTTTTGAAAACGGTCCCAGCGCGACTCATTAGCGAAAGCAAAATATAACATCACCATCTCCCCCTCCACCAACCATGATACAATTGCACACCACTAATTATCATGAGAAAAGACAAATCCACGACACTTTATTTACATATTTTCAAGATGGGTTTCCTTGGGTCGATACATCAAAAGAAAGGCCAGGGCATGAAGCCACGCTCGGCCATAAACTCAAAAAGAAACACATGACCCACTACGACTAACGTGCAAAATCCCCCATCACTAGTGTCGGCTAACCATTCCAAATTTTTTTAGCTCCTACTTGACACACACAGGCCCTCACACCCATCCCGGTGCATCAGGCGGTGGCGGCGGCAACATCCCACACATTGCCCCATCTCGTCGAATGTGGACGGATATGAACTCCTGGATGACAGGACCCTCAGCCAGGCCCACATCATACATCACTAAGGCGCGAACTCGAATAAATGTCAGTCCAGGAATGGTGGGACAGTCGATCTCCACACACTCGACCTCTACATCGGAAGGAAGACCGTAAAAGATGCCCCGCGTGACAGCAGGAAGCGGCATCCTGTTAATCTAAAATGTTGGTCCCCGAAGGGGTGAGTACAACCACTCAGCAAGCAAAGGACCAATAAACCACACAACGCATCATGCCATGCAATCATCACAATCATAGCATCACATGTCATACAGGCATCCATGCACAACATACCATGGCATCATGCACATGTCATCATACCTCATGCACATCATCATCATATAGACATCACCATCATATCATACACTTACCATCATTAAGTCACATATGGCATCATCCTTACCATGCATCCATGCATATAACATCACCATCATGTCACATGTACCATCATCATGTCATGCATCCATGCATATGACAACATCATCATATCACATATACCATCATCATGTCATGCATCCATGCATGTAACATCATCATCATATCACTTGTACCATCATCATGTCATGCATCCATGCATGTAACATCATCATCATATCACATGTACCATCATCATGTCATGCATCCGTGCATATATCATCATCATCATGTCATGCATATATCATCATGCATAATTCAATTTCAATTTTTTTCTTGGACCGCCACATTTCTCTTTCCCGGGACCAATGTTTGCATCTCACATGTATCCAAGATACAATTCAGACCATCCGGCTCCCCTACTCTCCGGGCATCTCGTACCCCAACTGGCATCACGAGGACCCTCCGGCATTCAGCCATTCAAGGCCACCGGGCAACCGGCCACACCCTTCAAGCCAGGCATCTTGCACCCAAACCGGCATCTCGAGGTATCCCTCGGCATAATTACCATGCCGAGCTTCGGCTCCCCCACTCTCCGGGCATCTCGACACCTCTCGGTACTCCCGAGGCCCTCCAGTATCTGGCCATTCATGACCACCGGGAAACCGGCCGTACCCTTCTAGCCATGCATCCCGACACTCCCGAGGCATTGTCGGCTCATACCTCCGACGGCCTTCTCATTTATTTCAATTCTCATCTTCAATTATAGCTCAATTTTAACATGGTGTGTGATGTGATGGCAATCAAAATCATACTTGTTGACACCTATTTTAAAATTTAATTTATTTTTTAGAAAATAATAATATAGCATTTGGTTGCAAAGGGAAATTTTGAAAAGAAAATTTTGAATTCAAAATAATTCAACGGCCGGATTTTGGAGCCATTTCTTTGTTGAAGAGGTTGAGTGAATATCGCCGGATCTTCAACAATTTCAAGTTTTTCTTCTATAAAAGAGAAGCCGAGGCTTCGGTTTAGGGGTTCCTCTTCGTCCAAAAAAAGTAAAAAGTGAAAGGAGGAAAAAGAGAAAAGAAGGCTTCGATTTGTGGGAGAGGAAAAAAAAGAAAAATTGAGAAAGAGAAGAAAGTTTCCTGTAGAAAGTACACAGGGAGCAGAAAGAGACAGGGACAGGTGAGAGAAAGAGGGTGACGTGAGAGCAGGAGAGAAAAGAAAACAAAAAAAAAGCAGAGGGAAAAGAGAAGCAAAAGTTCAATCGGCAGGGGGGATTGGACGTTTACTGTTCATCCTCTTCCCCCTGCACTCGCTGGAATTTGCTGCCTGCAGACCGACGGCTCCTTTTCTGCTTCAATCCGGCGACGCTCAAGTTCAATACCGGAACCCGACGGAAAGCCCCCTGATCCGCCGGCCCCTGTTGCACTGACGCTCGCCTCACAATCGCCCTGCTGCCGACGCCACCCTCGTCCGAGTACCAGCACCAACGCCGCTCCCCATCGAGACACCACCGGCTGCCCGCGCACCTCAACCCATGATCTGCATCTCAGCTCGCCGCCGGTGAAACCCCTCGCGACGCCGGACTTGCACCCGAAGCCCCGCCAACGACCCAGCGACGCCGGAGCCCCTCTGCAGATCCCACGACGGCCCCGCTTCCGATCAGCGCCTGCACCTGAAGTTTCCCCGCGCTGCTCTGCCTCGTGATGCTGCAGCACCTCTGTTCGTGACCACCCCCTGCGACGCCAGCAGATCCAGTGCCCACCGTCGCGCCACCTCTGTTCCGCCGACGAAACCGCTCCTGTAATGATTCGAGCCACCGCCGATTCACCTCTTCACCGCTCGCCCACCGCCGGTTCACCTTCGTCGGAGCCCCCCTGCTGGTCCGACGACGTGCTACTCCCCAGTGACCCAGAGACTCACGAGCACGTGACTAGAAGAAAAAACAAAAGAAAAAAACAAAAACAAAAGAAAAAGAGAAAAGCAAATTAGGTAGTTTGCTTTTCTTTATTTTATTTATTTTGTTATTATTGTTCAATTTAGAATATTGAGATGTGCTTTTGTTTTATAAATCTCGTAGGTATTTGCTGCAGGTACTTTATCTCAAATTATGGTAATTATTAATTTGACCCGTAAGACGTCGGGTCATTTTTTTAATTACTTTAATTTTTAGGAATTTTGATAGCATTTCAATTGTTAAATTGTTATAGAGTTAAAATAATTGTTAATTTAATCCGTGAGACAACGGATTATTTTTTCGGTTATTTTAATTCTTATCTTCATTCTTTTAAAATAATGACTTGTTTGGAAAGATTAAAAAATAAAAAATAAAAAAATCAGAAAATACATAAAAATCTAAATATTGCATTAGAGCATTTAGATTTTGCAAATTAGGACTGTATTTTTAGGGTTAGTAAAATTAGAATTGCATTTATAGGATTATAATTTTTAGATTATACTTTTAGATGGGTGATTTTTGTTAGGACTAATTTTAAATAATGTTGGCATGTCTTATTTTTTTTATATATAGCTTCTAAGATAAGATATAGTTTAAGTTAATTGTTTCCTAAAATAAATTAGAATATCATTCACTTTAGTTAGTCTAATTAGTTTTTTTTTTTTTAATTCCAAACTTCAATAAAAAGAATCCAAAAATATTAGGTACATATTAATTAACTTGCGTCCTAGGTTTAATTAGAATATTGTCATATCTAGAACTTAGGGATTTAGGTCCATACACATTGCATGCCATATAAGTTATAGTTTAATTGTTTTTTTTAATAAAAAGAAAATGCTAAAAGATGAACATTGCATCATTATATAAAAAAAAAAGATCATTTCCTTGGTTAGTTAATAGGTTAATTCATAATTAATCTTATATCATCATTATTTAGCATAGGTTGCATATATGCATTAAAAATGAATCACCATTAAAATAAAATCAAAAAAAGAGCATGCATGTAGAAATACCATGTCATTTATCCCATATCATGTAGCACATGCATATTTAGGATTATAAAAATTATATTGCATACATATAATGATAAGTTTCAGTCATACCATATGAATTGCATCTCGCATGTCATTAAAATAAATTCATGCATATTAAGTTTATAAGATTGCATATAATTAACATTTTAAAAAGAAAAAAAGAAAAATTAGGTGTCATGTCATTTAGAAATCATGTTTAGGGCATGCATTTTTATTAGCATTTTTTTAATGTTATTTTATTGATTGTGCACCCGCATGACCACCATTTGCATGTTAGTAGCTTAAGTTTAAATTAATCAACATTGCCTGCAAAATATTTTTAAAATAAAAGGTACCGAAAGGGCGTTAGACTAATCTAGCGTAACCATGTCCCCGGACCTACTGAATCTCTAGTTCGTAATAGTAAAGTATTCTCCCATACTTTACTTGGGTTTCTAACCAACCCTAATTGGTTAGTGGCGACTCCAAATTAAAATTGCATGTTTAAATGAGTAAATTTCTATCAAGTCGCGATTGGTAGGACTTGGGAGGGTCCGCGCCAAGTTTTCGGACTTAGTAATCCATTAACCTAAACTTTAGGATTGCCCTGAAAATTTAGGTCGCGACAATACTCATCATTGAATTCATACATGCATCTCAAATCATCATCATTTATGCGGCAAGACACCATCATCCAATCAATACAATTCATGGAGTCCATGCAATTTAAAATGGTCCATATTTCATGCCTTTTACAAAATTCCAGCATGTACCATTTTTAGAAAATATTCAAATTAAATATCTATAAGCTTCTCAAAAATCATGAAATCAAGGCATGCAATAGATAAGACAATAAGATAGCAATCCATGAAAAACACATGCCCAATAGAGTTCCACACAAGAAGATATAATTCTCACAAAACAGCATGCAATTTCGGATAGAAACAGAATGCACAGTTTCCAAAATATCCGAACGACCTCCGAAAATTATAAAATTTTACCAGGTTGACACTAAAGTAGATTTTTCATGAAGACTTCTAGGCCAGATTCGTTTTAGATCATTTTCTATAGTCGTACGAAGCTTCTGGATCTATCACCGAAACGTCCAGTGTATGTATCTCCGAAATATCAAGTTTTTACCCACTTATTCTTCTTCGTTTCCTCTGAAATTTGGATATGTTTTACTTCAAGAGGTTCCCTACAACTTTTATTAATGGATCTAAGTCAAATTTACTGAGTATAGTCATCATATGGGTCCATGAAGTCTCGGGTGTCCAGTACCGCGTCTCCAGATTTACCTTCTTCAAGAGTAAGTCGATTCACTAGGCTAAACTTGTTCATTTTACTTTAAATTTGAGTATGTTAGTCCTTAAGATGTTATATAAAAGTTTCATGAAGAAGTCGAAGAGAGATTTGTTGACACCTAAATTTTACATAAGTTAATTAATTTAAAGTAGCGTTAAAGATTAGGAATTAATCACAAAAAATTAATTAATATCCTTTAATTTAAAAAAAAAACGAACAAAAAAGAATATGGTTGGGTCGGGCTGGATTCGGCTGTGGCCCGACCCGTCTCTCCTTTTCTTTTCCTCCCGCGTGCTGGGCCGGCCCAACCTCTTTTCTTTTTCGGCCCGGCCCGCATCCCGTCTTCTCCCTCCTTCAGTCTTCGCACGACCTGCACAACCTGCAAAAAAAGCAGAGAGCTGGAGACGGAAAGAAAGCAAGGTAGCAGCACAGCGACGAGAAGAGTAGCAGAGGATCGGTGTGGCAGGGGCGCGGCATGATCCGCAGGTCGGGAGCAGCCGACCGGCAACTGGCTCGGCCGTGGTCTTCGCAAGTTCCTGCAGAAAAAAAAGAAAGGAAACGAGAAGATGAAGAGGAGGCGAGGCAGAGGATCGGCATGGCAGGGCTTTCGGCGCGATCCGCGGGTCGAGGAAGTAGACCGATTAACCAGCTGGCACGGCAGGGGGTCTTAACTCGGGGATACCTGCAGGAAGTATAAGACCGAGAGTGAGCGAAAAAGAGAGGAGGATTGGAACCGAGAGGAAAACAGCAACACAAAAAAAAACAGCAAGGAGCGAGCTTGAGAGAAGGAGACGACTAGGGAGAAAGCTAGAAGCTACTTAGGTGGAGTGTTGCTCGCCCCTCCTCGAGGCCAATTGCTGACTTCCAGCTGACGCCCTCGAGAGCAAGACTTTTCATTCCCAAATCTCGGCATTTTCAGGTGAGTTTCCTTTTTGTCTAAATCGTTTGCTCCCGAGGATCTCGGCTCGGGGATATCGCGAGGTGGTTAACTGAAGTTCGATTTGTCTCGAACTGGCCTTCGCGCTGCCGTCTTCGAGCCGAGTAGGGATCTATGAATGAAACTCATTCCCATGAATTCTCTCGGAACTGCCCTGTTTTGGTGATGGAATAGCCAAGCGAGTTTTCTTTGATTCTTGAGTTTATTGTGTCCAGCTGAGTCAATTTGTTTGATGTTGAGCGTTTCCATGTGTTCGCTCAGGTCTAGGCCTAAGTCCGAGTCCTAAGAAGTGGCCAGCGTTGTTTTCCTCGTTTCTTGCCCGCTACATGCTCGATGAAACGCTTGAACGAAAACTATGTACACCTGTCTCTGTGCTGTGCATGCTAGTCGACTGCGAAGCTGCCTCCTCGTTCGAAGAGGGTCTTTCAAATCAAAACATCTGATTTTTTTTTGAAAAGTCATAACTTTTGACTTTAGTTCTTGTAGTCTACGTTTGTTTCCCTGAGACGTGAGTTTATGGCCGTGCATTTTTTCTGTTTGAAAATCAAATGCGTTGGTTTGTAAATCCATGGGTGTTCTCCTTTTACTGGAAAAAGTGTGTGTAAATGACTAAATGTTCATGAGAAGAGAAGTTGGCGTTGAAATGGCCGTGAGTTGTGAGCAATGGGCTTGGTAAGTTTAACGAGATTTGGGAGCTAATTTAGCCAAATCCAAAGATGTATTTGCGTGTCGTGTTGATGCTTGCCCAAATCCATGACCCAAGTGAGACTGAGTTCCTTCATTAACCGGTGCATCCTACATGTTCGACGAAATGCCTCAGAGAAGGCCGTAGACTAGCACATGTTTAAACCGGAGATCAACCCGTCTTTACTGTTGTAATGGTTGTTCGATGTTCGAGTCTTGTATGTTGCTGTGCTTCGGTGTCCTTTTCGTGAAGTGGCCATGTATTGTCGAATCGGCAAGTGTTTTCCTTCGCGCCGAAGAGAATATCAGTTGGTTGCCGGAGAAAATGGCCGGCGGCGGTCGACGCCGGTCAGAGTGGACGACCGTCAGGTGGTGGTTGCCGACGGCGGTTGGCGCTAGTTACTCCGACCAGTGCTGGTGTGCGGGCTAGCTTCAATGGCTAGTGTCGGGCGTGGGAAGAAACCATCGAAGGAAAAGAAGATGGGTAGAGAGAAAAATAAAAAATGTAAAAGTGGGAAAAGACAAAAGGGAAAAGAAGACATTCGAGAGGAAAATTTGTGGGGAAGAAGGCCAAAAGGGATGAAGTTAAAAAAGGAAAGAAAAAGAAAATTGCAGAAAAAGTGAAACCCAAAAGCAGGCTTCGGGAAGAGGAGTCGCAGGGAATAGACGTAGTAAAAAGATGAAATAGGGAAAAGACAAAAAGAATCGATTAAAATATTAATATTAATATAAAGAACGAAAAAACAAAAGAAACAAAAAATGGGTCTTAAGAAATCGATTTCGTCTTTTAGTTTTACTACGAGTTTGTGTCAAGCGAGAGGACTGGATTGGGTTTACCGGTCCGGATTCATTTTCTGATTATAATAATATTAACCTTTTTTTAAAAAATATTAATATTAAAAAGGACAATTTTTTTTTTTGAAAATTCGAGTTTTTTTATTAAAAAAACATCAAAAAAATTGGAAAATGTCAGGAAATTCATATTTTCTTTTGAAAAAGTTTACAAAAAATATTTTATAAGCTTTTAAAAAAAATAATAAAATGGAAGTTTCTTAATTCTAGAGTTGTGCTTAAAAATTGACTAAGCCTTTGGGGCCTTACCTTAGGGTTTCAACCGTCCTTAGGGACAATTGTCTTTGAGTGCACAATATTGATGTGTGGAGTTTGGCTTCTCTTTAGTCTAGTCAGGTTTAGCATTTGTCATCTCTATAATATTAATTCTTTGCTTTCTCATGCAATTTATTTAATGTTTTCCTTAGTTGCTAATTGTTATTTTAATGACTGCGCACCCGCATGATCACATCGCACGTTAGTGGATAAACATAAAATCAATTCAAACTTACTACCAAAAATCATTTTGTTAAAATGAACAAGATTAGGCAAAGGGCACTAATTGGTTAATTAGTGTAATCAAGTCCCCGAACCTAAATTCTCTGGTTGCGTAGGAAGTGAGGCACGCTCCCATGCCTCACTTGGTTTCTAGCCAACCCCAATAGGCTAGTGGCGACTCCTTTTGTGCAAAATTCCTAAAAAATATCCCAATGTCACGCGAGGTATGGGCTTGGGAGAGCCCACGTCTAACGTGGGCCTTAGGCCCGTCCTTTAGACAATACCCGTAAACCTGTTCCCTCCCCCCGAGGGTAGGTCGCGATAGCTTGGCGACTCCGCTGGGGACTTGGTTTTAGACCTTAGAGGACTTAGGCCAAAATTAATCTTGTTCAAAAATATTTTTGTTTGGCAGCGAGGATTCCAGGTACGTCCCTAACATTAAAGGTGTTAAATGTTTTTGCTGAATGGGAGGTATATGGGGAAGTGTTTGCTCACCTTTGTCTTGTAGGGAGATGTAGGAATGTATGGTTTACTTTTTATGTATGAAGTGATGATTGCCTATAAATTGTTATGCCTGCATTTTCTGCATTGCACTACACTTTAACACACAACCTGCCGCCGGACCCGGGCCGCATAGGATCACCTAGGATGGTGTTGAGGTGGATACCACTCCGACTACAACCGCGTAGTACGAGTCGCCCACCTCTACCCCGAAATTTCTTTCTTCACGTCGAAGGCACCCACCCCGGTCTGCGAGCATGCGACACGGGTCGGTTCTTTGACGAAGCCGGAGTCATGGGTAACCCGACCCAGCCACGATCTTGTTGGTTCATTCCGGTGATCCTATGGCTTCATTTTGAGCCGTATAGAGTAGAAATCGAACCACATTCCATGTGCATGTCTATGTAATTGAAAAAGAAAAAAGAAAAAAAGAAGCAGAGACAAAGGTTGGCATCCATTGTAAGTATCATTTTCCTTTTTATTTGTCCACTTTGTATTGCATTTTCATTTTAAAATTCGCGGAAATCAATCGAATGCCCTTGGCGATGTAGGCTTATGATTTAAAAAAATTGGCAATCACTTTTGATAAGTGAGCATTTGAATGCAAGTTCTAAACATTTTGATTTGGCCCTGTTGAACACATGGTTTTGTTTAAATTTCTAGTTATGGGCTCAAAATCATTTTGAAAAAAAAAAAAGAAAAAAAGAAAAAACTTTCAAATTGTGATTTTATATTGGGGCACAAAAATTGAAATTGCATTTTTTTATCAAATTTTCTCATTCTCACATTTTGGGACTATAATGCAAATCATTTTGTGTACAAATTCCTCAAAATAGAAATCACTTTATTTTTCTAGGAGTAAAATCACAAATCAATCTTTCAAAAATCAATGACACTTTTGCATATGAAACTTTTGGAATAAAAGTGGATATTCGATTGATGGCCGTATATTTATAATTTTAATGATGTCTTCTCTTATGATAAAATCTTGGCGAAATACTAAAATCCCATAATAAGGATTGTGGGGCATGTATCGTCGCCTTGATTTTATTGTAAGAAGTGATCTCATTAAGATATCATTTTCTCTCATTCACATACTGACATTGTCATCTTTTTGCAGGTTATGTGTAATGCTCCATGACATTCTCGTGTTTGACTACATAGAGAAATGAATTCTAGGGCTAGAACGAGAGTTGATTTTTACTCTTATCTATACAAGAGTTTCTTGCATTTTATCATTGTTTTTATTCTTGTTAAGAATCTTGTTTTCCATTTTGGGTTTTGATCACAGATCCAATTGATGCTTTGGTAAATCATGTGACTCATTTTTTATGATGGAATTCAATTTCGTGAAAATCATCACAAAAAAAAAAAAAAAAACGAAAACGAAAGAAAAAAAAAAAACAAATTCAGAAATGTCTCAAGCAAACCTTTATGTCTACCTTCCAAAACGAATTTCAAAAAAAACTTTGCTTAAGGCCCTCTCTTCTTGTAGTTGTTTTCTTAGGCTCATCGAACTCGAGAAACAAGCATGCGTTGAGTCATCGTTGGTGCCAATTTTCCATAAAGGCGGAGCGAAGTTGAATTCCATTCTAGGAAGTTTTGTATTTGCAAATGCCTTAGGAACCAAAATAGCCCATCAATTTCGTTCACACTGCATGAGGAGACAAATGAAGGGAGTTGCCAAGCATCCAAAAGAGTGAAATTGAAGGAAGAGTAAAGCGTATCGATTTCAATCATCAATTTCTGATGCCGTTTCTGACATGGTTTTCTTTTCCATTATCAATGAAACATCAAGAGTGTCAAGTTTTGTAACGTTCCTGACAAACGCAGTGGAGCATTTTTAAGTCTTGTTCATCTTAAACAAGGAAAGATTCAAATGAAACAGATGGACAATATTATCCATTCCTCCATGAGAGATACCTTGGGATGTTGATCGCCCGACTTTGAAAAGGATGTATCTCATTCCTAAACTTGATTCTCTTCAGCATAAAAAATGACATGTCCTTTTCTTTGATACAGGACAAACTCGAACAGAACGAAGGTTTGTCAAATAAAGAGTTGGAGAACAACGTCTGATCTAGAGAAAAATCTCTCATTCATCCACCAGTGAAGTGTGCTAGAACAACATTGTCAGATTCATCAAGAAGGATGTATCGTTCCTAAATTGAACCTAATTAAGTATAGAGATAACCCGTTTCATCTCCTCTCCTTACAGGGTGATGAATGGGAAAAATGTTGCACCTTGACCGTAGAAGCAGCGCCTTCCATTAAGGCAATAAGCGGGCAAAGCATCTAAAGAACAATATCCTCATATGTAGAAACAAGGAGCACCCACTCTCATTTCAAAGCAAAATCTTGAAAAACACATCTCATGATCCATATATAAAATTTTCAAGCTCATTGTCAGCTAAACATCTCTTCAAAAAGAGCATCTAAAAAAAAAAAACAAAACAAAATAGGAATCAAACTTTGTGAATTGTTGTATACAATAAATAAGTGCTTTTTATGGATAAAATTAGGGCCACATAGCCATTTTTCAATCAATTCTAGCAACTTCAAGCAAAGTTCATACCTGAAGAATGAAAACACATGAAGGGTAAATGGTGTCGATTCCAATTGCTCATTTTGGACAGCGTCTCGACATGATTCTTTCTTTCCTTTGATAGGAAGACATCAAATGCTTAAGGGCAAATGTAGGTGAAAGGTAATGCCAAGTTACCAAATATCCACGAGGGTGAATCCAAGATATGTTAGTGCCCAAAAGATGAAAGCAAATGAAGGGTAATAATGTATCGTTTCCAACATTTCAATCCCTAAAGATTTTTGCACTAACATATTCTTTCATATTTTTTACAGGGTTACCGAGTCGCCATGCCACAGGTAAGTACCCTTCTTCTCATTTTTTTTAAAGTAAAAAAAAAATGAAAAATGAGAATTTTCATTACAGAAGAGAACCTTTGGCGCTTTCCTAAAAACAAAAAATGAATAATTGAGAAACGAAAAAAAAAAAAATTCTACAAACTTTTGAGCATCCTTTTTATCTCAAAATTGTTTTCTTGTTTTGTGGACTACTCATTTTGAATCAAAATTCCCTATGGAGATTAATCTACTCAGACGATCTCGGCAGAGTGAAATGGAGACGTTAACCATGCCAGACAAGAAGTGCTTAGGATGAAGAAAGGCAAGCCCATTTCCAAACACATCCTTTAAACACTTTTGAGAGTTGAGTGAAAGTCGACATTCTCTTAGGACAGAAGATTCATTCGCATTGAGCGCAAAGATCGAAATGATAAAGGCATTTCCTTCATCAATCCTAAAGCACCGAGCTGACATCTTGCTACCCTTTGAGCCAAATAAAAATGATCCTTCAAAGTACCCTTGTCGAGGACAATCTTACATTGGGGGCAGTACAAGGAGTTATGATCATGTTGTAGAGCGAAAGATTGGGAAAGATTCTATTACTTTCACTTGCATCAATCTTCTGGTGATAGCTTCAAAGGAATTCTCATTAGAGCTCGACTCATCCCAAGATGAAGAAGAGCATTTCCTTCTCTACCCAAACACCGATACCTATTGCTTTAACCAGTTTGGGCCTGATTATTCATTTCTAAACCCAGAGCGGTGATCATTTTCCCTTCACTGGGGCAAGGCATAAGAATTGACTAAATACAATTGACAATCACGAGAAAATGTGAAAAGCATCTCGAAAGTCGTAAGAGCTACAAAAGTTCAAAAAGAAAAACGTTTGACAAACTAGGGGGCATGAAAAAGCAGTGTGCCTAGTAAAAGCAAGGCCAATGCCCGTCAAGAAAAAGAGCCAAAGGGTTATATCTTATGTGAAAGAAAAATTATCAAAATCCAAGTGCTGGTGAAAAAAAAGAAAAAATCATCATCGCAAAGGGCAAAGGAAATTAGAGAAAGGAGCAAAGCTCTCATGTAGAAATGATTAGTTAAGGGACTTTCGAGATGTGTAGCGTTTCAAAAGCCAAATGCCTTCAAAAGGTCGAGTGACCCGGTCATGATACTATGATGATCACTAACTCTTAAAAAAACCCCCTTTGAGAATTTTAAGCCTTTCAAGCCTTTCCCGAGCCAACATTACAACCCTCTTCCGAAGTCTCTTCTGATTGGGATGGTTTGAGTGAAAATGAGAATGCCACGAAGAAGCTATTGCTTGAAGAAGTGGAAGCAATCCTATCTTGTCTTATCTTTCAAGTTCTCGACTTGTAAACCGACGAAGATAGCAACGAGTGTTCCTTTACTGGCCTCAAAGCAATAATTCATTTGTGTAAGTCCTAAACGAGCCTATATTGCGGTCTTTTCAAAAGATCTTTTTGATCGATCATATTGTGCTCATCGCGAATGTTTCGAAAGCCTTTGATCTAGGGTATGTGAGATACCCTCAGCAACCCTTGATTATCTCCCACATGAATGGATGGGATCAAGCAGCCATTTTATCAAAAGTGCGTGAGAAGCCCTTTCGACTAAGAAGCTCTAGTTTGGCATGCTTAATGAGCCTTGTTCATGAGTCATGATCGTCTTGATAAGAACTTAACTCCTAGATAATTTGATGATTAATGATATATCCACAAGCAAGATGACAGTTTTGCGCCGCTTGATGCTGATTGACATCGAATGCTTTTTAAAAGAAGTTGGACTTAGCTTGATTAGTTTGTTTAATTAATGTTGCAACATTGCCAATACATCTCTTGATGACGTCTCTAATGAAATTCACTCAAGTTGAGTTTGACAGGATTCCTTAGTGAAGCCATGCGGTTTTCGAAGGGTTAGCGGGTGCCTCCCTAAAAACCAAGGGTTCATGGTCAACCTTAAACCATGTCATCTCACAAGGTTCGTGGGTATATCCTTAAACCACAAGGTTCGTGGGTCTATCCTTAAACCACAAGGTTCGTGGTCTATCCTTAAACCACAATGGTTGGTGGGTTTATCCTTAAACCACGGGGTTGGTGGCTTTCCTAAACCACACGGTTCGTGGGTCTATCCTTAAACCACACGGTTCGTGGGTCTATCCTTAAACCACGGGGTTGGTGGCTTTCCTAAACCACGCGGTTCGTGGGTCTATCCTTAAACCACACGGTTCGTGGGTCTATCCTTAAACCACACGGTTCGTGGGTCTATCCTTAAACCACATGGTTGGTGGGTTTATCCTTAAACCACGGGGTTTGTAGCTTTCCTAAACCACACGGTTCGTGGGTCTTTCCTAAACCACGCGGTTCATGGGTCTATCCTTAAACCACACGGTTCGTGGGTCTATCCTTAAACCACATGGTTGGTGGGTTTATCCTTAAACCACGGGGTTGATGGCTTTCCTAAACCACACGGTTCGTGGGTCTATCCTTAAACCACACGGTTCGTGGGTCTATCCTTAAACCATGGGGTTGGTGGCTTTCCTAAACCACTCGGTTCGTGGGTCTATCCTTAAACCACACGGTTCGTGGGTCTATCCTTAAACCACACGGTTCGTGGGTTTATCCTTAAACCACGGGGTTGGTGGCTTTCCTAAACCACACGGTTCGTGGGTCTATCATTAAACCACACGGTTCGTGAGTCTATCCTTAAACCACGGGGTTGGTGGCTTTCCTAAACCACACGGTTCGTGGGTCTATCCTTAAACCACACGGTTGGTGGGTCTATCCTTAAACCACATGGTTGGTGGGTTTATCCTTAAACCACGGGGTTGGTGGCTTTCCTAAACCACACGGTTCGTGGGTTTATCCTTAAACCACGGGGTTGGTGGCTTTCCTAAACCACACGGTTCGTGGGTCTATCCTTAAACCACACGGTTCGTGGGTCTATCCTTAAACCACATGGTTGGTGGGTTTATCCTTAAACCACGAGGTTGGTGGCTTTCCTAAACCACACGGTTCGTGGGTTTATCCTTAAAGCACGGGGTTGGTGGCTTTCCTAAACCACACGGTTCGTGGGTCTATCCTTAAACCACATGGTTCGTGGGTCTATCCTTAAACCACAATGGTTGGTGGGTTTATCCTTAAACCACGGGGTTGGTGGCTTTTCTAAACCACACGGTTCGTGGGTCTATCCTTAAACCACATGGTTGGTGGGTTTATCCTTAAACCACGGGGTTGGTGGCTTTCCTAAACCACACGGTTCGTGGGTTTATCCTTAAACCACGGGGTTGGTGGCTTTCCTAAACCACACGGTTCGTGGGACTATCCTTAAACCACAAGGTTCATGGTCAACCTTAAACCATGTCATCTTCTTATGACCCGGTGGGCTTTCCGTAGCCCGGAGTCCTTCAACCCCATTCTTATGACCCGGTGGGCTTTCCGTAGCCCGAAGTCCTTCAACCCCCTTCTTATGACCCGGTGGGCTTTCCGTAGCCCGGAGTCCTTCAATCCCCTCTTATGACCTGGTGGGCTTTCCGTAGCCCGGAGTCATTCAATCCCCTCTTATGACCCGGTGGGCTTTCTGTAGCCCGGAGTCCTTCAGTCCCCTTTCTTACAACCCGGTGGGCTTTCCGTAGCCCGGAGTCCTTCAACCCCCTTCTTATGACCCGGTGGGGTTTCTATAGCTTGGAGTCTTTCTTCCTCTTACTGACAAGACGTGCTTTCATAGTTATGAGTCCTTTCCATCGACCTGATACGTGCATATACACTTAGGGTCTCTCTTTCGCCAAAATAATTTAGGTGTCTTTTGTCTTTGATCGCAACCTCTTCGAGGCTACATTCAAAGAGGGGCAGCTGTTGACACCTAAATTTTACATAAGTTAATTAATTTAAAGTAGCGTTAAAGATTAGGAATTAATCACAAAAAATTAATTAATATCCTTTAATTTAAAAAAAAAACGAACAAAAAAGAATATGGTTGGGTCGGGCTGGATTCGGGCGTGGCCCGACCCGTCTCTCCTTTTCTTTTCCTCCCGCGTGCTGGGCCGGCCCAACCTCTTTTCTTTTTCGGCCCGGCCCGCATCCCGTCTTCTCCCTCCTTCGTCTTCGCACGACCTGCACAACCTGCAAAAAAAGCAGAGCTGGAGACGGAAAGAAAGCAAGGTAGCAGCACGGCGACGAGAAGAGTAGCAGAGGATCGGTGTGGCGAGGGCGCGGCATGATCCGCAGGTCGGGAGCAGCCGACCGGCAAGCGGCTCGGCCGTGGTCTTCGCAAGTTCCTGCAGAAAAAAAGAAAGGAAACGAGAAGATGAAGAGGAGGCGAGGCGAGAGGATCGGCATGGCAGGGCTTTCGGCGCGATCCGCGGGTCGAGGAAGTAGACCGATTAACCAGCCGGCACGGCAGGGGGTCTTAACTCGGGGATACTGCAGGAAGTATAAGACCGAGAGTGAGCGAAAAAGAGAGGAGGATTGGAACCGAGAGGAAAACAGCAACACAAAAAAAAACAGCAAGGAGCGAGCTTGAGAGAAGGAGACGACTAGGGAGAAAGCTAGAAGCTACTTGGGTGGAGTGTTGCTCGCCCCTCCTCGAGGCCAATTGCTGACTTCCAGCCGATGCCCTCGAGAGCAAGACTTTTCATTCCCAAATCTCGGCATTTTCAGGTGAGTTTCCTTTTGTCTAAATTGTTTGCTCCCGAGGATCTCGGCTCGGGGATATCGCGAGGTGGTTAAGCGAAGTTCGATTTGTCTCGAACCGGCCTTCGCGCTGCCGTCTTCGAGCCGAGTAGGGATCTATGAATGAAACTCATTCCCATGAATTCTCTCGGAAGCGCCCTGTTTTGGTGATGGAATAGCCAAGCGAGTTTTCTTTGATTCTTGAGTTTATTGTGTCCAGCTGAGTCAATTTGTTTGATGTTGAGCGTTTCCATGTGTTCGCTGGTCTAGGCCTAAGTCCGAGTCCTAAGAAGTGGCCAGCGTTGTTTTCCTGCGTTTCTTGCCCGCTACATGCTCGATGAAACGCTTGAACGAAAACTATGTACACCTGTCTCGTGCTGTGCATGCTAGTCGATCACGAAGCTGCCTCCTCGTTCGAAGAGGGTCTTTCAAATCAAAACATCTGATTTTTTTTTTTGAAAAGTCATAACTTTTGACTTTAGTTCTTGTAGTCTACGTTTGTTTCCCTGAGACGTGAGTTTATGGCCGTGCATTTTTTCTGTTTGAAAATCAAATGCGTTGGTTTGTAAATCCATGGGTGTTCTCCTTTTACTGGAAAAAGTGTGTGTAAATGACTAAATGTTCATGAGAAGAGAAGTTGGCGTTGAAATGGCCGTGAGTTGTGAGCAATGGGCTTGGTAAGTTTAACGAGATTTGGGAGCTAATTTAGCCAAATCCAAAGATGTATTTGCGTGTCGTGTTGATGCTTGCCCAAATCCATGACCCAAGTGAGACTGAGTTCCTTCATTAACCGGTGCATCCTACATGTTCGACGAAATGCCTCGAGAGAAGGCCGTAGACTAGCACATGTTTAAACCGGAGATCAACCCGTCTTTACTGTTGTAATGGTTGTTCGATGTTCGAGTCTTGTATGTTGCTGTGCTTTCGGTGTCCTTTTCGTGAAGTGGCCATGTATTGTCGAATCGGCAAGTGTTTTCCTTCGCGCCGAAGAGAATATCAGTTGGTTGCCGGAGAAAATGGCCGGCGGCGGTCGACGCCGGTCGAGTGGACGACCGTCAGGTGGTGGTTGCCGACGGCGGTTGGCGCTAGTTACTCCGACCGGTGCTGGTGTGCGGGCTAGCTTCAATGGCCAGTGTCGGGCGTGGGAAGAAACCATCGAAGGAAAAGAAGATGGGTAGAAAGAAAAAATAAAAAATGTAAAAGTGGGAAAAGACAAAAGGGAAAAGAAGACATTCGGAGAGGAAAATTTTTGGGGAAGAAGGCCAAAAGGGATGAAGTTAAAAAAAAAGGAAAGAAAAAGAAAATTGCAGAAAAAGTGAAACCCAAAAGCAGGCTTCGGGAAGAGGAGTCGCAGGGAATAGACGTAGTAAAAAGATGAAATAGGGAAAAGACAAAAAGAATCGATTAAAATATTAATATTAATATAAAGAACGAAAAAACAAAAGAAACAAAAAATGGGTCTTAAGAAATCGATTTCGTCTTTTTAGTTTTACTACGAGTTTGTGTCAAGCGAGAGGACTGGATTGGGTTTACCGGTCCGGATTCATTTTTCTGATTATAATAATATTAACCTTTTTTTAAAAAATATTAATATTAAAAAGGACAATTTTTTTTTTTGAAAATTCGAGTTTTTTTATTAAAAAAACATCAAAAAAATTGGAAAATGTCAGGAAATTCATATTTTCTTTTGAAAAAGTTTACAAAAAATATTTTATAAGCTTTTAAAAAAAATAATAAAATGGAAGTTTCTTAATTCTAGAGTTGTGCTTAAAAATTGACTAAGCCTTTGGGGCCTTACCTTAGGGTTTCAACCGTCCTTAGGGACAATTGTCTTTGAGTGCACAATATTGATGTGTGGAGTTTGGCTTCTCTTTAGTCTAGTCAGGTTTAGCATTTGTCATCTCTATAATATTAATTCTTTGCTTTCTCATGCAATTTATTTAATGTTTTCCTTAGTTGCTAATTGTTATTTTAATGACTGCGCACCCGCATGATCACATCGCACGTTAGTGGATAAACATAAAATCAATTCAAACTTACTACCAAAAATCATTTTGTTAAAATGAACAAGATTAGGTACCGAAAGGGCACTAATTGGTTAATTAGTGTAATCAAGTCCCCGAACCTAAATTCTCTGGTTGCGTAGGAAGTGAGGCACGCTCCCATGCCTCACTTGGTTTCTAGCCAACCCCAATAGGCTAGTGGCGACTCCTTTTGTGCAAAATTCCTAAAAAATATCCCAATGTCACGCGAGGTATGGGCTTAGGAGAGCCCGCGTCTAATCGTGGGGCTTAGGCCTGTCCTTTAGACAATACCCCTAAACCTGTTCCCTCCCCCCGAGGGTAGGTCGCGACAAGATTCTTGATAAAAATCAATATGCAACCACAAATCTACCACAAGGTCAGCAAAACAGTTCCAGATCTAGTGTCTCTGTAGGATGAGGGTTTGACCCCTTGAATATCCATCATTTTGTACCAAATGTTAGTATGTTGTAGTTTAAGATGTTGGCTACAACTTTCATGAAGAAATAAAAGTCCAAATCGAACTCAAAACATGCATGCAAGCTCTCACAAGATTCTGGTTCAGGTGGTTCATGCGAAAACAGCAAGCATATTCAAGAACAAAGCACATTTTTTTCTTTGGTTTCGCCTACCCTAACATCCGAAAGTCACCACTAACAAATCATACATGCAAGGCACACATGCAAGGGTGGAAATCAATCCCAACTTGCCTCTAGAACCAAGTGGACAGCGACACACGAACGGCACACCGGCGACGGATGAACGGCGTGCGGGCGGCAACGGGCAACTCCTTCTCCTCTCGGCCTCACTCTCTCTATTTCTCACTTGGCCGAACAACACCAAATGGTCACTCTCTCTCTCTCCTCTTCCTTTTATTTCCCCAAATTCTCATCATTGGCAATGATTATTTGCCTCTCTCCAAGCCAAAGCATGATTTGCACTTGGCAATTTGAGGGAGACACATGGCCTTCTCCATGCAAGGGATGAGCCTCATTCTCGGCTGGGCTTTGGGCCAGCAAATGGGCCGGTCGACAGCCCCTCCTCCTTGGGCCTAATTGGGCCGGCCATTCGGCCCACCAAAGGATCAAGCTATTGGGCCTAAGGCCCAACCTAAATTAAAAAAAAAATCAATTTTACCCTTTCTTATTCTTTCTTTTAAGAATTTAAATTACTAAATTCCACATGGCCAAAATCTTGTAACATTTTATTTATAGAAACTTAGTCTATAAAGTGCATAGCCAAGCATAGATTATTCTCATTAATTTATCTAATTTAAAATCTCATGAACACAAGCATATATCACTTAGTCCTAAAAGGAGACTAATGGCTAAAGCATAAACCATAGGTAATTTCATTACCTAATCATGGGCTTTAACACACCTTAGAGCTTGTCTTGGATTTTTAGGATGCCACACGCCCAGCTTGTTTAAAAGATATGTATGTTGTCTCTGACAAAGGGGATTAGTGAATATATCCATGGGTTGTTCCATGGTCCTGATCCCTCTCGTTTCAATGATCTCTTCTTTGATCTTCTCTCAAGTAAAATGGCAATCAACTTCTATATGTTTGTCCTCTCATGTAGTACAGGATTTACTGCAAGTTTGAGTGCTGAATCATTATCACAAAAGAGTAATGTCGGATCTTTAACTTGTACCCCAAGGTCTAGAATTAAGCTTCGTAGCCATACTACCTCACAAAGAGTCTTTGCCATAGATCGATATTCAGCTTCTGCCGATGGCAATGATACAGTGGATTGTTTCTTTGTCTTCCATGAAAGTAATGAATCCCAAAATTTGATGCAAAAACCAGTGATAGATCTCCTACTCATGGGGAACGTAGCATAGTCCACATCACAGTAGGTTGTCATCTCCATTTGCACATTCTAGAGAGGAGTATCCCTAGTCCTGGACATTTCTTCAAGTATTTCACCACCTTTAGGGCTGCATTCATGTGTGACTGCTTTGGACTGTGCATGAATTGACTAAGAGTCCGTACTGCATAGCAAATGTCTGGCCTAGTCATAGTGAGGTAAATAAGTTTCCCAACAAGTCTTTGATAGCTTGTCAGATCCTTTAATAGTGGATCATCAGAGGAGGAAGTCCCAGCATCATAATCAACACTGGTCAACTTGGCATTATGTTCAATGGGAATAATTGCCGGTTTGCATCCTGATAATCTTGCTTCTAATATAACCACCATCACAAACTTTCGCTAACTGAGGGAAATCCCTAGATTAGAACAAGCTATCTCTATTCCAAGAAAATATTTAGGTGACCCTAAATCTTTGATATGAAAAGACGAATGTAGATGGTTTTTAAGCTTCTTTACAACGGAATCATCATTTCCCATAATAAGTATGTTGTCAACATAAATCATCAAGTATATGGACGATGTATCTTTTTTCCAAGTGAATAAAGCATAATCAAGCTTGGACTGCTCGAAACTAGCTCCCGTTAGTGTAGCAGTAAACTTGGCATACCACTGTCGAGAAGCTTGTTTCAATCCATAAAAAGATTTGCGGAGACGACATACATTAGACTCCCCCTGTCTCCGTAATCCTTGTGAAAGGTCCATGTAAATCTCCTCTTCCAGGTCACCATGGAGAAATGCGTTGTGGACATCCATCTGATGCAATGGCCAGTTGCGAAAGGCAGCAACCAATAAGAAAGAGCGAACCGTGACATCCTTGGCCACCGGAGAAAATGTCTCATGATAGTCAAAACCTTCCCGCTGTGTGAAGCCCTTGGCCACCAACCGGGCATTATATCTTTCCACAGAGTCATCTGCTCTGTATTTGATCTTATAGACCCATTTACATCCAATGGGCTTGCAATCAGGAGGTAATGACATGATCTCCCAAGTGTGATTATCAATTAGGGCTTTAAGTTCCGCTTCCATTGCCTTTTGCCAACGTTCATCATGCACAGCCTCATTATAACTAGAAGGCTCTCTTTCCTCAAAAATTCGGCTAATGCAACATAAATGTTCTGATGACAACTGGTTGAAAGATACATATGAGGAGATAGGATAACGAGTACCTAACGATGTTGATAAGGAGCAGACATAATCTTTAGTCCAAGCTGGTGGGCGAGTGATTCGACCAGATCTTCATGGTGGCTCATCCAACACCTCCAAAGATGATTCTTCAATACCGGTAGGTTCTCCGCAATTTGTCTCCTGGCATTGCTGTTCCATGGAATGTTGATCAACTGAATTGTCAGTAGATGACTCATTAGGTGATGAAGGCGATATTGTATCCACTATCTGGTGTCTTGGAGGAGAGGTAATAAGATATAATTCCCCAGAAGATAGATCTTCTTCTGACAAGAATCGATGATTAGTTCCCATATTATCTGCAGACATAGAAGTACTATCCCGGAAAGGGAAAATATCTTCATGAAAAACCACATCTCTGCTGATAAAAAATTCTCCGGTTGACTGTTCATAAACTCGATAACCCTTTTTCAAGTTGGGATATCCCATGAAAATGCACTGTCGAGCACGGGGGCCCATTTTATCCGGGGGCCTACCGTAGCCACATGACATAGACAGCCAAACACTTGAAGATAACTCAGATCTGGTTTCTGCCCATACAATAATTCAAACGAAGTTGTGCCTTCTAGAATGCGTGATGGCATACGATTTATCAAATATGCCGTAGTGACCACACAATCTCCCCAAAAATTTTATGGTATAGATGCCTGGAACTTAAGAGCACGTGCCACTTCTAAGAGATGATGGTGCTTTCACTCAATAACTCCATTTTGCTATGGAGTATAAGTGCAAGTACTTTCATGCAAAATTCCATTTGAGGAAAGAAATGAAGTACATTCACCATTGAAAAATTCTCTTCCATTATCAGTGCAGATGCGACGAACTGATTTTCCAAACTAGGTTTTGGATAAGGAAATGAAGATTTTAAGGTGAGAAAGAACTTGACCTTTTGATTGCATGAGGAAAACCTATGTGGCACATGAGAAATCGTCCACAATTGTGAGAAAAAATCTTGAACCATCATGATTTAATGTGTGGTATGGTCCCCGGATATCAGCATGAATTAAAGAAAAAATGTCGTCTACTCGAGTCTTACTGTTTTGAAAGGGGGCACAAGTTTGTTTTGCCAAAGGGCAAACAGGACATTGAGGACAAGGGAAAGAAGCAGTGTGACCCAATCTTTGATGATGAAAAAATAAATTCATTGGCAACAATGTTACACAATGGTTTATTGAATGCAACGGAAGATACTTTAAAATTGCCTGGAAGATTAATCCAAAAATACAGTCCTTGATAGATTCTACCCAAGCTCATTAGTTTGCCAGTCGAAAGAGCCTGAAATAGACATTTATCAGAGTCAAAAGAGACATGACAAGAATTTTCTTCACAAGCTCGAGAGACTGACATGAGATTAAAATGGAAACTAGGAACGTAAAGGACATTTTTTAGAGTGATGAGTGGACTAAGATTCACAGTGCCAGTCATTCCAACATGTGTGGTGTTTCCATTGGGGAGTTGTACTGATATAGGAAAGGATAACTTTTTGATATTGGAAAAGAATTTTGGATTGCAAACAATGTGATCACTAGCTCCTGTATCAATGATCCATGCATGCTTTGAAATTGAGTTCATCAGACAATAAGAAATACCTGTGAAACTCCCAGCTTTGTCAGATGGATCCAATTTCTTTAGGGCTTCCATCAGCTCCTGATATTCCCCATGAGTAATTGACTTGTCTGCTGATTTAACCATCACTTGAAAGATAGTTGAAAACTTCCCCTTTTCTTTTTCACCGGGTTTACCATTTAATTTCCAGCAATTTTCAACTGTGTGGTGAGGGTGTTTACAATATTCACAATACAGCTTACACTTTCCTTTTTGATTTTTTGTGAATGAGGAAGATCTGTTTACGGCATGGGCCATTGTTCCCCCATATGGACCTTCGGCTGGTGCAAAAAATTGGCTTCATGGGCCATCGAGCTGAGCAAAGAATTGGCCGTGTGGGCCATCCGACCCATAGAAAGTTGCTCCACGTGGACTGTTAGATTCAATGGTCCTGCCACTCTGCGCACTGTTGGATCCAGCGGCTCCAAGGATTGATCATGAGCCATTCGATCGATCAAACTGATCGTAGCCGTCCGTCACCCTGTGATATCCTCTAGGGTTTTTGTGGAACCCAAGAGCAAGTCCCCGATTCTCTCTTCCTCCCGTGACTCTTTGTAGCGGGCGACAGGAAACCCTCTCCGCTAGAGCCACGCTCTCGCCTTCCTTTCCATGATCTGCTACATTATGTTGGCTTTCCTCCTGGACAGCAAGCTAGTAGATACGGCCAATGCTTAGCATCAGCTCCATGGTTAAGATCTGCGATCGAAACGAAAGGTAAGATTCGTTTAATATGAGGAGAAATCTGATCGCTTTCTCCCTATCCTGCATCCTTTTGTACTGCTGTAAAATCGGCTCTGGCCAGTCGAATTTTTCTTCAGCTGCTTCCAGTTCATTCCACAGACTCGAAAGTTTGTTAAAAAATTGCAGCAACAATCATGTTTCCCGGTTTTAAATTCGAGATCTGTTGCGTCAAAGAAAAAATCTTTACTTGATCCAAATTTCCATGCATCTCCTTGATGTTTTCCCACATTTGTTTCAAGTCCTCCGTCAGGGGAAGACTAGTCGCGACTTCAGAAGCGATGCTATTTCCGATCCAAGTTCTAACTAATTGATTGCATTTTTTCCAAAGTCGCGCTAGTTGCTTGTCGAATGGAATCGGAACCGTCCCGTCAATAAAGCCCTCCTTATCTTTCATTACCAGCGCGTGCCGGAACTCGCGCGACCATCTCGAGTAATTGTCTGGTCCGGTTAATTGTTGAGCAACAAGTTTCAGATTTGGTCCGTCGGCATTGCTTGTGAAAAGGGGGTCGCCGTGCTCCGGCCAGCTGCTGGTAGCGTAGATCTGGTATGGGAGAAACCCTAGCGGCAGATTCGCGTAGGGATTCGCCCCCATACCCGATCCGTCAAATCCAGTTGTATGACCCGTATTTGAAAAAAACGAACCTGGGTAGGGATTTGTTCCCATACTCGATTCAACTGATCCACCCGTTTGCTGTGAACTGGTAGTTGTGCCTGCCCCGTTGCTTGCTGGTGGGCCTCCATCAGTTTGTATACCAATTCGAAATCTCAGCAATGATGCATTTGGGCCCAGCCCATAGTACCAAGAATATGGTACCCATTGGTAAGGTTGGCTCGGATAGGGCTGCCCCAAATTGACCTGAGCCGGAACAGATGCCCACTGCGCATGCTGAATTTGAGTCTGCGGCTGGATCTGCTCTTCGGACACAGTAACGACTGATGATGATTCTTGGATCTGCGAGGCCGGTGGCGTTGTTTCACCTGTGGACTGATCACCGGATCCTGAGGTAGGTGTTTGTGGTTTTGTCATAATGATAATTTTCTAAAAAATTCTGCAACAACTCTGTTTTGCAGATTGGTTTTCTGGACAAAGAATCAAAGGCTTCTAGACAGAAAATCGAAGGCTGAATGGAGAATTTTTTGCGGATGCTATTTTGTTTTGCGAGTGTCGCAACAACAAGAAACGGATGCTTTTATGTTTTGCGAGTATCGCAACAACGAGAAACAAAGAAGAAACAGAGGTAATTCAGTGCGGAAGCTCTGATACCATGTCACGAATCCAAGTAGAGAAATGTGGGAATTTGTGTGAAGAGGAAAATTGTATGCTCTTCATTGATTTATGTATCTATTACAAGAATGTATATATTGTACAAGAGGACTCAATAAAAAAAGTAAAACAAATTCTTTTAATCTTTCTAGTCCTAAAATAATCACATTTCCCATCAATTACAATCAAAACAAATCTTCAATCAGATCCAATCATATCTTCTTTCAACAATTTCCTATTTCTGCCTTCTCTAACAACTCTCAAAGGCACCTAGAGTGCATACTTGTTAGTACTTCGTTTCGTTTCGTTTTGTTTCATTTAACTCAATTTGCTAATGGAAAGATCACCGAGTTTACCCCTTCATCCTCCAACTTATGGAAATTCGATCACCATTCTGAGTATCGATGGTGGTGGGATAAGCGGGCTTATCCCTGGAAACATTCTTCGTCTCCTAGAGTCAGAGCTTCAGGTGGGCATGCTGCATACGACTTCTGTCGTATCCGTCATCAATATATTTCACTGGTCTTGTTAACATATTAGCAAGCTTCACAATCTTTACAAATATCTGCTTAGTGATTTTCTTAACATAAACGTATCAATTTTAGTGAGAAAAACAATATTCGTTAGATTTATATGCACTTAGATGATTTGCATGCAGTTCTCCTAATGCATGCATGCATGCATGTAAAAGGTTTTATGCATGCGTGTTCTAAGCAAACTTTAAAAGGACAAGACTGTTTTCAGAAAATAGATGGCAAAGACGCAACCAATCTTTATATAACCTATATCTGATACACCGATCTCGAGCTAAAAATATTTTAGGAATTTTGCAGAAACTAGATGGCGAAGACGCAAGAATCGTGGACTATTTCGACGTTATTTCTGGAACAAGCACTGGTGGCCTCGTTACTGCCATGCTAGCCACTCCAGATGAAAACAACCGCCCTGTACTCGCTGCAAAAGATATCAAAGACTTCTATCTCAATCACTGCCCTAAAATCTTCCCCCAAGACAGGTAAAGAAAAACATAAAGAAGTTGGTAATCTCTATCATGGTTTAACTATTTCTTGATTGATCGAAATTAATATATGTCCCTAAAACTATGCAGTTGCCCTTTCAAACCGGTTACGAAGAGGATCAAAGCCATGGCGGGACCCAAATACAATGGAAAATACCTTCACAGTGTCGTGAGGGAGGAGCTTGGAGACAAAAGATTGCACCAAACATTGACAAACGTCGTGATACCGACCTTCGACATCAAGAGCCTTCAGCCAACTATTTTCTCTAGCTACCAGGTCATTGATTGTTTCATCATCTTCTTGAAATCTAAGAATATCCTTAGGGTTTTCAGGATATATAGACAATGAACTCTTACAAGGATTATAAACATAATTATTGTCAAATTATCGACAGCTGAAGAAAGATCCAAGCATGGATGCCTTGCTCTCGGACATATGCATTTCGACTTCGGCAGCACCAACTTATCTCCCGGCTCATCAGTTTGAAACTGAGGACTCCACAGGCAAAGTGAGAGAATTCAACCTCATCGATGGGGGCGTTGCTGCAAATAATCCGGTAATATAATCATATTGGCTTCCTTGCATATGAAATCTCAAACATGAAATTCCTCCTATGAATCTTTCTTAAACAAATTAATTTCAATATGATATTTACTGGACACATAAGTTGATTAGTTCAGTCTATCGTGTCCGCAACAATAACTAATTATCAGTGATATTCCCATTGTGAAGACACTGGTTGCGATGGGAGAGGTGACCAAGGCAATCGTGGGAGGGAGTTCAGACTTCTTCCCTATAAAGCCAATGGATTACCGGAGGTTCTTGATGATCTCCCTCGGGACCTGAACTACGAATGCTGAGGGGAAATACACGGCACCTGAAGCGGCCAAGTGGGGAGTGCTGCGTTGGTTGACCAGCGGTGGCTCCCCATTGATCGACGTCTTCAGTCATGCCAGCGCGGACATGGTCGACTACCACCTCTCCGCCGTGTTTCAAGCCCTACAACTCCACGACAATTATCTTAGGATCCAGGTATAACTATTATCTATAGATATAAACATGAAAGATTCTCAGACGAAAATTATCTCCACAATATTGTCACCAGTAGGCCTGTTTTATGTTGATCATTACATCTTGATGGCTTTGATTTTCAAGACGATACACTGAGTGGTGTTTTATCATCTGTGGATGTGGCCACGAAAAAGAATCTGAATGACCTGGTCAAAATTGGTGAGGCATTGTTGAAGAAGCCGGTCTCTAGGGTTAACTTGGAGACCAGCGTGAGCGAACCCACGCCGAGCCAAGAGACCAACGAAGAGGCTTTGAGAAGGTATATGCATTGGAAATCACAAATAATCAATTTCGGGAAATCATGATTTATTTCTTTGTGCATTTTTATGTTGATTGGACTAATATAGCTTCCCCTTTGATATATAACGCAGGTTTGCTAAATTACTCTCCCAAGAGAGACAGCTTCGCCACGCAAGGTCGCCTCACGGACATGCCAATACGCCAAAGTGATTATAATCGAGGGTTAGCGATTCTCTTGCATAGTAATTTCAAGATTGGTACATTTGACCCTCGGTCTTTTCTTTTTTGCTTTTCCATATGATTCTTTTATTCTTGAATAAACCCCTTGTCCCTAGGGCCAAGATATACTTTTCTATTCTTTTTCTAATAATTCATTCATTCATTAGACACGAATGATTGTAAGCTAATTCCCTATGGAATAAAATTCTCATTACTATCGCGAGTTCTTATTATAATATTTAGTTTCGGTCAAAGTCACAGACTGGTGCATTAATCCGCATATTCTATCTTGTCGCATAGAAAATGGCACATCAGTTGTAGCTTAATTGACATGAGAAGATGTACTTTCATGATTTTGCACGCTTTCCAGCCAATATGCAACTATGATGTTAAAGAATAAAGATGTTTAATTCTTGATCTCAATGTACGGTTGTTGAGATTATTTCCATTATATAAAGATATTATAAATGTTGCACTTCATAATGAAACAATATAACAATGAAAAATAATAAATGAGTTGATCATTTATATTACAACAGTTGTCAATCCCCTTATTCTAGTATCTTTAAGAATCAACTTGTGATATTGATCAATATCTCCAAACTTTTCTTCCTTGACCGATAAATCAGTGTCTTTAGATATATTGGCCTTTTAACATAAGGTCAAAAGTATGACCAAACAATTGAGAAATGCTAATCTATTTATATATATAACTCTACTTAAAATTCTTTCTTCATGGTAGAAAATTAGGATAATGAAGTTAAATATTACCCATTGTCTGTGAAACTAAATTAGGAAAACTAGAACAAAAGCCATCCAAATGAAGCATACACAGCTAAATAAGGCAGACAAGGCAAGCAGCCAAGATTTTTGCAACCCTGACAAAAATTATATGAACTAACATACTGGCTAATGTCCTGAATAGAAGATAATTGAAGTGAAGAAACCAACCGGAGTATTTGTCATTTTTTTAAGCTCAATTATATATCTCACTAATTCTTTCACCGCAACATCTCAACTTTTTGCTTAAATACATACCGAAAGGCACGTGATGGTTGGAACGTGGCCTTATAAAGAAAGCACGCAAGCGTCACAATTCTAGGCATCTTTTTGAATTGCAGAATCGGGGTTACCAACTGCATTAACCTCACATGTAATCTCGATGTGAGCCACAAAAATGAAGAAAGTAGTATTTTTCCATTCGGCCTGTAGCCATCGGAAGACACATCATTGTTGGAACCACATGACGCCTCACATGTTAAGCCACGCATAAACAACCTAGACCCAATTGTAAGAAGTGCTATGTCCCTCCTCGTGACCCACAAATTAACTTCTCCAAAGCAAGAGATACATTCCCCACTGCAAGAGGACCAGTGGTCCCCAAGTTAGAAAAAAGAACCTTGACACGTTCATTGCACTTAATTATCATTAGCATATGATTGCCCTTTTACCGTTCAACGTCCAGCCATCTTTGAATTGCCTTAGAGGCAAACTCAAAGAGTTTTCCCCACCAAGCCTCCACCTGTGATGACCACGCGCAATTATGCACTGTCAAGTCGGTGATGAACTCAGATGACTTGTGGATATGACAAAGATATGATAATGAATATTTTACACAACGCCCTTCAGTTGACCCTCTCGTTTCTGGAAGATCGATCCTGAACTTTTTCGGAGTGATACGATCTGACCCGTCACTTCAATCTCTTGTGGCTGCTTTTTTTGGCATCTCATTTCTCCTTTTTTTGTTATTTTATGAGACCTAAAAGGCACGCAGCAGGAGATGAGATGCTTTAAATTTAAAGTGGTCCGTAAATTTAAAGAAAGAACCTTCGCACGTTCATTGCACTTAGTTAACAGTAGCGTATGATTGCCCTTTTACCATTCAACGCCCAGCCATCTTTGAATTGCCTTGGAGGCAAACTCAGAGTTTTCCCCACCAAGTGACCACGCGCAATTATGCACTGTCAAGTCGGGGATGAACTCAGATGACTTGTGGATATGACAAAGATATGATAATAAATATTTTACATAACAGCTTTGAAGAGCACGATAGGCCCATTTCAGACTGCTTTTGTAAAAGGTAGGCGAATCAGGGACAATATATTGTTGGCTCAGGAACTATTCTCTAGCTTCCACCTTGAGTCTTATCTCCCTAAATGTGCGTTAAAGGTGGACTTCAGGAAAGCCTATGATACTGTGGATTGGGACTTCCTTGAAAGTGTGTTGCTGGCCTTTGGCTTCCCTCAGTCTGTGACTAGACTTATTATGTCTTGTGTACGCACTCCTAAATTCTCAATTGCTTTGAATGGAGAGCTCCACGGGTTTTTTGCGAGCGGTCGTGGTCTTCGCCAAGGTGATCCCATCTCTCCTTACCTCTTCACTATGGTCATGGAAGTGCTTTCAGGGATCATTCTCAGGTACTCTTCAAGGCCTGATTTCAATTTCTTCTGGAGGTGCAAGGCAGTGGGTCTTTCACATCTCTTTTTTGCGGACGATGTCTTCCTTTTTTGTGAGGCGAATCTTCATACGGCCACTCTCCTTAAGGAAGGTCTTAATATCTTTTCCTCTTGGAGTGGCCTTTGTCCTAACCCGTGCAAGAGTGAAATTTTTTTGGCAGGTGGCAATCCCTCCTTAAGGAATGATATTCTCTTAGAGATGGGCTTTCGAGAAGGAAGCTTGCCAGTTCGATACCTGGGGGTTCCCATAATCACTTCGAGGATCAACAAAGCAGATTGTTGTACCCTGGTCAATCGTATCACTGCATGGGTTCAGTCTTGGACCCACCGATTCCTCTCTATTGCTGGTCGGATTCAACTTATCAGGTCAGTGCTTCATGCTATACAAGCCTATTGGGCAAGTGTTTTTGTTTTACCTATAGCTGTAATGGAACAGATAGAAAAAATATTTAGACAATTCCTGTGGAAAGGTCCGGACCTAGGCAGGGGTGGTGCTAAAGTAGCCTGGGATGAAGTTTGCCTTCCAAAGGATGAAGGAGGACTAGGTATTAGGAGACTCCAAGATTGCAATAAAGCTGCCATGCTAAAGCATATTTGGCTCTTGTTCACTGACAAGGAAGCGTTGTGGTGTAGATGGGTCCATTCCACCTTCTTAAAAAATAAGAACTTTTGGGTTGCTACGAAGCCAACATTTGGATCATGGGCCTGGAAGAGCTTGTTGATCCTAAGAAGGGATTTCAGGATGGCCTTCTACTGGAAAATTGGTGATGGACAAACAACCTCTCTGTGGTTTGACAATTGGCACCCTAGAGGGCCCTTGAACCTGATCTTTTCAGATTCTCTTATCTACAGCTCAGGGCTCTCTAGACAAGCTTGTGTTGCTGACCTCTTCTCAGATGCTGGCCAAGCTCTCAGGTTGGTACTGGAAACGTGGGGTCATCCTCTTCCGATCCTGATGAATGCCCCGGATCGTTACTGCTGGTGAGAAAGCTCTTCGGGACAGTTCACTATGGCATCGGCATGGAACTTCATCAGGAAGAAGAGGACACGGGTCCATTGGTACTCTTTCATATGGGACAACGCCATAGTGCCTCGATATCAGATCAATCTTTGGCTCATGGCCAAACGTAGGCTTCCAACCCAGGATCTCCTTCTGTCCTATGGTATAATTGGAAGTGCTGCCTGTGGGTTTTGCAAGAATATTCATGACTCTCTTGACCACCTGTTTTTTGACTGCTGTATCATGGCTAGAGTTGCTTTTTTTTGGGCTTCCAGATGCAATTTACCACGGCGTAAATGAGCTTGGGGGGAGAACTTCCGATGGGCAGCTACCTATTTGATGGGGAAAAGATTTCTATAAGTGTATAGCCCGTTTTTCCTTTGGCGCGCTCTGTCATATCATTTGGAAAAACATGAATAACATCATCTTTAGAGACCAGCCTCTCTCGGTTCTGGCCATGAAGAACCACCTCTTCAAAGTGGTCAGAGACAAGGCTATCACCTATAGGAACGTCGAAGACAATTTCAGAAACAGAAGGTTGCAGAGAAGTTGGAGCCTTAACCCAATTATTTTCACTGGGGACCCGTAGGTCCTCAAACTGATGGTGGCCTCCTCCTTGCTTTTGTCTCTGTGTGGGCGTCAGTCGACCTAGCCGTGCTTAGTTTGGCCTTGTTGTTGTAGTTGTTGCGCCGTCTTTGCGGCTTTTGTATCTCGTCACCCTTCCACTTCTTTTGTTCCTACATTTGGAGTGCAAGTTCCTGGTGTCGAGCTCTTTTGTACATTTGGCCTTTCCTTAATATATTCCTTATCTTTTACCAAAAAAAAATAAAATATTTTACATAACACCCTTCAGTTGGCTCTCTCGTTTCTGAAAAATCGATCCTGAACTTTTTCAGAGTGATATGATCTGACCCATCACTTCAATCTCCTATGACTACTTTCTTTGGCATCTCAATTCTCCTTTTGCCTAACATTATATGCGGGAAAAAGGAAACAGAGATATAGAGTTGCGAATCGGGCAATACACTTTTGTTATTTTATAAACCCTGAAAGGTATGCTGCATGGGGATGAGATGAGCCTTGACCGATCAAAAACAATAGAGCAAGAACGGCGTTTTAAGTTAGGCTTACGTGCGCTTCATCGTAGCACCATAGGAATGATAGGACCGTGATCAGAGCGAGGATATATATATAGCACATTGTCTTTTATTAAAAAACAGTCACTGTTTCTCCGCGTTTGATGGATAAGTAGTATTGATGGGAAGATTTGTGACATGAATAAGTGTTTTCGATGAATTTTGAAAAAAAAATGATTTAATTATCACCAGTCATCCTATGTGGCACGCTGCCATATCAATAATGTTCAACAAAAATTATCCAAAAAGTTTACATTGAAAAATCTCTAAATTTTAGGACTAAATTAATATTGGTATAATAAGTTCATAACGGATTGCTTGATAGAATTTCAAATGAGATACCAAAATGATTGTTTTTGAAAATTCCAAGAGCAGAAGGAAAACAAGATATTTGAAAGGTTTTGGGCTTGAGTTTATATGGAAAATATAAAGCGGAATTAGTGAGGCCAATAAATCAAAGAAAAAAAATTTAAGAGAAAATTGTCGTTAAACAATTCTTTATGCCCGAAAAGACACAACTTCACATCACAAAAAATAATGTTCATATCCATAATAAAAGCTTTGCCTTGGATTTTATCCCCTTAAAAGAAAGGAGAGAAAGATCCCAACAACTCATGACAAGACTAAGGCAAAGATTTAGAATGGCAATTAGACAACTGTATATACACATTGACCCTCTCTTCGTGTATTAATACTCTCTCTCTCTCTCTCTCTCTCTCTCTCTCTCTCTCTCTCTCTCTCTCTCTCTCTCTCTCTCTCTCTCTCTCCACCCACTTTTTGAGATGAAGTTTTATCATAACATTACTCTATATGCATCACATAACATTGTCAATATTGCTGCTTTCGTAGAAAGTGACAGATAGTCTACCTATGTTATTCCATTCTAAATACTTGAGCTGCACGCCGATGCGTCCTTTGATCTTTTTGCCTTTAGATTTATCGCCTTGTGTAATGCTATGAATGTAATAATCGAATTAAAGAAGCTACAAATAGAAAAGAGTAGATCTAACGAGCGTGCGTGAGAAATTAGGGTTTCCTACCCCCGAAATGGCCCCCATGCCATTTGATTAATAAAACCTACAAGTCTCTCTCGAGGCGTCGAAAGTCTCACCAAGAAGTCTTCACTTGAAGGACCACTCATCATCAGCTAGCCACTGTGGTTAGCTTCCCTTTAAAATTTGGACTTTACAAGCAGTTTCTTTGATTGAAGAACCGGTCAACTAAAACCAATGCCGAGAGTCAAATCAGTTTCTCGGATTGAAGAATTTCCGGTCAACTTAAACCAAATCCGAGCAAGATCGATCGTGGGATTTCGGCCAAAGTTTGAATGAAACCAACCTATGAATACTTGCTTCTTGTCCAAGACTAAGGCCAAATGGCTCTCCCTTTACACATTTGAAGTTCGATCTCTCCCCTCAAGCGCCCTCTCTCTCTCTCTCTCTCTCTCTCTCTTAAACACGAAACACGCTTCTATTTTGTTTGAATTATTAAGTACATTATATTTATTTCTTAGCAAAGAAAAGAAAGTCCACCGTATCTATGGAAAGGTCCAAGAGTTTGCCGGTCCAGCCCCCAACTTATTGAAACCTCATTACCATTCTCAACATCGACGGTGGAGAGATAAGAGGGCTTATTCCAGGAACAATTCTTGCCTTTTTAGGGCTTGTTTGTTAAAAAGCGTTTTTATTTCAAGAAATAAAAAAAAAAAACAAAAAAACAGAAACGTATTTGGTAAAACTTTTATTCTCGAGAACAAAAAATCTATTATTTTGTTTCTGGGAATAGATTTGGAACAAAAACAAGAAGTAAAAAAAAAAGTAGCTTCTTGTTCCCGGGAATAATTTTTAGAAACAATTTTTCCCTCTCCTATTTTTTTTCTTCTCTTTCTTTTCTTCTTCTTCTTCTTCTTCTTCCTTTTGGCCGGTCGCTGGCCTTGTCCAAGGCCGGCACCAGCGACCAACCAGACAAGGGCTGGTGACCTCACCGGAGCGTCATCGGTCTCTAGAGACGCCGAGCCACGGCAAGGCTCATTAGCCCAAGCCTCGTCGTGATGTCACACTTTCTCTTCAGATTCAGGCTAATGCTAAGGGTGAGGATGTTGCACAAGTAAAGGAAGACTTGAAAATGCTGGAATGCATCGTTCAGTCAATGAGAGATTTTCAACTTGTTCGTGTTCCCAAGCATTCTTGACTCTATTCCATTTTTATCTCAACCTTTTTTATGCTGATAAAAAGGGGGAGAGATGCGAGATTTGAAAACTTTGAACTTAAATTTGTCGAGCTTTTGGCTTGTTTGGTTTGTTTTGACTTGACTTGTGTGTCTGGATGTGGACTGAATTTGGGATTTGGATTTGACTGCTTATATTATTAACTACTATTGATATCTTATGGATGGCTTTATTGCATACTAGACTAACCTATTTTATGTGGTTGCAGATTCTAGTGTTATTCATTTAGCCACTTATCTCTATAATATATGCATATGTGTTTGAGAAATGTTTTGCAAGTCAAAGTTGTCCAAATTTGCAGGAAAGTTTTGTCACCATCAAAAATGGGGAGATTGTTGGAGAAATCCTCTTGAAGTGTTTTGAAGTTGACAAAACGTTTCCATCAGTTTAGTCTGAAAGCTTGCAGACTCTGCTATTTAAAGTCTGAAGACCTCCGGACAGCCAGACTCAAGATTCAAAGTCTATCCTTATTGACAGTTTCTAATCCGTTGAAGAAAGGCTATCCAGAACTAGTTGTTTCATTAAGGATGTGATCTTATCAACTGGAGAAGATCTCTTGGTTGGATATGACATAACGGAATCCTTTATTTGATCATAATTGATTCGAAGAATAAGGATCCGATGATTGGCAAAGTATACTTGGAAGGTTCTACTTATGGAAACCGAGATCCTGATTGTATGGACGAACATGATTGATGGGCTATCGACATGTTCCTTTAATAGCTCGAATGATCTTCCTAATTGATTTCGTCCAACGGGTAGATTGGAGGAATTCCTTTGGTAAGTGCCAACGGGTATGATGGCATGAAGGAGTATATAAGGAAGACATTCCAGTTGTTCGAGTGTGTGCACGATAGAAGAATTCCAAAGTCTGAAGCTCCTTGTTCTTAGTCAATTCATTTGTTGAGCGAAATCTTGTAAACAAAAGAGAGTCTATATTTGTGAAAAACCTTGAGGAAGTGTGGTAGAACATCTACACTGTGGAATCAAGGAAAAGTTGTGCTGTAACTTCTCTTTTATTCATAGTGAAATCCAGCCAGTGGCTGTCAGTGTGGAAGAGTGGACGTAGGCTTGGAATAAGCCGAACCACTATAAACCTTGTGTTCAATTTTCTCTTCCCTACTCTTTACTTTACATTGATCGTATTTTATTAATCAAAAGAGAATTTCATTTCTATCATTTGCCTAGAATCGCTTCCGTATCTCGAGAAATTATTTGTGCACCTATTCACCCCCCTCTCTAGGTGCTTATACTAGCTATCTCAGATTGCACCAAACATTGACGAATGTGGTGATCCCAACATTCGACATCAAGTGTCTTCGGCCAACCATCTTTTCTAGCTATGAGGTTGGTCCTTTTTTTCAGTAATTGGAATATAATCCATTCTTTCTTTTGATATAATCCAAATAATAATATACAGAAAAATCACTGAACGTGTTGCTTTTGTGGGGGTGATTGATCGTGACCAGGCGAAGAAAAAATCAATCATAAATGCCTTGCTCTCAGATACATGCATCCAAACCTCTGCAGCACCAACTTATCTCCCAGCTCATCATTTTGAAACCCAGGACTCCACAGGAAAAGTGAGAGAATTCAACCTCATAGATAGTGGCGTGACTGCAAATAATCCAGTATGAAGATAACTGTTTCGTAACAGACCTGACCTGACAAAGGGGGAATTCTATTATTTCTAACTCTACATTGTTCATGGTACAGACATTGGTTGCAATGGGAGAAGTGACGAAGGAGATCATGGGAGGAAGCTCAGATTTCTTCCCTATAAAGCCAATGGACTATAGAAGGTTTTTTGTGATATCGCTGGGGAGCGGTTCAGCAAAAGTTGAAGGGAAGTATAATGCAAGTGAAGCAGCCAAATGAGGAGTCCTGGGTTGGTTGTGCGGCAACGGTGGGAGCCCATTGGTCGATGTGTTCATGCAAGCGAGCGCAGATATGGTCGACTTCCACCTCTTCGCGGTCTTCCAAGCCCTACATCTTTAGGCCAACTACCTCCGGATTCAGGTATTTATATATACACACACACACACAATATCAGCCATATTCATTTCAAAACAAGCCTTGAAGTGATCATTAACTAATTTGCGTGCTAGCTTAATTCGGCAAGCTAATCTCAGGCTTTAAACGAAATTTGCAGGATGACACGTTAAGTGGTGCAGTAGCTTCAGTGGATATCGCAATAAAGAAAAATTTGAACGACTTAGTGAGAACCGGTGAAGCGTTGTTGAAGAAGCCTGTTTCAAGAGCGAACTTGGAGACTGGCGGATACGAAGCCTGTAATCCAGAGACTAATGAAGAGACTCTTAAAAGGTATGGAACTGTAATTTCTGATGTCGTTAAGAAGTTTGATGGTCACGTGCATAGTTCGGGTTACTAAATGCAATTGCTTCTTTTCTCTTAGGTTTGCGAAACTACTCTCAAATGAGAGACACCGTCTTGCGAGGTCACCTCATGGACATAATTACACAAATTTGGGAACAATCCTAGTCACCGAATGCTACAATTTGTACAAAGAACATACTGAAGTTCGTGACGATTGATTCCTAGGGGACAAGTCATTCATTCTTTGATTATTTTCATATTTTCCATTCTTCCTCAATAAATTCCAAGCGCCAAATTGCTGCGTTGGATGTAACCTTTTAGTCTAATTCTTCCTAATTATTGTTTTGTATCATATTGCTAGTCTGAGCATGTAAAACACGATCGAATTTTCAATAATGGTCTCAATTACCTTACTCTGTGGTTGGATATGCTGCAAGAAACATGTGAACTAGCAATAATAAAAAATAAAAAATAAAAAATAAAAAATAAAATGAAAAATTAAATTGAACATCGTAAGTTGGCTTGGTTGACGTGACCTACTCCCGGAGAGAGCAACGTAGGTTTCTACCATAAATCGGACAATACAACGGAGATTATAATCATATTCAAATCACTCAAACACTCAATATTTTCCAAACTCTAATCAGACAAAGTGAGTCATACAATGTTTAACCTTTCATAATTTTTCACGAATTAATGTCTCAAGCTCATAATGAAGTTTAGAAATCTTATAACAAGATTTGTCTTCGGTATCTAACACTCAAATTCGATGGATTCAATTAACGAAAAAAACGTGCAGCATCTCGGAACAATGTCCAACCCATTTTTGCGCTCAAAGCCACAAAAAAAGTTCTCTTGACCCCAACCAAAAGACCCCAACAAACTCAAAAAATATAAAGTATGCGAGTCCCTTCTTTGATCCAACTGAGGAAACCTCTTTCTTGTAAATCTCAGAAGAGTTGAACCCCCAACAGGAAGTTGACTTATCGAAATTGGCAACAATTTGCACCGTCCTTTTAAGTTTTCCGTACATTTTACATCTATCCACAGACTTAAACTTGAAAAATATTTTAATAATATACGAGATGAGATTAGCAGGACGTCTCTAACCCAAGTTGAAAATCCACTCATAAACCCTCCCTATAAACGTAGTTTTTGAATTTGACTTTCCCATGAAGATATCATATTTTATGAAAAGTCATTACATATAGTTTGTAAAATGCTCCTTCTGTAAAAAGAGATCAATCTGCTAATTACAAGCCTCGCAAGAGAGTGATCAATTAATTCAAATTCTATTTAATGTACGCATCACCAGGTAAAAAAGTTTAGAATTTGCAGAGTGCATAGGATGATGCTAGAAATCAATTCAACATGGCAAGGTCTACTTTGAATATCAAAACACATAAAGTGTTGGGATATGCAACTATAAGTCCAAATGCCAGACCTAAAAAGTTTAGAGATCTACTTTAGTTTCTTTCCGAAGGTTGGATGATAAAGTTGCTAATTACCCATACTGAAGGGAACTAAAATAGGAAAATTAGAATGAAGCCAGTATATAAGCGCCGCATAGCTAAAATGGACAAACATGTGAGGTTATTTGTCAATATTACTAAGAAGATGCAAATTTAAAATTATTATATTGTACTCCAAATTCTCAGTCAACCAAGCATTGCAATTTGATATCGTATTCAATGGGCAAAAATGCAAATTGATTAGATAAGAATGAAATGTCTCGAATCAAAAAGATGCTTTCTCTAAATCGTAAAAATCAAAACCTTTGGATTTTCTTCGTCGAAATAGATGCAGACATTTTTGTTTAATTCTTTTTTAGAAAGTGTGATCTTTCTATAAATTTCAAGTGGATTACAAAATAGTTACATTTGGAATAATTTTTTTCCATATTAAATATATGTAAAATTGATCTATAAGTTACGACAAAATATTTTGTTTATTCTGAAATTTCATTTTTCAATTATTTCTATAAACATTCGTTTAATATCATTATGTTAGATCTTACCTTGTATCCCTTAAAGATTAATTAAATTATGTTATTTATTTCTTCATATTATTTTTCTTGTAATAAATTGTGAATTTTTTCATTGACATTATGTGTTCAACTCATAAGGCAATCTATATATTATTTAGGTAATTTTTTAAATTCGTAAAAAGTATTATCTAAATATGGATGAAGCCTTTATAGTATTATTTAAAAAATTTAGATAGATTACTCATTTTGATGCAATGTATCATTCATTTAGATATGTCAAGATTACTCATTTCTCATTGCAATTATCAATGATTAACATACTACAGTGTTAGGTTAGATCATTGACAATTCTATAAATGTGTGTGTCTAGCAATGTGGAATTCCAAGGGAAACCTATATTAGGTACAATGAAGATGAATAAAAGTTGCATAGATAATCAATGAGGAATGTGGTCCGATGAACCGATCTTGGTGGAAAATTTGAATTGGAACTTTCGTCTTTTTAGTAGGACCAATATCAAACACACCAATTCTTGAAATTTGATTGCCAGCCTATGCATACTTACCGAAGATGGAATAAAACTTGGTTTTCAAAATTTAAAATCAAACTTATATATCTTTTTTTTTTTCTTTTTTTTTTAATTTTCATGTTACCTATAGCTAACGGGAAGGGAGTCTCATCAAAGGACATTCGTCGCTTTCATTGCTTTTTTATCCATAACATTTAATTACCATTGAACTCTCGGCCATCTTTGAATCACCCAAAGCCTCCACCATCGAACCTCTCGTTGCTTGATTGGAGATGAATAAGTTATTCTCTGACAGGATGACCTATCATCTCGCATCTATATCGGTTCTGCCTAACAATTCTCCCATGAAGTCGGGGGAAAAAACGACCCAGAAGCACAGCTTCACACGTGATTCAAATCTCGTGTTGAATTAATTAACTTTGAAATTATGCGACGACACGGGGATGAGAAACGAGGTTCGCTTTGCCGGTCAAAAGCAGAAAAAAAAAACTGCTTTGTTTAAAGCCAGGGTTTCGACGTGTTCATCGAATACAGCCCCAAGAGGAAGGAGCTTACAAATGACACTTGGATTAATTACTATTTCCTTCACGTGCGAAACCCTAAATTGGAACTAGTCAACCGATTTGCCTTGGCGTAGTTACCACTCAAAACCTAGCCGTTCTTTTTTAGTCAAAACTTAACAATTCGCCATTCATTCGGACATAATAAGTAGATGGGTTTGTCCAAAGAAATAACCATGCTATCTCTTTTTCTATTTTAATCAATTTAAATTTAGATAAAGCCTGAGATGAAAGAAAAGAACCACCTTAGTTACCTCATCATTCTAATAGTCATTTTAAATCTTAGTGAGCTCCTTTCCTCGCCTATACATCTCTCATATTACCGTAACATATCTGCATTCACAAGGTATAACATTGTTTATATTGCTAGTTTCATGGAGAGCAATTCCAGATTACTAAAAAGATATTTCCAATTCGAATTTCTTGAGCCACTGCCAACGCGTTGATCTTTTCAAATGAGGTTCATCATTGTGTATATCAAGCAAAGATGGTTGATTTAATTTATTGCAGAAAACATTAATGGGAAATAAGCCATCATATATATAGAAGAATTCGGAAAAATCATTCAAAAGTGACGTATCTGGATCTAAATTCTTTCATGTATAATATATGTTCATCACGAATAAAGATTCTTGCTCCCTAACTGTGGCCCCATCAAACCTTTCCTTGACTTTTCAAACCTAAAAGTCTCCCGAATGTTGAAAATCTCAACGACTATTCTTCACTCCGCATGGTGACTAGAAAGGCCTCTCAGCCTCAAACAATAAATGTTTTGCATCAGCTTTGAAATTGTACTTTTCAACGAGTTTCTTGGAATCGGTCCAACCTATGACGATTCCAAGCAAGTTCGTACGTTCCATTTCGGTCAATTATTGAATGGAACGTAGCCTATAAATACGTGCCTCTTATCCAGACTAAGGCCATCACAGAACTATCTCACTTCCAGCTTCTCCACAATACAAGCACATTTGCAATTCAATATTTTCCGCAAAGCCCCTCTCTCTGTTTCTCAATCTAGGAAATAAGAAAAGCACATACTTTGTCTGAATTTTGGTCCGCTGGTATCCATTTCTTCTCTACTTATCGCAGAAGAAGGTGTCCGTTTAGTTAGCAAAGACATCCATGGAAAGGGCAATGAGCTTGCCACTTCAACCTCCGACTTACGGAAATCTCATAACTATTCTTAGTATCGATGGTGGAGGGATAAGAGGGATGATTCCGGGAACCATTCTCGCTTTCTTAGAGTCTGAGCTTCAGGTTTGTACTTGAACAAAGCTCACTTTCTTGACGCATGCGTGCCCCATGCAACCTGTGATTTCTAATTAGAGAACATATATATCTTTGTGGACTGTGCAGAAACTAGATGGTGAAGATGCAAGGATCGCAGATTATTTTGATGTTATTGCGGGAACAAGCACCGGAGGTCTAGTCACCGCCATGTTAACTAGCCCTGACGAGAACAACCGCCCCTTATTTGCTGCAAAAGATATTAAGGATTTCTACCTCGATAACTGCCCAAAAATCTTCCCTCAAGACAGGTTAGCTCAGCTGGCTGATTCAAAATTATCAAGGCCGTATTAGGTTTTGCATTTATGAATGATTGTTTGTCCATGGTAATAACTCTTCTTACATAACTTCTATATTTTTCGAAACTACACAGTTGCCCGTTTGCTCCTGCTACGAAGATGATCAAAGCTGTGACGGGACCAAAATATGATGGAAAATACCTTCATAAGCTTGTCGAAGAAAAACTCGGAAACAGACGATTGCATCAAACATTAACAAATGTTGTGATCCCAACATTCGACATCAAGAGTCTTCAGCCAACCATCTTTTCTAGCTACGAGGTTCATCTTTCTTGTCCCTGAAATATAACTCGCTTTTTTTAAATATTGTTTCTTGCGTGTTACATGTAGAAAAGTAATTAAATAGATATGTTTTTTTTTAATTCTGGATAAATATGCAGGTAAAGAGAAAGCCAAGCATAAACGCCTTGCTCTCGGACATATGCATCTCAACCTCAGCAGCACCAACTTATCTCCCAGCTCATTACTTTGAGACCCAGGACTCCACGGGAAAAATTAGAGAATTCAACCTCATAGATGGCGGCGTAGCTGCGAACAACCCGGTATGCAAAGCTAATTTTCCCTATTGTTGTTTAATGTGGATCGTGACTTGACGACACATAGTATTAAATCACTAATTTGACGTTGCTCAAAATAGACCTTGGTTGCGATTGGGGAAGTGACGAAGGAGATCATGGGAGGAAGCTCGGATTTCTTCCCCATAAAGCCGATGGATTACAGAAGGTTTCTGGTGATATCACTCGGGACCGGATCGCAAAAAGTCGAAGGGAAGTACGACGCAAGGGAAGCTGCCAAATGGGGAGTGCTGGGCTGGTTGAGTAGCAATGGTGGGAGCCCGTTGGTCGATGTGTTCATGCAAGCGAGCGCTGATATGGTCGATTTCCACCTCTCTGCGGTCTTCCAGGCATTACACCTTGAAGCCAACTACCTCCGAATCCAGGTATAATAGAATTAAGATTCTCGAATTTCACTTGCATAACATTGACCTTGATGTCCTCATCGAGGATTTAGTTGTAGCCGACACACTGTATATTGATTCTCATAAATGAAACTCATAGGACGACACATTAAGCGGTTCGGTGGCGCAAGATGTCGATATCGCTACAAAGAAGAATCTAAACGACTTAGTCAAAACCGGTGAAGCACTATTGAAGAAGCCAGTTTCGAAGGTGGATTTGGAGACGGTCAATACGATGCGTGTAAACTGGAGACTAATGAAGAGGCTCTTAGAAGGTATTGAACTATTAGAACAATGAAATCAAATTCTTTCATGTATTTAAAGGTTTAGGGTTTATTAGTTGTCCGGTCGAGGTTACTTAAGTGTGATTATCCAATTTGGTTTCAGGTTCGCCAAGCTCCTTTCAAATGAGAGACAACTTCGTCATGCGAGGTCGCCACATGGACATAATTCCACGAATTTGAAACGATGCTAGTCGCGGAATATTTCTACAGTCTTGAAGACTCTTAGGGGACACGTCATCCATTCTTTGATTGTTTTTGTGTATAGGCATTTTATGGACTTCTTTTATTCTTTCCGTTCTTCTCCATTAAATTCCGAAGGGAAGTTTGCTGCATCATTGGATGTAACTTTTTTCAATATTATACTTTCAAATGATTTTTTTTGTATGTTTTTAACTGGTCTGAGCTTGTACAGCATGATCAAATGAATAAAAGTTCTCATTACCTCAAGCTTGTGACCTGGTACCACAAAGTCATCAATTCCTCTATGATCGATTCTTTGTAAATTCTAGAAGTTAGAAAGAAATGCGAATAAAAGTTCATAGAGAGAAGAGAGAGCAAATAAAAGTTCATAAGAGAGAGAATCTTTTATTAGAGGTAAGAGAACTTGGTATATTAGAATGAGGGTTAATAACCTAAAAAACCCCAAATTGGTACACGTGTGACAAATTTACTTCAAACTAATTCTTTAACCATGAAAAATCATAAACCGTATACTTTTGACAAATTTACTCCAAACGACAAAAAAGACCCAAACTAATACACTTATAATAAATTTATCTCAAATTAATTTGTTCGACTGCCAAAAACCCCAAACTAGTATATTTATGACAAATATACATTCTGTAAAATTAGATTAATATTGCAAAACCACAAAAATTGTGTAATTATGACAAACGGAAAATAAAATCCTAAACCAGTACACTAGTCAACTATCAAGTGATATCCAATTTAGCAATTTGACAGTAAAACTTAACTAAAATTAATATAGGGTAAATTTATTACAAGTATACCAGTTTGGGGTAAATTTGTTAAAGGTGTATCAGTTTAAGATTTTTGTGGTCAAAGAATTTGTTTTGGGTAAATTTGTCACACGTATACCAGTTTGGAGTTTTCAGGATATTAACTCTTAGAAAAATGAAAAATGTTGGTGACTAACTTAAATAAGAGTTAGATAACACAACACTTATTGGTAAATTAATGGTAGAAAAAAGATCAAAATGCAAGTAAGTTTACAAAAAAAAAAAAAAAAAATTGTTAGCCAGCAAATCAAAAAATTAGTTAGCAATTTAGATGGAAAAATTTGGAAAGTTGCATTAAAAATTTTAAGTTTTATGGAACAACTGGTAATTTAAAGACATTGATAAGGATGATGAATAAAAGTGGGTAAAACATAACGATTTCTTTGTTTTAGAGATGAGACAAGTTGGTAGCTTAAAAAAATATATTGGTAACTAACTTAAATAAAACTTTGTAATGAAAACCAATGTAATAAGAAATGCAAGGAAAAGTTGGTAAGAAAAATAAGAAAACTTGCTCGTTTACAAACTTTCGAAAATTGTTGGTAAGTTCATAAATATATCAATATGTTACCATCAAATTACCGAGAAATCAGGTAATCCGTGGTTTTGTTTTCGCAGTAGTTCTTTTGACACTTAATCACTATTTCAAAATTAGACTGGCACGAAAAAAGAAAAAGAAAAAAAAAGATCCGTCTGTTTTCGAAAATAGCATAGTTAAATCTTCCATTTTGATTCCATCTTGAATGGAAACAAAAGCTTTTGATTCGCCCTAGAGGCCAATACACGTAAGAGTGTCGCCAGAGCCACCACCTACAACCATCACGTGCAAAGTATAACAACAGTCAAGCTCCTCACGTACTCCGAAGACTGGCGGATGCAGCGGATACCATCAAATAATCTAACACAACACCTTCTATTGTTCTTATGACTCTCGGTCGTGAATGATGGCGAAGCTCTTCACGGATAGGATGAGCAGACCAGACCGGACCACCCACTTCAAGTCTCCTGTGCCTGATCCCGCCTCTTCCCGCATCTATTCTGCTTTCTGCCTAACGAGTTCATTTATCCTTTAAGAGGGAATAGAAAATCCCAGAAGCAACGTTTAGAAACTTGATTCAATTCTTAAGTTTTACATTGACTATGCTATTTAGGAAAGCCTGCAACGCTGGGACCACGACGAGCTTAAATGGTCAAAGATGGAAGAGCAAGAAGTACTACCAATTAGGGTTCCACGCGTTTGTTATGCCGCCAAAAAAGAGTGATGTTTGAATATGCAGACCACGAGATTATATTAATTAGATCGAATTGATCGTGTTACAAAAATCTATTGGAACCACTAAAAAATGGTACTTTTCATGTATTATGATTGATTTTGTTCATCATATGATCTTTAGGTTTAGATTTATAATATACTCTCCCAAATAATGATGCAAATTTATTTTCCACCATATCTTATTGGAATTCAACACACCATCTTTTGCTTGTGTGACAAGTAGTTTTGACTATGGTTGGTATTGGCGACCCTGCCGACTTATTGTAAACATGTTAGTTATATCAATTCCAGTTTAACATCCCATAACAGTGTTTTTGGGTGATTCTTGAAGGAATCACTAAATAAGTTCTAGGACCAAAACATAAATGAGATTTTATGTATGTCTCGGCGTATGAATTGTTTGAAAATTTTGAAAATGAGTATCATCAATGTCATTGAACATCAAGCAATGTGTATGGAAATATATTTGTCCCTTTACCGTTTCTCTGTGCTCAAGTAAGCAGAGTTTCGACCCCAGAAAGAACAAAAGAGATATATTCTCATTCTTTGTATAAGCTAATCCTTGGCTATAATCCGGTTATCGAAAGGACAGTAAGATCCCAACAAATCATAGCAAATCGATTGAATTTGGAAGCAATATAATAAAGAAGATAGCAGACATTATGACAAAAGCAAAATTACTCAGAAGCGAAATTAGTTGAAGCTCATTAAGGACGAGTAGAGAAGCCGTTGGAGCACATTCGACATGACGTGGTGATGAAAAAGGTGATAGAATGACATATAAATCAGACAGGATGTAAAATAATGCACTTCCTTTATTTTCCCCCTTTAATTTCAGAGGCGTGAATTCAACTTATCAACCGGTCTTGGTTCGAAACCTGCGAACTTCATTTTCAATCTTCCGGTGAGTTCTCATTTCATCCTCTCTTATCTGTAAGCAGAGAGTTTTACGCACAGCATTTCATGGCACCAATTCACTCCCCCTGCTGGACGATGCATCAGGATTTAGGGTTGGCTGCTTCCAAAATGGTCCCCGTGCCTTTCGTTTACTTTTCAGACCTACAAGTCTCTCCTGGGGCGTTGAAAGTCTCAACGATAGTTCTCACTTGCATGGTGACCGCTCAAACTCATCATCGGCTAGGTACTTCCCAAGAAAAAAATTCATGATTCAGCCTTTGAAATTCGGACTTTTCAATGGTTTTCTTGGATTGAAGAATCAGCAGTCCAACTTGAAACAGTTCCGAACAAGATCTTACGCGCAATTTCGGTCAAATTTTGAATTAAGCATAGCCTATAAGTACTTCTTATCAAGATCAAGGCCATAGAGCTCGCATTTCCAGCTTCCTCTGCAAGCATCATATTTGGAATTCAACACAGTTGCAATTCAATCCTTTTCTCTCTCTCTCTCTCTCTCTCTCTCTCTCTTTCCCCATTTACATGATCGCATCCATGGAAAGGGCAACGAGCTTGCCTCTTCAGCCTCCAACTTACGGAAACCTCATTACAATTCTCAGTATTGATGGTGGAGGGATAAGAGGGCTTATCCCAGGAACCATCCTCGCTTTCTTAGAGTCTGAACTTCAGGTATAATTACATAGACATCAGTCATTTGCTAAGGCTTTTGCACTTTCTTTGTAAGAAACGCTTTGCTGCGTGCTATAATCACTTGCAGTTCACTTTTTCATGCATGCATGTCCCATGCAAATTTTGATTCATAACTAGAGAGCATGTCTTTGTGGACTGGTGCAGAAACTAGATGGTGAAGACGCGAGAATAGCAGATTATTTTGATGTTATTGCTGGAACGAGCACCGGTGGTCTCGTCACGGCCATGTTAACCACCCCCGATGATAACAATCGCCCCTTATTTGCCGCAAAAGACATTAAGGATTTTTACCTTGACAATTGCCCTAAAATCTTTCCTCAAGACAGGTGCCCTAAATTTCCAAGCCTATACAGGTGTCATGTTTACGAAGTAATGTTTTCTCGAATGACTTTCTAACATAATGTCTTTATAAATTGAAAACTACAGTTGTCCTTGCGCGCCTGCTACGAAGATGATTAAAGCTGTGACTGGCCCAAAATATGATGGAAAATACCTGCATAAGCTCGTGAAAGAGAAACTCGGGAACGCAAGATTGCACCAGACATTGACTAACGTCGTTATCCCAACGTTCGACATCAAGCGTCTTCAGCCAACGATCTTTTCTAGCTACGAGGTTCATGTTCTTGTCCCTAACATGCAATTTGTTTCCTTATTTTTATATTTCCTTTGTCTTTATTAATTATGACATATAGATAATAGATAATCATCTAAGTATTGTTTTTTTCGGAAATGAATAGGTGAAGAAAACGCCGACTCTAGACGCCTTGCTCTCGGACATATGCATCTCAACCTCAGCAGCACCTACTTATCTCCCGGCTCATTATTTCGAAGCCCAAGACTCCACAGGAAAACTGAGAGAATTCAACCTCATAGATGGCGGCGTAGCCGCAAACAATCCGGTATGAAAGAACTATAATTTGGCTGACCTGACTAAACAAAACGTGTTTGTATAATTTCTAACTTCACGTCATTCATCATGCAGACGTTAGTTGCAATGGGCGAAGTGACGAAGGAGATCATAGGAGGAAGTTCGGATTTTTTCCCTATAAAGCCGATGGATTACAGAAGATTTTTGGTGATATCGCTCGGGACTGGTTCACGAAATTCTGAACGGAAGTACGATGCAAGTGAAGCGGCCAAGTGGGGAGTGTTGAACTGGTTGACCTGCAACGGCGGGAGCCCGTTGATTGATGTGTTCATGCAAGCGAGTGCCGATATGGTCGACTTCCACCTCTCTGCGGTCTTCCAGGCCCTGCACCTTGAAGCCAACTACCTCCGGATTCAGGTATTCTTATTGCACCTTGAATGATTCAAGAAAATTAACAACTTGAAGAACTTGAGTTGACTCGCTAATCAAAATTGGAATGGCAGGACGATAACTTAAGCGGGGCCGTGGCATCCATGGATATAGCAACGAAGAAGAACCTGAACGACTTAGTGAGAACCGGCGAAGCACTATTGAAGAAGCCGGTTTCAAAGGTAGATCTAGAAAAGGGTGGATGCGAGGCATGTAACCCGGAGACTAATGAACAGGCTCTCAGAAGGTATTGAACTATTTGAACGATGTCATGAGTTCTTGAGTTATTAAAAGTTACAAGGCAATGTAAAATCATCGAGGTCACTAAATGCAATTCTAAATTGTGGTTTCAGGTTTGCGAAAATGCTCTCCAATGAGCGACAACTTCGTCTTGCTAGGTCGCCTCATGGACGTAACTCCGCAAATTTGAAGCGATCTAATCTGTCTAGTCAACAGACGGCAATTTGTAAAGACTGATCCTAAGGGATAACTCATTTATTCTTTGATTGTTTCATTCTTTCCATTCTTACTGAATGACATTCCACGCATCAATTTTCGCGTTGGATTTAAATTAATCTAATTGTCCTCGATGATTAGTTTTGTATATATTGACTGTTAAGACTTTAAACACCATCTATATGGATAAAAATCTCACTGTTATGGACTGTGGCTGGAGAGTGTTGAGATCATCTCTAATCCGTGTCGAAAATCTAGGCATAAACTAGCCCATAAAAGCATGGTTTTTGAATTTTATAATCATGCTAACACATTTTTATTTGAAATTTCATATAGTATACTGCGCAATCTGTTTGCTGCACAGCCCACATCCTTCAACATTGGTATTGGTAGTTACGGTTCGGAAAATTGACTACTAATTAGTAGTCATGGATGTGGATTATATTAAAATATTTTACACGGATCGTGTATTCAAAATTTGTCATTTTTAGTTGATGAAACTTTATATATATAGGGTTGTATAAAGAGCTATATCAAAAGGCATGTTTTCGTTGCGCTCGCTTGTCCCGTATTGCGTGGAAAGCACACAGAATTGTGTACAGAAAATATGATGGTGATGATGAAAGGAATTCAATTTGCATTGAAGTGACATTTTCGCAAAAACCTGAAACGAATTCAATTTCTACCGGTGCATAGTTAATCCTTTTCCTCCATAAACTTTATAATAAGAGAAAGTCACTGAGATACACATCGTATTTCTATTGAAGAAGTAGATATAAATTTATGCAAAGTCCATCAATGTATCATGTAGTATGTATATGAGAATGAATACCATATACTCTCTGTAGTCTCCCAAAATAAATTGGCAGATTCCATGTGACATGTGTCACGCCCCGAACCCTGAGCGAGAGCACATCCCACTACGGTCGATCAAATGCGACATTCCCAGGTAGTGTCGCCGACCCCATTCATTTATTATTGCGCAAGCAGAACGTATTATAAAACCCTTGACAATAAAATACGGGATAGGAAAGCAGGAAGCAAAATCACCACATAACCCTTTCACAAATCAACAGAATTACAAACAAGGGTCTACGACCAACAGTCTATAAAAGACCGGCTCTTAAAAATGAACTGTCCTACGACCTACAAGTCGAACACGTTCTTCAATCTTACGACTTCACATCTGCAACTCCTCAAGGCCAACCAAAGCTATCTGGCCACTCCGTCCACCGGGGACCTGAAATTTTAATCCCACAACCAGGATGAGACGATGTCTCAGCAAGTTCAACCCCCTAAACCCCTATTAGAAAGAAAATACGCCCCGGGTGGCCTAGCCACATCACACAGAAGACTTACCTCACCTTAGCCTTCATCTGCAGGTTAGCACAATTTATATAATTCAACCACGTACAATTATGATAACCAAACAACCATGGCACAATCACATTATCAAAACAATTCAACCACTTGGATCGTCTCAGTGATCAATCGACTCGGCCGATTACATGTCATTCTAGCAAATCAATCATTGCTCTCAATCACGGCCCTATAGGAAGGTTTAACAAACAGTGGCAATCACGGCTCCACTCGGCACGACCTTTAATTAGGTGGTCCATCACGGCCTCACTGGGCACGACCTCTAATAGGTGGTCAATCACGGCCTCACTGGGCACGACCTCTCCTAGGTGGTACATCACGGCCTCACTAGGCACGACCTCTCATAGGTGGTTCATCACGGCCCTATTAGGCACGACCTCTCATAGGTGGTACATCACGGCCTCACTGGGCACGACCTTTCCTAGGTGGTACATCACGGCCTCACTGGGCACGACCTTTCCTAGGTGGTACATCACGACCTCTCATAGGTGGCTATTAGGCACGACCTCTCATAGGTGGTACATCACGGCCTCACTGGGCACGACCTCTCATAGGTGGTACATCACGGCCTCACTGGGCACGACCTTTCCTAGGTGGTACATCACGGCCTCACTTGGCACAGCCTTTCCTAGGTGGTACATCACAGCCAATCTTCCATCAATTTCTACACTTAGGATTTATAAAGAATCCCTATTTATCACAATCACACTCCATTTGCCACAATCAATCATCAAATTCAAATTCTAAATACATAGCAACGATCAGCACGAAATTATGGGAGAATAAGGTTCCAAAAAAAATTTCAGAATTTATTAAATAATTAAATTTAATTCCGAAAATTAATTAAATAATAATATCCATGTCTTTCACGATCCACACTCAATTTATAATATCCAATCGTCAATTTCAAAATCTGACTACACAGCAGCGACCGGTACGAAATTCTGAGAATTTAGGGTCTTGACAAAATTTTCGGAATTTAATAAATAATTAAATTTATTCCGAAAATAATTAAATAATAATATTTTAATCATTTCGAATAATAAAATATTATTAAATTATTAAACAATTTCGAAATATTTATTTAATCCCAAAAGTAATTCATTTATGTCAAATCACCATTATACTAATATAAACATCAATTTAACCTTAACCAAACATACTTTAAGTTAATCCAACCTCTTAATCTAATTCACAATTAAATAAACTCAACTAACCACCTAAGCTTAATTAACTTAAGCTAAGCACACCTAAAGCATAATTAACCCTCTAAGCGAGGTTTAGTGAGCTAAACTCACCGGATTAGCGAGCCGAGCGGACCAAAATGACGAGGACGATGCGAGGATCGACTTTCCTCAAGGCGGGCCGAACATCCGGGCTTGGGAAGGCGGCCAAAACAGGCCAAACGTCCGCTGCCATACCCATTTTTCCAGCTTCTGTTTGGGGCCAAGAAGGAGCGGATCCGGTGGCTGGTGAGGCGCGAAACCGGCGGAGATGGACGGCGGCAGCTCAGGTGGTGACTGGCGGTGGCTCACGGCGGCGCTGGCGATGGCGAGTAGCTGCTGGAGATGCCGAACGACGGTGTTGGAAGGTCAGGACAAAGGCGGAACGGTAGGGGCTCGCGGTTGGGACAGCTCGCGTGAACGAGCGCGCTCCGGCGAGCAACGGCGACCTTGGCTGCTCCGAGGATCGAACGGTGGTGAGCTAGCTTCGACAACAGCTCCGGTGACTAACAAACGGCCTGGACGAGTGGACGAAGGAGGACAATGGCCAAGGATGCTATTACGGAGGAGGAGAAGCGGGCCCGAGCTCCGCGCACGCGGACGAACGGTGCGGCGAGCTGCGACGGCGAGGAGCTCCGGCTCGCGTTCGAGCGGCGACGAGTGAAGGGGGAGGCCGGCCGAGCTTCTGGTTCGCACGGCCTCTCTCTCTCTCTCCTCCCTTTCCAAGTTCCAAGACAACTCCTTGATTCAAGGAAGAAGAAAGGCTTGATGTGAGGGGTGCTTTTTGGGGGAAATTGTGCACCCTATACTTGTCCAAATCTCCTCAACTTAGGCCCCACCATGACCTCATGTGACATCACTTCCCACTTCCACAACAATTATCCAATGGGTCCAAAATGCTTCCTCCGCCGTGGCATACGAATTTTGAAATCTTGTACATCCAATTCTTTAAATTCCATTCAATCCACTTCCAATTGAGCCAAATTGACTCTCATAAAATTAATCCAATGTCACCACACTTCAATTCACATCTTCACTTGTCCATAGAACCAACTTAAGTCCCAAAAGTACGATAAAAAACGGGCCTACTAATTTCTCGAGCCAAATTAGCCATTCTCTGATTATTTTGCTGAAAAACTTGGCTTGCATGAAAAATCTTCCGAAGATTAGTCAAGATTCCTAAAATGATTTGTGACACACCCAGACTTCCAATTTCTGAATTCGATCTCAATTCCACGGTTAATTTCACTTTGGCACGTACTAACGCGGCCCAACCTACCGGGTAGCCTTTAGAAATTTTCATGCATTTGACCTGTGGTTGATCATCTCAAGCCACAATGTACATCTTTGAAACATTGGCGACTTTCAGTTGTCGAGGTAATCTCAAGGTTTCAAATACGAACACAGGGTACCAAATCGATAGAAAAGTCGGTCTAGTGCCGATCGACAAGAATTGTGCGATCTGGTGGAATCACCCACACCTGATCACATGCCTCTGTCGAGTCGACCTATCTCCGATCTCTAATCGATCTTTAATTGTGCCGTAATGACCCTTGCAGATTAGCTCGATCGAAAGGTCGCTTCCTGATCAAATTCTCGAGTCTGATGCATTAGAAACTCTTAACGGCTTCACCCAATAGACTAGTTTTCACATGAGTGGCCGACTCAAGGAAAAGAACTATATGTGTGCCAACGAAATGCCCGTCTCAATTTATTGAAAATAGAATCGGAAATTTGGGATGTCACAACATGATTAGATGAATTGATCGTATCTACTATTGTATTGAGATAACTAACATGATTTTCACAACTTATCCACTCTGATAAATTCCGTTTGGGATAGACTATAAATTCGCATATGGCATTGGAAATTAATAAATGTACACATAATAAGAACACTGAGTAAAAGTGCCAAAATACTTGGTTTCAATTATGATTAAAATAAATTAACTTCGTTGATTTTATGCGAGACTAGATTGCATTTTTGTGGTATTTAATACCATGTAACGACTTGTCAACAGTACAAAATGAAAAATATATGACATATATATGTATGTACAAATCTCTAAATGACTAAATTTAAAAGAAATGGAGTAGGTACCATCAAATGAAAAGGGAAATATTGAAGTAGTTGAGGGTATGTCACCATCTCTTTTTTTTCGATGCCCAATTAGGTACGAGCGCATGCGGAGGCTAATGGTTTGGCTAGGTCTATTAGGCTTAGCCTGGACCCTCCTAAGTCCACCAATTCACAATTTAATAGTCCAAGTTTTTAACCTATAAATTAATTTTAAATGGGAGTCGCCACTAATCAATTTGGGGTGGATCAATTAGAAACCCAATCGAAGTATCGGGAGAAATACTCACTTCTACGCAACTAGAGAAATTAAGTTTGGGGATTTGATTACACTAGTTAATTACTAATGCCCTTTCGGTACTTAATCTTACTTAAACCCTAAGGCTTTTTGGATATTTGAGGGATTTTCCAGGCATTTTGTGGAGGAAAACCAATTTTTTGCTCTTTTTCTCTTTTTTTTTTGGGACATAAAAAGCATTTTTTTGGATTTTTTATCTTTCTTTTTTTGGAAAATTAGGAAAACATGGGTATTTTGATTTTTTTGATTTTTTGAAAATAAATTATTTTTTCGTTTTTAATATATTTTATATTAAATTAATATAATATAATGAACGACCCGGGTCAAATTCCCGGTTGGGCTCAACCCGAGTTGCCTACCAACTGCCCAGACAGGCCTGCTGCACAGGCCCAAATCTAGTTTCCTCAACCCACAAAGTTATCTGACGAATTTTGCAAAGCACACCCGCATTTGACCCAAAATGATCGGAGCCCTACCCGGTTGAGATCCACGCCCGACTTGGTTTTTGGCCGAATCTCTACCCAGCTGCGATCTGATGGACGTTCCTCTCCTTGCTTGCAATTGAGGTGTCGCTGGGCGAACGAACGGTGATGACGATGGCAACGATGACGGTGATGACAACGGCGACCACAATGGCAAGGAGTCACTCAACGGCGTTGCGGTATAGCGGCGGGCCACTCAACGAGGTGGTGTCACAGTACAACAACAGCAAGCGAAGCTCGCGTCGAGGGACCAGCGATCGTGACGGTGAGGTGGCAGGCAGTGTCGGAGGACAGTGGCTCGTCTTGAGGCAGCTGGTGGTGGAACAATAGCGGCGGGCAACAACGAAGTAGTGTCTGGTGACAAAATAGCAACAATGGGCAACAACGAAGTGGAGCCGCGTTACAAGGGAGCACCAACGACCTCGGCTAACGTTGGGCTGGTGAGCTCAGCTCGGCGATGGTGAAGTAGCGACGGATGGCAGCTCAAGGTTTGGCGAGGATAGTAAGGCGACGGCGTTGAGGGGTGGAGGCAACTATAGGGAGCGACGGTCATGACGTGGCAATGACGGCGGGTCCTTAGCTTCTCAGATATGGTCTTCTGTCCTCCAAATCTGACCCTTTCTCTTCTCTCTCCAAGTCCACTCGTCGCTCAACCTTGGCTTCGCCAATGAGTTCCTCTAGTCTTCCTCCTCTCTTCTCTGGCTAACCTCACTTAGACCCAACCCTCTCCTCTCTGGCCGACCTCGAATCTTGGCTTGCTCATCCTCACGCCTCCGCTAAAGTCTCTCGGGGGAGGTTCGAAGCTTGCAACCCTTGATCCTTCGCAGCGTTTCTTCTCCGGCCATCCTTCCTCCAATCTCCGGCGGCTTGCGCTCATGTCTCCCCCAAAGTCTCTTGGGGAAGGCTTTAGAAGCTCGCTACCGGTGATCTCTCTCTTTGCCGTCGTGCCTCTACCATCGTCGAGGGAGGGCCAGTCTATAGAGCTTTGACCGTCATTCCTTGCACGCCAATCGGCCTTAGGGCGCCCAAACCGACGTTGCCTCAGCCACTCACCCGCTCCGCATTTAAGGCCTGTGCTCCTCGGTTACCGGTCTACTCTTGCCTCAGCTCGTAGCTTGTCCTCTAGCACATCACCGGCCACCGTATGTGCCGCTCATCCGCTTGGGGAGAAGATAGATGAGGAAGAAGACAAGAGGCAGAAAGGGGGCTGAGCTGGAGGAGAAGGAGGTTGGGCCATAGGGGCCCATGCCCTCGGAGGGGGCTGAACGTGCATGAGGGAGGAAGAAGAGTGGGAGAGAGAGAGAGGGGGAAAAAGAAAATAAGAGAAGCAAGCCAATCAAAGCCCTTGAGAAATATCTAAATCATCATCACCTATGCCTCAAAGTCTCTATGCCTCATCCATGGTCACCCAATCACAAATTAGCTATAATTTCTCTAAATTATGCCTTTTTGGGGAAGAAAAATCCAATTTCTCTGCCCATCCAAATTTCATTTTCTTTTTCTTTTTGTCTGAAATTCATTTTTCCGCAAAATTTTGGACTCATTAAAAATTCGCCGAAAAATGAGACGATGTCCAATAAATAAAACGAATTTCGTGACACGCTCGAACATCCGATTCCCGAAAATAAATTAAATTTCATGGTTAAATTCGATCGAACACGATTTCAGTACGACCTAATCTACAGAGTAGCTTTTAGGGGTTTTAGCACGTTTGACCTGTGGTCGATAATTTTTTATCCACGTGTGTGCATCTTCGAATCGTAGATGACCCTCGGTTGTCATAAAATCGTGAGAGTTCAATTGCGTGTCTCGAATATAATATCGATAGAAAATCGAGTTATTGTCGTTCGACGCAAATATCGTAATCATGCGAAACCACCCGCAATTTGACTACGTCATTCCATCGAATTGACTTATATCCGTTCACTAATCGATTTATAATGGTGTCCTATTGATCCTTGTCAATTATTATGATCGAGCGGTCGATTTCTGATCGAATTCTCTAGTCTGTCCCGTTTATATCCTTCAACGGCCTCGCCTGATAGATCAGTTAACTTGTGAGTGATCAGTTCTAAATAAAATAACCATAAGTACGTTGACGAAATAACCGTCTCATATATTCGAAACCGGGGAGAAATTTCGGGATGTCACACCCCACTTCTCCCATGTGATAGTCGGATATCTTTGACCAATCGTAGTTGGAAAAATTTTCAGCGTTAGGTCATTTTTGCTCAATTGAAAGGAGGTTCTTCTTCTAGAGGATTGTCGGTACCTATGATGGAGATCCAGGAAAAGGAATAAATTGTCTCTGTTGCTATAACACTAGGATGGCTGATGGCTGGTGATCTGTCCCGATTTGCTCCCCTACTGGAATGAGTTGATTAAACAATTATCATTCGATTGCGGTACTCATAGGGGAGGGTTTTGATAAACATCTTTCTCAGCTCAAAATCGATTGGTTCAAGATTGATTTGGGCAGCCAAATTCCTCCATCTAATAGCATATTCTTTGAATAATTCGTGCTTTTTCTTTTCAGTACGCTCAATATCCTCACGAGAAGGGGTAATGTCCATTATGAACTTATATTGCTTGAGGAATGCCTCACTCACTTCACTCCATGTTTCAAGGAGGTTCATGTTCTTCATGATGTACCACCTCAGTGCAGGGTCTACTAGACTTGATTGGAACAATTGGATCATTAATGGTGCATCATTAACGTATTGGGTCATTCGAACCAAGTACATTTGCAAATGAGCCCTCGAGTAAGTCGTGCCATCGTACTTCTCAAACTTAGGCATTTTAAATTTTTCCGGCATTTTGACCTTGGAATAAATGGAGAGGTCTGTCAAAGTAGGATCTTGGAGGCCTTGTAGTTGTTTCAGCCTCTCCTCAAGCTTTTCGAGACATTTGTCATGCTAAATTTTAGACAAACTGTCTGGCTTAGCTTTCTCAATTGCGGTTTGGTGCAAATCATCCTCCAATTCAAGCATGTTATCGTCGGTATCTCTATCTTAATCACCTCTGGTGGATGATTGTGGTAACAATACCTCGACTGAGACCGGGGTGGGAGTAAGTTTGCCCTGGATGGAATCTATCTACTCTGAGAGTTGTTGAAGCACATTGAAGACTTGCTTCATTTCGCTTTCCATGGCCGCAACACGGCTTGGTACATTCTCTTCGGCCATTCTTGCTCTTGCTTTTGAATGAGTCTAGATCAGCGAACATTGACATTCTGTGATTACCTGGTCATGAATAAACAAGCATGCGTAAATATAGAGCATAAATAGGGAGTCAGTCCATGATGACAACTTAATCCTACCCTTTTGTTTATTTATGAAAAGTTTGTATGTGTAGAGGATTTCCTAAAAGGGATTGAAAGACATGCGAAATATTAGCATAGACTAAAAAAATATTTAATTTAAAAGGCGAAGAAAGCATGAATTGCAATAAATTTTAAAAAGGACTTCTATTATTTTTTAAGCAAACGAAAATTCTTGCGGAAAATAACTTTGTAACATGCTTGAGGAAAAACAAAGACACCAACTGAAAGTAATTTCCTTTGCCAATATTTAAAAAAAAAACTTTATGACAATTACTTCCAAATTTAAATGACCGTGGTATTAAATTCTAGATTAATCATGGACTGCACAATATATACATGAAGGTAAGTAAATTGCAAAATGCATGGATAAAAAACTTACTTCGTGCGAGAAAATAGATGACAATCACACAAACATGTGCATGATATGTGCAGCTCAATATCTAACTAAGAAGACTTGTTGAAATTAAAAGGGTGTCTACCCATTGCACTGTCGCGCTGGCATCATACCCTTTTAACCTCGGCTCTACCTAAAGAAATTCGGGGAAAAGAAAGGTAACATCTACATTGTAGTCTCGCATTCAATGCCGTATCTTTCTTAATGCCATCCTAAATATCCTATGGTGGCCCAGGTCCAGTAGCCGTGTTGTGTGTGCCATTAGTAGTGCTAAAACATTAAAGCATGCATAGCAGTTTATAATCACAAAACATTTTATTTTAACGGAATAAAAAAAAAAACTCTAAGCTATTAACCTGCACAAAAGAAAAAGAAAAAAACAAGTCAGCAAAGTATTTAAACAAGATAAAAAAAGCCTAAGTCCTCAAAAATATCCCCAGCGGAGTCGCCAAGCTGTTGCGACCTCTTTTTTTCGGCGCCCAATTAGGGACGGGTGCCTATGGAGGCTAATAGTTTGGCTAGGTCTATTAGGCTTAACCTAAACCCTCCCAAGTCCACCAATTAACGACTTAATAGTCTAAGTTTTTAACCTGTAAGGTAATTTTAAATATGAGTCGCCACTAATCAATTTAGGGTGGGGCAATCAGAAACCCAAATGAAGTATCGGGAGAAATACTTGCTCCCGCGCAACTAGGGAAATTAAGTTTGGGGACTTGATTACACTAGTTAATCACTAATGCCCTTCCGGTACCTAATCTTATTCAAACTCTAAGGCTTTTAGGATATTTGAGAGATTTTCCATGCACTTTGTGGAGGAAAAACATTTTTTGGGCCTTTTTTCTCTTTTTTTTTTTTTTTTATTTACATTTTTTGGTTTTTGATATTTTTCTGAAAATATAAATCATTTTTGGCTTTTTCTATTGTTGTTAGATTAGGAAAACATGGGGTATTTTTTATTTTTTATTTTTTGAAAATAAATTATTTTTTTTGTTTTTAAATATTTTTTATTAAAATAATATAATATAATGAACGACCCGAGTCAGATTCCCAGGTTGGGCCCAACCTGGGTCGCCTACTAACTGCCCAAATAAGCCTGCCACACGTGCCCAAATCCGGCGTCCTCAACCCACAAAGTTGTCCTACGAATTTTGCAAAGCCCACCTGCATTTGACCCAAATTGACCGGAGCCCTACCTGGTTAAGATCCATGCCGACCCGATTTTTGGCCAACACCCTACCCAGCCATGACCCAATGGACGTCTCTCTCCTTGCTCGCGGCTTAGGCGTCACTGGGTGGATGGATGGCGAGGACGATGGCGAGGACGATGCCGATGAGCCACTCAACGGCGTTGCGGTACAGCGGCGGGCCACTCAACGAGGTGGCGTCACAGTATAGCAGCAACAAGCGAAGCTCGCATCGAGGGACCGGCGGTTGTGACGATGAGGTGGCAAGCGATGTCGGAGGACGGTGGCTTGTCTTGAGGCGACTGGTATCAATGATCTCTCTCTTTGCCATTGTGCCTCTACCATCGTCGAGGGAGGCCTATTTATAGGCGAGGGGGCAGCCAGTCGACGGAGCTTAGATTGCTGGTTCTCGCATGCCGACCGGCCTTGGGGCAACCGAACCGACGTAGAATAAGCTACCCACCTGCTCCGCATTAAAGGCTTGTCCTCCTCGGCTACCAATCTACTCTCACCTTAGCCCGTAGCTTGTCCTCTAGCACATCGCCGGCCACCGCGTGTGCTCATCCACTCAGGGAAGAAAATAGATGAGGAAGAAGACAAGGGGCAGAAAGGGGGGCTAGGCTGGAGGAGAAGGAGGTTGGGCCATAGGGTTCCATGCGGGGGGAGAGAAAAAGGAGGGGGGCTGGGCTTGAAGGCCCAGCCTTGATGGGCCTTTTTATGTTTTCTCTTTTGTTTGTTTGTTTGTTTTTTTGTTATTTATTATTTATTATTCGAAAAAAAAGGAAAAATACATAAATAAAGAAACTAAGGCCTAATTAAAACCTAATCAAAATTTAGGTGTCAACAAGGTAAGAGGGGAAGTGTACTCTTTGCTTTATGGGGTATTTAAAAAGTCAACCATCAAAGTTTCATTTACTAGATTGAAGTGATTATCAGTAGAAGAAGATGATTAATTATGAGGTCACATGAGATAATGGAAGAAATAGGAAGTTATAAGAGATATGTCCCCATCCTGTCTTTTGTTTTTCTCTTCACTATTTCATTCGGACGGTAGTTTTGGAGGGAGACCAAACTTGTAGTACTTTAGCTGGTACATCCATGATGGGGTGCGATTGGAACGCACCGTTTCGTCTTGATGCGTTACGATAGAAAGACACTAATGGAGGGGTACGCATGGAGACGTATAAAAGGCTCCCGAACACAACCGTTGGAGTGTTTGGCAGATCATTCGCACCAAATTTTCTCTCCATCTTCCATCAAAGAAGAAAAAGGAATTCCATTTCACTTTTGCAAGAACGATCGGCATTTACACCGTGGAAATCGGGTGTTTTCCTTGTGATTGCATCCAGACTAACGTGAGGAAGTATTGTTCGTGATTTATTCGCAATTCAACGTTCGTTCCAGGGCTATTTGCTGTTTGCGCATTGGAATCAAGTAAGTCGTCTTCCGCCGACTTGAATTTCAACATTGGTATCAAAGCCCGGTTGTGATTTTTGCATTGTTTTTCATCGAGTTTTCCCATTTACCATTTGATATTGAGATCAAGAGTTTGTATTCTACACTGTTTGGATCTTTGATAGTCAGAATTGCCATATGAAAAACTCGAAAATTGAACCGGACCAAAGAACGGGTTCGGGGTCACGTGCATCCGTGAGGTTTTGGCCATTTCTCGAAATAATTTTTTGGTCAAAATTAATTTTTGAATATACATGGTGAAAGAGATTGTCGAGACGAGTCTGGCGATGGGTCGAGCGCCGCCGGGAGATGCTGGATGCCCCAACACGTGTGGCCAGAACCCGCTACGCGTGGGCACTACGCGCCTGAAGCGCTGGCACAGCCAGCGCGTCCGCCACACGCGCTGGTCGGCGAACCGGCAAGTGCGCGACGCGCGCCAGCCGGCGAACCGGCACGCGCCGGTCGGCAAACTGGCGCGTGATGACATCACCATGGTGTCACCCAACGGTTGGTAACCGCTAGGATGACGTCATTGATGATGTCAGCGCCGATGACAGTTGGCTGGCCGGTCATCGGCAAGCGAACCGACCCGACCATCGACCCGACCCGACCCGACCGTTGACCGGTCAATGGTCGGACCGGTCAGCTAGTCCGGCGGTCAAACCGATCAGACCGATCACCGGTTGGACCGGTTGGACCGGTCACCGGTCACCGGTCGAACCGGCCAGGAGCCGTTAGGCTTGCTGGTGCATGCGCCACACGTGCGGCGCACTCAGGCGACACGTGGGGGCGCGTGCGAGCTTCAATTGGAGCGTGGTTGGTGGCGTTTGGTTCGTATGAATGTTGTCTACATAGTGGTATAATTATTTTATACTTTTGAATTTTATAAATGTATGAAAATGCATAGGAAACCCTATGTACGCCTATTTTTGGGGTTTTAATGCAATTTATTCATTTGTAGCTTGTATTCTCTTATGATTTAGGAAATACAGTAGCTAGCTTGAGTGCAAATAATGTTATATATGCTATGTAGAGCTTGGTTCAATGATATGATGTATATATTTTAATATACTTGCAATTTTCTAGTTGCTAGAAAATTAGAACAATGGTAGGAAATCCATTACATGTTGAATTGCAATTTTAATTCTAGTTGAAGCATGATTATTGTTTATACATTGGTTATTATTGCAATTAGTTCGTAGGTTGGTAGAATTGTTCTCATAGAAATAAAATTTGAAATTAAACTAATTAATGATAATAGAACAATTGTACATAGAAGTTGATTGGGAACATTGTGAACTTTTGCTTTTGTGTCTTTTGTTGAATTATCATTAATTTAGTTTGTCTTTGCTGCAAATTAAATATGTGTGTTACTCTGTATAGTGTGCTAGTATTGATTCTGCGTTTAATGGATTACTAAGTCCGAAGACTTGGCCCGGACCCTCCCAAGTCCTACCAATCGCGACTTGATAGCAATTAACTCATTTAAACATGCAATTCTATTCAATTTGGAGCCGCCACTAATCAATTAGGTTGATTAGAAACCCAAATAAAGTATGAGAGAATACTTTATTTTTACGAACCAGAGATTCAATAGGTCCGGGGACATGGTTACGCTAGATTAGTCTAACGCCCTTTCGGTACCTTTTATTTTAATTTTAAAAATATTTTGCAGGCAATGTTGATTAATTTAAATCTAAGCTACTAACATGCAAATGGTGGTCATGCGGGTGCACAATTAATAAAATAACATTCAATGAAAAATGCTAATAAAAATGCATGCCCTAAACATGATTTCTAAATGACAAGACACCTAATTTTTCTTTTTCTTTTTTTATTTAAAAAATGTTAATTATATGCAATCTTACTCTAAATTTAATATGCATGGATTTATTTTAATGACATACGAGATGCAATTCATATGGTATGACTTACACTTATCACTATATGTATGCAATCTAATTTATATAATCCTAAATATGCATGTGCTACATGATATGGGATGAATGCCATGGTATTTCTACATGCATGCTCTTTTATAATTTGTTTTTATGATAATTCATTTTTAATGCATATATGCAACCTATGCTAAATAATGATGATATGAAATGAGATTAATTATGAATTAACCTATTAACTAACCAAGGAAATGATCTTTAGTTTTTTTTTTTTTTTTTTGACATAATGCTTTTTATTGAAAAGAAAGTAACTTAATGGTGCAATGATAATCTTTTAGCATTTTTTTTTTTATTAAGAAAAATGATTAAACTATAACTCATATGGCATGCATAACATTTTTTTGTTCCTCTTTTTGTTTTACTAAATGAAAATTGACTTAATCTAAAAATATTTAGGTGTGTTGCTTTAATATGAAATATGTATAGACCTAAATACCTAATTTGATGCATGATATGTTATGAGCAAATAATAATAACACGCCAAAATAAAAATCCATCCATGTAAATCAATGGCATATTATTTTAATATGAATCAATGATGCAAAGTAATTCATGAATTTTGCTATAAAAAGTCGAAATAATAAAAAATCTAACCCGACGTCTCGCGGGTCAATATTTTTTATTATCATAACTTAATATGACAAATTTCCTAATGATAAAAAAAATCAAATTAGAATAAAAACAAAAACATGAAATCAAATATAAAAATTCACCTAGTCTAACTCACGGTTGACTTGAGGAATGGCGAGGAGTAGCCGGTGGTTTCGGTGATGGATCGTCGTTCGGAACAGGGGTGGTCGTCGGAGGTCCGGCGAGGTTCGGCAGTAACCAAACCTACAGCAAAACAGGGGAGGCAACAGGTGGCGGAACTCGGGGCGTTGCAGCGGCGGGCACAGGCGGTGCGAGGCTCGGACGAACTGCAGCTGACGCGCAAGCTACTAGCGCGGGCGTCAGGGGTGGAGCAGCGAGGCGTCCGGCGGCTGGGTCGGTGAGTGGAGTGGCAGGGAGCGTGAGCGTTGGTGGCTGTGCTGCTGCGTGTCAATGGCAAGTCCGGCGAAGCAACGGTGGCGGAGGCGTGATGGTGCTCAGAGTAGTGTCGCGGGGAGCGGGCTGCTACGATGGAGGTCCGCCGGTGTTGAGTGATGCTGGAGCAGTGGCGGAGGCGGCGGGTTTGCTCGGAATTGGCTAGGCCGCAGGTTGCAGGGGCTAAGTTGTCAGGGGTGACTAGCGGCGATGCTGGTGTTCAGGCGAAGCTCCGGTGTATGGACGGAACAAGCGGCGGCCTTGGGCGGGGGGCTCACGGACGAGTGGCGATGGCCGGCGAGAAAGGTGCTGCCGAGGAAGATGAACAAGTGCGTTGTTCTCCTTTTTTCCTTTTCTTTTGTCTTTTCCTCTTTGGCCGCACGTCCTTTCTCACGGGAGAAGTCTTCTCCCTCTGCTCTCTTTCCTTATGTTCTCTTTTCCCCTCTGCAGCAAATCAGCAAAAAGGAAAAAGAAACCTGCTCTCTTTCTGATTTTCTATTCCCAAAGCAACGAAACCCCTCTTCCTTCTCTTCTCTTTTCACCCTTTTTTTTTTAACGAAAGACTAAGAAAAACCCCCCATTCACTTTCTGCCACTGTACTTCTTCTTCTTCTTTTTTCTCTTCAATTTGCTATTTTTTGGACGAACCGTGAAGAGAAGCCCCCCTTCGCTCGGTTCTGAAGCCTCGCATTTTATAGCGAAAGTGCTCAAAGTTGTTGAAGATTTGCAAATATTTGCTCAACCATCCAACAGTAAAAAGGCTCCAAAATCACACAATCGAATTTTTTTTTTTTTTAATTTTGAAATGAAGATATGTGTTCAACAAGAAAAACACTTCATTTTTTCTTTTGAAATCTCCCTCCACAAACCCAAATGTTTTATTTTATTTATTATCCTCCATTTTATTATATAAAAAATAAAATAATAAAAATCCTAAATTAGGTGTCAACAGCTGCCCCTCCTTGAAGGGAAGCTCGTAGAGGTTTCCATCAAAGATAAATGACACCTAAATTTAGACCATGCAGAATGAATGCAAAATGAATATGAAATGCATATGCAAATGTTAATGACCTCTTTTTCAAATAAATTTAATTCTTTTTGAAATGCAAGGTTATGCAATAATGCAATGATTTGGTCAAGAACGTAGATCTCAATGTGTCTATGCTCAATGAAATGCAAATGCAAAATGAATGCAAAATGAATATGAAATGCATATTCAAATGTTAGTGACTTTTTTTTTTTTAATAATAATAAATGATGCAATGTAAATGCAATGATTTGGTCAAGAACATATATTTCTATGTGTCCATGCTCAATGAAATGCAAATGCAAAGAAGAACACGTACCTGTCATACTTATCTGGAGATTCAGAAAAGTATTATTAGGTGTGAAATGATTCCTATAAGACCCGACCAACATCTGGAAATCTCTTCAGATAATTGAAAGGCTCAAAGTCTTTAGAGATTTGGAACTCTCATCAGATCCCAAGCACTTGGAATAACTTACCTTTAAGAAGGATAGAGTAGTTCTAGGCAGTCGGTGTTACATGTCTAGGACTCGTACCATTCTACGGTCGCCTAAAATAGTAACATAACTTTACAAAGAGACTGCTTTCCCAGGACCCGTACCATTCTACGGCTGCCTAGTATGACAGTGTTTGGTTGTGTCTAGGACCCGTACCATTCTACGGTCGCCTAAACGGGGATTTACTTTCCAGGACCCGTACCATTCTACGGTTGCCTGAATAGGGAAATAGGTTTTGTCTAAGACCCGTACCATTCTACGGTCGCCTAAACGGGACTCACTTTCTACAACCCGTACCATTCTACGGTCGCCTAAAATAGGGAATAAGTGTTGTCGAGGACCCGTACCACTCTACGGTCGCCTTGACGGAGAATTGATTTTTTCAGGACCCGTACCATTCTATGGTCGCCTGTTAGAGCAATAAATGTTGTTTTAGGACCCGTACCATTCTACGGTCGCCTAAATTAAATTGAATCTGAACAAAAATCTTTGGGGGATTTGGGACTCTCATCAAATCCCAAGCACCTGGAAATTGCATCAAGTACTTAAAAATTCAAAACATCTAGAAATCACATCAGATGCTCGAAAAGACAAATACTTGGAAGTCACATCAAGCATTTTAAAGGTTCAAATATCTCGAGTTCACACTAGACATTTGAAAATATTTTACTAAACATCTGGAAGTCACATCAGACATTTGGAAAGACAAACACTTGGAAGTCACATCAAGCATTTAAGGGTTCAAATATCTGAAGTTCACACTAGACATTTGAAAATATTTTATAAATGAGTACTTGGAATTCTCATCAAACACCAAAATGATTGAACAAACTCAGGGTTTCAAAGACAATTTTTGGTCTTTGAGGAAAAATTCAATGATGGCTTTATCCAGCTTCTATTGGAAAAATTATCACAAGGACAATTTTCAGTTATAGTGTGAATCTCTTGAACATGCTAAATGAGACGCTTTTGGTGTGAAAGGCTTTTTCACTCGCTCTCATTTAGGAGGGGTTATTTGTCCCGACCATTGATGCGGGAATATATCACTCAATCTTATCATCATCTTGTCGACAAGAGTTCGAATTTTCTTGCAATCAGTACAACCTTACAAATCTGAGAGGTCTTTAACAGGTACTGTAATGTGGGCTTGGTCAATGGCTTAACAAAGGGATTCTTTGAGTCAAAGCAATTGAAATAACAATTCTGTAATCATCTCCGGGTTTACAAGTCAAGAACCCTGCAAAATGAGAAAGAAATAATCTTGCTCGCACTTCTTCGGGCAATGCTTAAAACATATGAATTCCTATGTTAATTCAAGTGCCCTAATCTGAAGATACTTTGTAAGGGACGTAACATAGGCTTGGTTCTTGGGTTTGAGAAACGAAAGGATCGTTAGGCTCAAAGATGTGTGTAATGGGTAAGAGTTGGTGATCATCTTGACATTACCACCAGTTTTCTTCGCCACGGATTGTCTTCTTGACAAATTTCTTTATTGGCTCAAGAGTTTATCACTGATGCCAATGATTGTTCAACTGGAGATCTTTTCTAAAAATCATTTTCTTTGATGATAGGCATCGATCAAGCACACTGCTTTTTTATATGCCCCTCAATTCATCAGTCATTTCTCTTTTCTTTTCATGGGCATTGGCCTTGCTTTTACCAGGCACACTACTTTTTCATGCCCCTTAGTTCAATTTTGATTTTAGTTCTTGCATACAACGCGTGTGTGTCAAGTATACTTTAAATGACACTCGAACTTTCAAGGGTCTTCATCTGTCTCTTGTCTTGCCCCAGTGTGGGGATGATCACTAACTGGGTTTAAAGAAATGAAATTGCAGGCTCAAGTGGGCTATGCAAAGGATATAAGTGTGTAGGATAGTGAAAGAAATGCTCTTCGTCATCCTAAGGCACTTAAATTACCACATGAATTTAATGTACTAGCATGACTTGAAGATTGATGCAAGTGAGAGCAAGAAAATTTCCATCCATTTCACTCTCCTTCAATGTCAACTTACCTCCATTTGCCCCGATGTGGGGTGGTTCTTGACAGGGGTAGTATGAAAAAAGTTCTTCAAGTGTTTAGGCTCAAAGAAGGATTAAACAAGGGTTCATTGTAGAGAAATGAACTGCCCCTCATCTTTTTAGTTGTCGTACTTCATGCAAGAAAACTCCTCATCTTGAAACACAAAATGTTTCCATACTCACCTCATAATGTATAGACAAGGGACTGTGTATGGGATTAGGCTTGCCTTTCACGCCGCATTTAGCATCATTTAACATGTTCAAGTAACTCAACATCCTTCATTGAATTATCCATTTTGATAAATTTCAAGTGGAATTGATGAATTGTTCAATATCATGTGAAAGCATTCTATAATGATAAAAATGCCATGCTCTATTCTTGCACATCAAAAGATAAAGTCAAAGATGTTAAGTGTCTGTGTCTTGCCCCTCTTTGCAAGGGAGCTCACAGAGATTCCTTAAATGTGCGCAGAGCTGCACCTGAAACATAAAGCAAATAATTAAATGAAACAAACATGGTAAATTAGATGCATGCTGGAAGATGATTTTATTTTGAAATTTTTTTCAAGGGAACATGAAGAAGCCCAGCCTTCAGAATTAGTTCCTTGCCGTTTTCTTTTTGGTAGGATTTCGTCACAGGGCTAGTTTGGTATACTTCAACATGCCTTTAAAACATGAAAAATCTCCATGTATTTTATTGGATGAAAAGCAAATTACATTAGAAAATTTTAGAATTGAAAATGCAAATATGCAAATATGGAAAGTGATAAAGACTCCTGCGTAGAGGAGTGTGCAAATAATTAAAATTCTTCTACTCTTGAGCTTCGTCGATGGCAAACAATTCAATCATTCCTTCGAGTGCGTCATCAGAGCTCTCAATCTTTGGAGGTGCGGGATCATTTATGCCACCCCATCCATCTGGGATGATATCCCGTGGGTCGAAGTAAGAGCTAGGAGGAGCCGAATACTTTACATAGTAATCAAATTTGCCACTTGGTTGCCCGAGGGTATCCATCACTTCTGCTTCCTCATGCATCATTTGAAACATGGTGGGCTCAAAGCATCAAAACCGAAAATGGTATTCACAGCTTCCGGGTGGTCGGGAGTGGGTTATTCTGGATGTTCGGTTGTGCATCGTGGAATGAGACCACCTTGGCATCCAAAAGATTTTGGATTTTATGTTGCAACCTAAAGCAATCATCAACAGAATGCCCTACCTCCCCCATATGATAAGCACATGTCTTGGACGGATCATAGTAGGGGAATCGCTCGGGATTAGGTCGCTTAGGCTCTTTAGCGAGTAATCCTTTCTTCTGAAGGGTTGGTAAGATCTTGGACAATGGCTTAGGAAGAGGCGTAAATTGACGCTTGGAAGAGTTCTTCTCGCTGCCCAAAGAATGGTCGTGCTCCTCCCGATGGGTGTTCGGGGTAGGGCGAGGTGGTTGCACATAAGCTGCATTAACCTCCGCTACAAGTTCCTTATCCTTCTTGGTTGAGACTCTTCCATATGAGCTGGTTTGATCAGACGCCCATCCATCACGCAATGCTACTTCAATTCGCTCACCAACAGGGATTAGCTGATTGAATGACTCGGCAGTCGATCCCAACATTCGATTTCGATACTTAGGCGGGAGTGTCTTCATGAACAAATCCATTAGCTCCTTTTATGTTGGCTATGGAGTTATCTGAGCGGCTAGAGTCCTCCATCTCATGACATATGCCTTGAAAGATTCCGTCCTCTTCTTCTCAGTGCGAAGTAAATCTTCTCGAGATGGAGTGACATCAATATTATACTTATATTGCTTAAAGAAGGCATCTGTCAAATCCTCCCAAGTCTCCAGCAGATTAATCTTCTTCATGATGTACCATTGCAACGCCGGTCCTGTCAAGCTTGCTTGAAATTGGTGAATCATCAAGGGGATGTTATCAACATATTGGGTCATCCTGACCACATAAGTCTGCAGATGGATCTTTGGGCAAGAGGTGCCATCATACTTTCAAAGTCTGGCATTTTGAACTTCTTTGGTATCTTGATCTTTGCATAATGGGAGAGATCAGTTGGGACTTGGCTAAATGAACCCTGCAGTTGCTTAAGTTTCTCCTCAATTTTTATCAAGCGTTTTTCCTGTTCCGTCTTCGGTACAGCCGAGTGTATCACTTGTACCTCCTCATCAACAACAATTTGAGGCACGTCAGTAATTTTCTCCTTGGAGGAATCATCAGAGGTAGATGGCCCAACTGCGGATGTATTCTTGCCTTTATCTCTCGAATCAGTTGTATTCTTGCCTTTATCTCTTGGATCAACCATGGGAGCCTGTTGTGGTAACACCACTTCAACTTGCGGAGCTGGTGGAGCAGTGTTTGCTTGGAGAGAATCGATTTGCTTAGAGAGCCGCTCAAGAACATTCATGACTCGTTTCATCTCCGATTCAAGGGCAGCAATGCGAGCTTGTTCAGCAACATGCGTTTGTTCGGTGTTATCAGCCATTGTTGCTCTAGAACGAGTACGGATTGGCGATCTTGGGTGAGCCGTGTTGTCACCTGTTAATGTAAAATAATACAGTAAGTATCATAACAAATGAGATTGGTCCATGACAACGGTCTATCGTTTATTTTATTAAGTGAAATCAAATTCTAAAGACATTAACTTAAAATGTTAAAATAACTCCCTAGGAAATTAAATTCCTAAAACATCAATCTAAGAAATTGAAATAACATCATAAAGCCAGAATTAAACTCCTAAATCTAGCAACTCTTTTCTATATACAATTGGGAGATCACAGTCTTTCGAAGCTTCTTATCCTGTCGAACCAACTCAGAAATACGAGCTTATTTCCTTTCCACCGTTTCTTCAAGATTTTCAATTTGTGCTTTAGTGGGCTTCATGGGGATCTCTTGAGGGTGATGATGGATATAATAATCCGAGGCATGAAAAATCTTCTCATTTCCTTTCAATCTTCTAGGCACCACTATCTTTTCCGGATGGCATTCCTTCCATGCATTTTCAAGATGCTCGATCTCATCGAGGTATTTGTGATCCTTGTGCACGAAGCGGGCTTGGAACAGATCCACTCGGAGAGTAGGTGGGATATCTTGGAGCACTCGATATCGGCGGGCCACTCTATAAGGATAGTAAGATGTTGCACCAGTAATTCCCATCAGTGGAATTGGATTATTTGTCTTGTGAGAGAAGCGAGCCACGCTAACATGGAACCATTTAGCATACCATAGGAAGCCCTTGAGATCTGGATTTTAAAGAAAATTCACCCAATCGGAAAATGATTTTCCAGTATACTTTTTTTCTAAGATTGAAAATCTCTTTATTGGGTAACTAGAATTATCAATTTCACCTCGACGCATGAAATGACCAAACTCCTTCATATGAGAAAGAAACCAAATCTGTAAAAGCTCAGGAGAGGCATTCATGACTTTTTCTCCATTTTGTTTAAAACGGTTGAGAGATAAAAATGTCTCAGCTAAGATCATGTTTATAAAATTCATGCCAGCACATGCTTGTCTGACCACCCATGCAATCGAAGAATTAATAGCATTTCTTCGATGAGGAAATATTATAAGTCCAAAGAATGCTAAGATGAATATCCTACCCTTTTGGCACATTGAAGACTAATTTAAAAAATGATTAGCCAAAAAAGAGAAAGGGCATGCATTACAATTAGCTTTCAAAACTTTCTTAACCTCGTCAATTTTAATTCTTAAAAATTGAGATAAAATTGATGTGGGTTCCATACCAAGAGGTGGCCTAACAAGTTCAGTCTCAAGGGGCATTCCTATGATGCCGTTATACTCTTCCAGTGTTGGAGTTAGCTCATTCTTACCAAAAATAAATGTAGCCGTCTCAAGACACCAAAAGTGCGATATAGCTTGCAAAACACCACTATGGACTCCGATATCCAAAAGGGGGATGAGCCGTCCCAATATCGACTCCACATAATCTTGACCTTCTTTACTTAAATTGTTCCACCACCCTCTAAGCTCAATCTTGGGAGTTGGAACGAATTCAACATCGGATCTCCCCATTGCATATAAAATAAGACCGACAACGAAACCTAGTGTCATGGACCAACAAAATTGCAAGTAAATTGCAGTAGTAAGAATTTAAACAACTTACTTTTACTGGAAAGAGATGACAATCACATAGATACACGCATGAAATGTGGGGCTCGATTTCTATCTAGATGGCTTAACAAAATGGAGCTAAAAGGATGATCTGACCGTTGCAGTCTCGCATTAACGTGTTAGGTCCTCCTAACCCCGGCTCAGTCGAATGGAATGTCTAATATCACGCAATCTCACGGATATGGACAAACACATTTGACACCATGAAGAACTTTCGGGGAAGAGAATGTCAACCTCTATATAGCAATCTCGCTTTAGAGGGAGTATCATTCTCAACACCATCCTAAGAATCCTATCGCAGCCCAGGTCCGGCAGCAAGTTGTGTGTGCAATAGTGTAGTACTAAAAACAATAAAACATGCACAACAGTTTAATTGCAAACAACACTTCTATAATTTAAATTCAACCATTCATCCTTAACTCCAACCTGCAAAACAAGGGTTAGTAAAGACTACTCCCCTTATACCTCCCATCTGCAAAAACATTTAACACTTTATGTTAGGAGCGTACCTTGTTTCCATGCTGCCAAACAATATATTTAAAAAAAAAAATGAGTTTTTTAACTCTGTCCCCAACAAAGTCGCCAAGCTGTCTCGACCTAAATTTTTAGGGCAATCCTAAAGTTTAGGTTAATGGATTACTAAGTCTGAAGACTTGGCCCGGACCCTCTCAAGTCCTACCAATCGCGACTTGATAGCAATTAACTCATTTAAACATGCAATTCTATTCAATTTGGAGCCGCCACTAATTAATTAGGGTTGATTAGAAACCCAAATAAAGTATGAGAGAATACTTTATTTTTACGAACTAGAGATTCAATAGGTCCGAGGACATGGTTACGCTAGATTAGTCTAACGCCTTTTCGGTACCTTTTATTTTAATTTTAAAAATATTTTGCAGGCAATGTTGATTAATTTAAATCTAAGCTACTAACATGCAAATGGTGGTCATGCGGGTGCACAATTAATAAAATAACATTCAATGAAAATGCTAATAAAAATGCATGCCCTAAACATGATTTCTAAATGACAAGACACCTAATTTTTCTTTTTCTTTTTTATTTAAAAAAATGTTAATTATATGCAATTTAAATCTAAATTTAATATGCATGAATTTATTTTAATGACATACGAGATGCAATTCATATGGTATGACTTAAACTTATCACTATATGTATGCAATCTAATTTATATAATCCTAAATATGCATGTGCTACGTGATATGGGATGAATGACATGGTATTTCTACATGCATGCTCTTTTATAATTTTTTTTTATGATAATTCATTTTTAATGCATATATGCAACCTATGCTAAATAATGATGATATGAAATGAGATTAATTATGAATTAACCTATTAACTAACCAAGGAAATGATCTTTAGTTTTTTTTTTTTGACATAATGCTTTTTATTGAAAAGAAAGTAACTTAATGGTGCAATGATAATCTTTTAGAATTTTCTTTTTTTATTAAGAAAAATGATTAAACTATAACTCATATGGCATGCATAACATTTTTTTGTTCCTCTTTTTTTTTTACTAAATGAAAATTGACTTAATCTAAAAATATTTAGGTGTGTTGCTTTAATATGAAATGTGTATAGACCTAAATACCTAATATGATGCATGATATGTGATGAGCAAATAATAATAACACGCCAAAATAAAAATCCATCCATGTAAATCAATGGCATATTATTTTAATATGAATCAATGATGCAAAGTAATTCATGAATTTTGCTATAAAGTCGAAATAATAAAAAATCTAACCCGACGTCTCACGGGTCAATATTTTTTATTATCATAACTTAATATGACAAATTTCCTAATGATAAAAATAAATCAAACTAGAATAAAAACAAAAACATGAAATCAAATATAAAAATTCACCTAGTCTAACTCACGGTTGACTTGAGGAATGGCGAGGAGTAGCCGGTGGTTCGGTGATGGATCGCTGTTCGAATGTGGGTGGTCGTCGGAGGTCCGGTGAGGTTCGGCAGAACTGCACTCCGCAGCAAAACAGGGGAGGCAGCAGGTGGTGGAACTCGGGCGTTGCAGCGGCGGGCACAGCGGTGCGAGGCTCGGACGAACTGCAGCTGACGACGCAAAGCACGGCGCGGGCATCGGGGGTGGAGCAGTGAGGCGTCCGGCGGCTGGGTCGGCGAGTGGAGTGGTAGGGAGCGTGAGCGTTGGTGGCTGTGCTGCTGCGTGTCAATGGCAAGTCCGACTAAGCAACGGTGGCGGAGGCATGATGGTGCTCAGAGTAGTGTCGCGGGGAGCGGGCTGCTGCGATGGAGGTCCGCTAGTGTTGAGTGATGCCGGAGCAGTGGCGGAGGCGGTGTGTTTGCTCGGAATTGGCTAGGCCGCGGGTTGGGGCTCGCCGTCGGGGTGACTAGCGGCGATGCTGGTGTTCAGGCGAAGCTCCGGTGTATGGACGGAACAAGCGGCGGCCTTGGGCGCGGGGATCACGGGACGAGTGGCGATGGCCGGCGAGAAAGGTGCTGCCGAGGAAGATGAACAAAGTGTGCTGTTCTCCTTTTTTCCTTTTCTTTTGTCTTTTCCTCTTCTCGCCGCACGTCCTTTCTCACGGGAGAAGTCTTCTCCCTCTGCTCTCTTTTCCTTATGTTCTCTTTTCCCCTCTGCAGCAAATCAGCAAAAAGGAAAAAGAAACCTGCTCTCTTTCTGATTTTCTATTCCCAAAGCACCGAAACCCCTCTTCCTTCTCTTCTCTTTTCACCCTTTTTTTTAACGAAAGACTAAGAAAAACCCCCCATTCACTTTCTGCCACTGTACTTCTTCTTCTTTTTTTTTCTCTTCAATTTGCTATTTTTTGGACGAACCGTGAAGAGAAGCCCCCCTTCGCTCGGTTCTGAAGCCTCACATTTTATAGCGAAAGTGCTCAAAGTTGTTGAAGATTTGCAAATATTTGCTCAACCATCCAACAGTAAAAAGGCTCCAAAATCACACAATCGAAATTTTTTTTTTAAATTTTGAAATGAAGATATGTGTTCAACAAGAAAAACACTTCATTATTTCTTTTGAAATCTCCCTTTACAAACCCAAATGTTTTATTTTATTTATTATCCTCCATTTTATTATATAAAAAATAAAATAATAAAAATCCTAAATTAGGTGTCAACATTACTCCATTACTTTGAGTAATGCTTTTGTTTCTAGTACTGTAATGCTTGCTAAATCTCATCCAATTTGAACTGTAGACTCAGGAGCAACAGACCATATAGCTAGAGATCGAGAAGCATTTGTGGTGTATCGTTGGATACCACTTGGAAGAAGATGGATATATGTTGGGAATAACTCAAGAGTTGAAGTGAAGGGTATCGGCACATGTAAATTAATTTTGCGTGGTGGTCGAAACCTATTCCTGCATGATGGCCTTTATGCTCTCGATATTCGACGAAACTTGGTCTCTGTAGTTGTTCTTCTTAGCTTAGGTTATGTATTGAATTTCCATGGTGATTGTGTTGACATTTTGTATGGAACAGTTTATTATGGTTTAGATCATGTATCGAATGGTTTTATGGTGTTAGACATTGACTATGATCAGTACAATGTTAATGTTGATGGTTGTTTTTCTTTAATTGCGTCTTCTAATAATGTTGAGATTGATGCAAGTACTTAGCATGCTAGATTAGGTCACATTGGATTGCAAAGAATGCAAAGATTAGCTAGAGAAGGCCTTTTAGGGTCACTCACTAATGTTAGTCTATCCGTATGTGAACATTGTCTGGCAGGAAAAACAACTAAAAAACCATTATGTAAAGGGACTAGAGTTGAATTTCCATTACATCTCATACATTCTGACATATGTGGTCCTTTGAATGTGAGGGCGAGGCATGGAGCCTCATATTTCATCACTTTCATAGATGACTTCACACATTTCGGTTATGTCTTTATGATCTCCCATAAGTCAGAAGCATTAGACTGCTTTAGACGATATATAACGATGGTAGAGAGTCAGTTGAACAAAACAATAAAGGCATTGAGAACTGATCGTGGATGTGAGTATCCATCGAAGCAATTCAAGGCTCTTTGTGATGAAAAGGGAATTGTATGACAATTGACTATTCCTAGTACTCCACAACAAAATGGGGTAGCTGAGAGAAGGAATGGAACCCTATTGAAAATGGTTAGGTCTATGATGGCGCAAGCAAATTTACCTATCTCCTATTAGGGAGATGCGTTATTGAGTGCTGCCTATATACTTAACCATGTGTCCTCAAAATCGGTCACTTCTACCCCTTATGAATTATGGACCGGTAGGAAACCAGACTTGAGTAGTCTACGTCCATGGGGATGTGCAGCTTATGTTCATGATTCTTCCCATAAGCATGGCAAATTAGATCCTAGAGGGAAGAAATATCTTTATAAGATATTCCGAACACTCCAAAGGGTATGTGTTCATAGGTGAACAAGCTGATGGAAGTGTGACCGAAATGGAGTCACGAGATGTCACATTCTTGGAGAACAATTTTCCTAGTAGAGGTGAGATTGATAAGGGCTTCCAATTATATGAGATGGAAGATCCTGATAACACACCCACTGATGTTGTAGGGGGAAATGAAGATTTACCTCAACACACAAGACCTAGTGGGACTGTTGCATCACCTAATGAATTGAATTCAAGAGAAATTCAATTGCGTAAAAGTAATTGTAAAAGTATTCCCCGTCGTCGTTTTGAGATTGAAGGGCAAGCATTTATAATTACTCAAAAAGACGATGCCGAGCCTAAGACTGTTCAAGAGGCTCTCTCATCCTCTAACAAGGAAGAATGGAGAAAAGCTTTGGAAGATGAGATAGAGTCAATGAGGGCAAACCATGTTTGAGACTTGGTTGATGTACCACCCAATCATAAGGCTATTGGAAACAAATGGGTCTTTAAGATTAAGCGAAGGGCGAATGGATCCATTGAAAAGTATAAGGCTCTTCTTGTGACAAAATGTTATACTCAACAAGAGGGTATAGACTATAAGGAAACTTTTTCACCAGTTGTAAGGTTTACCTCAATACGCCTTATTCTAGCCATCGTTGCACATTTGGACCTTGAATTATATCAAATGGATGTAAAGACGGCATTTCTCAATGGAGAATTAGATGAGGAAATCTATATGAAACAACCAATAGGTTTCATAGCTAAAGGTCAAGAGCATAAAGTTTGCAAGCTTCATCACTCAATATATGGCCTTAAGCAATCATCTAGATAGTGGTATCTTCGTTTTCATCGAGCTATAATAACTTTTAGTTTCACAATGATCGAAGAAGATCACTATGTATATGTCAAGCGGTTCAAAGATAAATTTGTAATTTTATCACTTTATGTGGACAATATTCTGTTGGCTGGAAATGACAAGGTTTTGGTTATTACCATAAAAGAATGGTTGTCTTCCAATTTTGAGATGAAGGACATGGAAGAAGCTGCTTATATATTAGGAGTTAAGATCGAACGAGATCAATCAAGGAAACTCCTTACTTTATCACAAGAGTCTTATATTACGAAGATTCTTGAGCGTTTCAATATGCAGTATTGTAATCCCATTGATACCCCTATCATGCAAGGTGAAGGCCTAAGTACTGAGATGTGTCCTAAGACTCCAGAAGAAATCAAAGTGATGGAAACTGTTCCTTACGCTAGTGTAGTCGGAAGTTTGATGTATGCTATGATGTGTACTCGACCCAACATATGTTATGCCGTGGGATTGGTGAGCCGATATCAATCAAATCCCGGTCAAGCACACTGGAAAGCAGTGAAGAGGATCCTGAGATACTTGAAGGGCACCATGAACTATCGACTTTGTTACCAAGGGAATGATTTACGCCTATTAGGCTATTTAGATGCCGATTGGGGTGGAGACCTGGATGAGCGTAAATCGACTTCTAGATATGCGTTCTTACTCAATGGAGGTGCGATTTCTTGGAATAGCAAAAAATAGACATGCACGGCCTTGTCTATGATGGAGGTAGAATTTATTGCATGTTTTGCCGCAGTGCAAGAAGCAGTTTGGCTAAAACGTTTCTTGGAAAATTTAGCCATTGTCACTGAAGTTCCAAGACCGGTGACAGTTTATTGCGATAGTCAAGCAGCCATTGCCTATGTGAAAGATCCCAAGCATCATGGAAGGACAAAGAACATTGACATAAAGAATAATTTCATCAAAGATATTATAGCGCAGAAAGAAGTGATCCTGCAATACATTTCAACCAATAGAATGGTTGATGATCCATTTACGAAGGCTATTCCTAGAGACATATTCTTGACCCATGGGATGTCACTAGGATTGCGTAGAATGTGATATCTGTTATTGTAGAGAATCATTGGTTTATGTATTTGTGGACATATGTATTGTACTTGTTTATTTATTAGTGATTTGATGTTTTATCAATAAGTACAAATCCACTATGAGACTAGCACAAACACACACATATTATTGAAAAGTATGTCAGCAGGCAATGATTAGCTCATTCACACGAGCAATCGCCTAAAGTGGTGTAGTTAGCACGTTGAGATGAGACGTTATGTACAAATAAATGCTGAAGAGTAAGTTTGGTACATAAAATATGTCACATTAATTGGAGTCAAGATGAGTTATGTGATTTGTTTATAATAAGATCGAACATGACAGTCCCACAATCATGTATGCCTGAAAGATGCCGGATGCGAGTACTTAATTGGGCGCTATAGAAAGCGAGCTGATATAGCACTCGGGCTAAACATGAGTATGTGAGAAGCACGTGACTATGTTTAGGCTAAGATCTGTATGGTGGATATATTTGATAAATGACATACGCTATTATAGAAAGAGTAATCCACTATAACATGTAATTCATACTACATGTGCATTGTACGACCAATAAGGGAAGATGAGTAAAATAATCCCTATTTACTCATCGTGTGAGCCCTTGAGGTAATTTGTATTTTACCTCAATTTTGTGCCCTATGTTACTTCTGACTATGTTCTCGAAGTGGAATATCAATGTTGCTACTTTAGCATGTTACGGGCGGTCATGAATAGATATGGCCTATGGGACATGTCTAGGAAAGCAGTTGTTCTGAAATTGAGAGAGACATGAGTGCGAAGGAAGACTATTGTTGTTTTACATCTATCACGTGTATTTACTAGTCGACCAATTATATCGCCCTATGTGGTTGCGGATGTAATTGTAAATACATGGTGTTTTTTAGAATAATCAAGTATAGCCTTTAAGGGATAGGTATACTTGGATTGATGTAACAAAATATGTCTGGGGCACTGTGAGACATCGATTGTTTATATCTTTTCAGGGTTGTAGCCATTATGTCATCCCTAACAGGTGCATAATTTGAGCTCCTAAGTGCAAGTGTACTCACTGGTCGCACGGCTTATTTGCCAACATGAATTGTTTTTGTAAAGTTGAATGCCTTATATTCTTGATAGAGCGCTATCAAATCCATCATGTCCGAGTGGGAGATGTAGTACTTTAGCCGGTATGTCCATGATGGGGTGCGATTGGAACGCACCGTTTCGTCTTGATGCGTTATGATGGAAAGACACTAATGGAGGGGTACGAATGAAGACGTATAAAAGGCTCCTGAACACAACCGTTGGAGTGTTTGGCAGATCATTCGCACCAAATTTTCTCTCCATTTTCCATCAAAGAAGAAAAAGGAATTCCATTTCACTTTTGCAAGAACGATCGGCATTTACACCGTGGAAATCGGGTGTTTTCCTTGTGATTGCATCCAGATTAACGTGAGGAAGTATTGTTCGTGATTTATTCGCAATTCAACGTTCGTTCCGGGGCTATTTGCTGTTTGCGCATTGGAATCAGGTAAGTCGTCTTCCGCCGACTTGAATTCCAACAAAAACTCATTTGACCATTTATGGACTATAGGCAATATATGCGCTATTCGTGTGACTGTAGTTTGGTGGTTATGCATGAAAAGAAAGTGCACAACTTTGTTTTTATTAGTTAAAAAGAAAGTGGATAGTTACCTTGAAGAAGTGAGTGGCCCAACAGCAACCACGCAGTTTCTTGCCGCGTGGTTTCTGTTGGGCCTCCATTTTTTGTGTAGAGGGATCGGGAAAGTTTGTGTCTTTGGAGTCGAATTTGAGCTTTCGGATCGATTCTGTGGTTTTTGCGTGTTGTTAGATATTAGTTGTGGTGTGATGGTTCTTGGCTGGTGTCTTGCTTTCTCTAAATTGGGACTTGGATTTGACCGACCAGGGAGGGCTGGGGTTCCCATGGAAGTGATGGGCTTGATGCTTGGGTAGTTTGTGGACGAGCACACCGTCCGAGTCGTCGATGTGTTTTCTATGCAACAAATAAAAATTTGAACGACCTAATCAGAATCGGTGGAGCGTTGTTGAAGAAGCCAGTTTCAAGAGTGAACTTGGAGACTGACAGACACGAAGCCCGTAATCCAAAGACTAATGAAGAGGCTCTTACAAGGTATGGAACTGTAATTTCTGATGTCGTTAAGAAGTTTGACGGTCGCGTGCATAGTTCGGGTTACTAAATGCAATTGCTTCTTTTCTCTCAGGTTTGCGAAACTACTCTCAAATGAGAGACGCCTTCGTCTTGCGAGGTCGCCTCATGGACATAATTACACAAATTGGAAACAATCGTAGTCACCAAATGCTACCATTTGTACATAGAACATACTGAAGTTCGTGAAGATTGATTCATAGGGACAAGTCATTCATTCTTTGATTATTTTCATATTTTCCAGTTTTCTGAATAAATTCCAAGCGCCAAATTGCTGCGTTGGATGTAACCTTTAGTCTAATTCTTCCTAATTATTGTTTTGTATCATATTGCTAGTCTGAGCTTGTAAAACACGATCGAATTGTCAATAACAATCTCAATTACCTTACCCTGTGGTTGGATATGTTACGAGAAACAAGTGAATGAGCAATAATTAAAAAAAATAAAAATTAAATTGAACGTCATAAATTGGCTTGGTGATGTGACCTACTTCTAGAGAGAGTAACATAGGTTTCTACCATAGATTGGATAATACAACGAAGATTGCAATCACATTCAAGTTACTCAAACATTCAATATCTTCCAAACTCTAATCACACAAAGTGAGTCATATAGTGTTTAACCCTTCATAATTTTTCATAAATTAATGTCTCGATCTCATAATAAAGTTTAGAAATCTTATAACATGATTTGTCTTCGGTATCAATACTTAAATTCGATGGATTCAATTAACGAAAGAAACGTGCAGCATCTTGGAACAATGTCCCACCCATTTTTTGCGCCCAAAGCCACAAGAAAAGTTTTCTTGACCCAAACCAAAAGACCCCGACAAACTCAATAAATATAAAGTGTGCGAGTCCCTTCTTTGATCCAACTGAGGAAACCCCTTTCTTGTTAAACTCACAAGAGTTAACCCCCCAACAGGAAGTTGACTTATCGAAATTGGCAACAATTTGCACTTTCCTTTTGAGTTTTCCGTACATTTTAGATCCGTTCACAGACTTAAACTCAAAAAATATTTTAATAATATACGAGATGAGATCAGCAAGAAGTCTCTAACCCAAGTTGAAAATCTACTCATAAACCCTCCCTATAAACACAGTTTTTGAATTTTACTTTCCACGAAGATATCATATTTTATGAAAAATCATTACATATAGTTTGAAAAATTTTCCTTCTGTAAAAAGAGATCAATCTACTAATTACAAGCCTCGCAAGAGAGTGAGTCAATTAATTCAAATTCTATTTAATGTACGCATCACCAGCTAAAAAAGTTTAGAATTTGCAGAGTGCATAGGATGATGCTAGATATCAATTGAACATGGCAAGGTCTACTTTGAATATCAAAACACATAAAGTGTTGGGCTATGCAACTATAAGTCCAAATGCCAGACCTAAAAAGTTGAGATCTAATTTGGTTTCTTTCCGAACGTTGGATGATAAAATTGCTAATTACCCGTTCTGAAGGGAACTAAAATACGAAAATTAGAATTAAGCCAGTATATAAGTGCGGCGTAGCTAAATAGGACGTGATTTAAAATTGACAAACATGTGAGGTTATTTGTCAATATTACTAAGAACATGCAAAGTTAAAATTATTATATTATACTCCAAATTCTCAGTCAACCAAGCATTGCAATATGATATCGTATTCAATGGGCAAATATGTAAATTGATTAGATAAGAATGAAATGCCTCGAATAAAAAAGATGCTTTCTCATCCATAAATTGTAAAAATCAAAACCTTTGGATTTTCTTCTTCGAAATAGATGCAAACATTTTGTTTAATTCTTTGTTAGAAAGTGTGATCTTTCTTTAAATTTTGTCGTGACCTTCCCGAAGACGAATTACTCAAAGAAGGCTAATGGATTACTAAGTCCGAAGACTTGGCACGAACCCTCCCAAGTCCTACCAATCATGACTTAATACTAAGAAATTAACTCATTTAAACATGTAATGATACTCAATTTGGAGCCACCACTAACCAATTATGGTTGATTAGAAACCAAGTAAAGTATGGGAGAATATTTTACTCTCGCGAACCAAAGATTCAATAAATCCGGGGACATGATTACGCTAGATTAATCTAACGCTCTTTCAATACCTTTTCATTTTTAATTTCAAAAATATTTTTGCAGGCAGTATTGATTAATTTTAACCTAAGCTACTAACATGCAAATGGTGGTTATGCTGGTCATGCGGGTGCACAATCAGTGAAATAATATTCAATAAACCGAAGTGATAGATTGTAAGAAATTATAAATTACAACCTAATTAAGGTCTATTCTATAAAAAAAGAAAAAAAAACTTACAAATATACTAATAAAAATGCATGCCCTAAACATGATTTTCTAAATGACATGATACCTAATTTTTTCTTTTTAATTTTATGCAATCTTAATTTAAACCTAATATGCATGAATTTTACTTTAATGGCACGTGAGATGTAATATGGGCATAACTTGAACCATCACCATATATGTACAATCTAATTTACATAATCCTCAATATGCATGTGCTACATGATATGGGATGTATGACGTGGTAATTATATATGCATGTTCTTTTTATGATTTTTTTCCTTTCTATGATTCTTCTTTTTTAATACATATATGCAACCTACACTAAACAATGATGACATGAAATGGGACTAATTATGAACTAACCTATTAACTAACCAAGTAAATGACCTTTGTGTTTTTTTTAAATGAATTAATAATTTTTATTGAAAAGAAAGTAACCTAATGATGCAATGCTAATCTTTTGGCATTTTTTTATTATTAAAATACGACACAATGGGAATACTAAAACATTAAACTATGACTCACTAACTAAAGCGCAACATGTGGTGTGCATATTATGAAATCTATATGACCTAAATAACATTTTTTGTTCCTTTTTTGTTTTGGTTTTATTAAAGGAAAATTATCCTAATTCTATATGAATCTTAAAAATCAAGATGCGTTGCTTTAAACATAAAATGTGTAGGGACCTAAGTACTAAGTTCTACATATGACATATAAAGCATGATATGTGATGAGCAAATAACGATGATGCATCAAAATATGTCCTATTAAAAATCCACCAATGTGAATCAATGACATATTATCTTAATGTATTAAGAATTAATGACGCGAAGCAATCCATAAATTTGCCATGAAAAGCTGAAATAATAAAAAATCTAACCAGCCGTCTCGCGGCTAAATATTTTTTATTATTATTATTATTATTATTATTTTTTATGACCCAGGGGAACCCCGCACAGCCGACAGCTGGGAGTAAACCCCTGGGGAGGCACGTAGGAAACCACCACCCACGCACCCCGGGTAAGTCGCCAAGTGTCTCCACCTACCTCCCTGCAACTTGCGTTGCAGGGGCTTCGAACTCCGGCCTCTAGCGTGGAGGTCCTAGAGCCTACCAGCAAAGCCACCATTGTCACGCCCCGAACCTCAAGCGCGCCAACATCCCACCATGGTCATGCAAATGCGACATTCCCAAGTAGTGTCGCCGACCCCATTCATTTATTCATGCGTAAGCGGAACGTATTATAAAACCCCTAACAATAAAATACGGGATAGAAAAGCAGGAAGCAAAACCATAACATAACACTTTCATAATTCAACAGAATTACAAACAGAGGTCTATGGCCAAAAGTCTACAAAAGACCGGCTCTTAAAAATGAACGGTCCTACGACCTACAAGTCGGACACTCTCTCCAATCCTTTATGATTTCACATCTGCAACTCCTCAAGGCGAACCAAAGCTATCTGGCCGCTCCGTCCACCAGGGACCTGAAATTTTAATCCCACAACCGGGATGAGACAATGTCTCAACAAGTTCAACCCCCTAAACCCATATTAGAAAGAAAATACGCCCAAGGGTGGCCTAGCCACATCACACAGAGAACTTACCTCACCTCAATTCCTTCCTGCAAGTTAGCACAATTTGTATCACACAATCTCAGGTAGTAATAATAATTCAAACAATTGGAACGCCATCACTTTCATATAAATCACGATCGCACTTAGCACGCATTCCAATTATTATTCACTGCCACACAAGGGCATAGCCTACTCGCGGGTCGGCTATCTACTAACATTACGGCATTTCTAGAAGAATAAAGGTCCAGTCGGTCTCGCCACTACTGCGACCAAGCCACGTCATTCTCTTGACGGCATTTCTAGAAGAATAAAGGTCCAGTCGGTCTCGCCACTACTGTGACCAAACCACGTCATTCTCTTGACAGCATTTCTAGAAGAATAAAGGTCCAGTCGGTCTCGCCACTACCGCGATCAAGCCACATAATTCTCTTTGACGGCATTTCTAGAAGAATAAAGGTCCGTCGGTCTCGCCACTCTTTGCGACCCACCCACGTCATTCTCTTTGACGGCATTTCTAGAAGAATAAAGGTCCAGTCGGTCTCGCCACTACCGTGACCAAACCACGTCATTCTCTTGACAGCATTTCTAGAAGAATAAAGGTCCAGTCAGTCTCGCCACTACTGCGATCAAGCCACATAATTCTCTTGACGGCATTTCTAGAAGAATAAAGGTCCAGTCGGTCTCGCCACTACTGCGACCCAGCCACGTCATTCTCTTGACGGCATTTCTAGAAGAATAAAGGTTCAGTCGGTCTCGCCACTATCGCGACCAAGCCACGTCATTCTCTTGACGGCATTTCTAGAAGAATAAAGGTCCGATCGGTCTCGCCACTACTGCGACCAAGCCACGTCACTCTCTTGACGGCATTTCTAGCATAATAAGGATTCAGTCGGCTTAGCCACTACTGCGACCCGAGCCTTTCAACTAGCACACGACAATTCGATATCGATCCCTAGATACTCTACATTTCACTCACATAATCCAATTATGATATTAACCATTAACAATCCAATTTCAATGCCAAACTCGACACTTGGAATTTTCTAAATAAAATCCATACTTTTCACAATCCACACTCAATTTATAATAGCCAATCATCGTTTCAAAATCTGACTACACAAAGAAAGAACCGGCACAAAATTCTGAGAATTTAGGGGGTCCACGACAAAATTTTTGGAATTTAATAATTAATTAAATTTATTCCGAAAATAATTAAATAATAATATTTTAATAATTTCGAATAATATAATATTATTAAATTATTAAACAATTTCGAAATATTTAAATAAATCAAAAGTAAATTCCTTTATGTCACATCACAGTTTATATTAATATAACCACTCACTTAACCTTAAATTAAACACAATTTAAGTTAATCAAACACCGGCGGCGAGCGACGAAGGAGGCGGACGGTGAGGGACTGCTTCGACTTCTTCCTCTGCAAATTTTCTGGTCTTTCGCACAAAGAAGATGGAGGAGAAACCAACGGAAGGGAGAGAGGAAGGAGAGAGAAGGAGGAGAGAGAGAGAGATGGGACCATTCCTTTTTCTTTTCCTTTTTCTTTAATCCCACAAAAATGGCCCACCATGACCTCATGGATGATGTCATACTCCACTCACTCAAAACTCCCACAACCTTATTCCAATGGGTTCAATTCCATTTTCCGCCGGGGTCCAATTCTTGTACATCCAATTTCTTCAATTCTCATCAATTCTCTTCCAATTGAATCAAATTAAAGTCCATAAAATTAATCCGATGTCACCACGCTTCAATTCATATCTTCACTTGTCTATAGAACCAACTTAAGTCCCAAAAGCAAGACCAAAGGCGGCCTACTAATTTCTCGAGCCAAAATAGCCATACCTTGATTATTTTGCCGAAAAACTTGCATGAAAAAATCTTCCGAAGATTAGTCAATGTTCCTAAAATGATTTTGCATGACTTCCAAAAAATCTTCCGAAGATTAGTTAATTTCACTTTGGCACGATACTAGCGCAGCCCAACCTACCGAGTAGCCTTTTTAGAAATTTTCATGCATCTGACCTGTGGTTGATCATCTCAAGCCACAATGTACATCTTTGAAACATTGGCGACTTTCAGTTGTCGGGGTAATCTCAAGGTTTCAAATACGAACACAGGGTACCCAATCGATAGAAAAGTCGGTCCAGTGCCGATCGACACGAATTGTGCGATCTGGTGGAATCACCCACACCTGATCACATGCCTCTGTCGAGTCGACCTACCTCCGCTCTTTAATCGATTATAATTGTGCCGTAATGACCCTTGCAGACTAGCTCGATCGAAAGGTCGTTTCCTGGTCATCGAGTCTGATGCATTAGAAACTCTTAACAGCTTCACCCGATAGACTAGTTTTCACATGAGTGACCAACTCAAGGAAAAGAACTATATGCGTGCCAACGAAATGCCCGTCTCAATTTAATGAAAATAGAATCGGAAAATCGGGATGTCACAACCCTCGCGGGTGGTTCAATATTTTTTATTATTACGGCTTAATATGGCAAATTTCCTGATCGGATAACGATTATATATGACAAAACAAATCAAGTAAGGATCACAAGCTTAGAATCTAAATACTTGAACCGAATTTAACCTAACCTAAAATTTACCAAGTCTGTGGCACGGCCGACTTGAGGAATGGCTCGGCAGCAATGAACGTGGTGACGGTGCAAATGCGGGGACAAAGCTTGGGCGTCGTGCTGAACACGGTGGCGTTGGGCGCAAGTCACCGGCAACTCGCGAGATCAGCCCGCAGCGGCAGCCAAGCAACGGGAGGTTAGGCTTCAGCAGGCCGGGAGAGAGGCGGTTTCGCGGGCCTCGCGTACGGCGACCCGCGGGGAGGAACTTCGGTCGACCGGCAGAACCGGGAGGCACGGCGTCGGTGACCGGCGAGCGAGCGGGGTCGCGGGTTTGCGGTGGTGGTGAGCGGTGGTGTCGGGCCCGGTGAAAGGGGAAAACGGCGTTGCACTGGTTCGGATTCCGGCCCGGGCGGAGGCGAACGATGGCCGGATCGGTGGGTTGCGTGGAGCGTTGGCGAGCGAGATCGACGTGGCGAAGGCGAGGCCGAGGCGTTGGAGTAGAGACAGTGGCGTCGATTGGGCTGAGGGGGTGTCGGTCGAGGGGGTCGCAGTGCTGCAGCGGTGGTGTCGGGTCACAGCTAGCGGCGACGGCGAGGTGTTGCGGAGGTGGTGCGATGGTGTGGCGTGGAACAGCAGGGCGGTTGGAGACGGTGGTCGCGGCAACGGGAGGCACAATGAGTAGTAGCGGAGTCGAAGGGGATCTCTCGGAGAAGAAGCACAGTGACTTTTTTTTTTACTTTCTCTCTCCTCAAGTCTCCCTCACGTCCCCTCACCTTTCTCTTTCCCTGCGAACTCTCTGCCCCTTCTCTGGGTCCGTTTGGGAACCACTTCCCAAAGCCCTTTGGAGGCCTAAAGATACTTGGGCAAATGCCAGCCCGTTTGGCAAAAAGTTTTGAACCCACCTTCTCCAAATGCTAGCCTTGTGAAGGTTGAAAGCCCAAGGCAGGTGGAGACCGCCTTGGGCTTTCGGCTTTTTCGGCATGCCCAAGCCCCGCACTATTCACAATTTTTTTCCGAAATTATCCTCACGAATTTTTTGATTTTCCGGGTGCGTACCCTTGTTGAGCACTGTTCATCTTCTTCGGGCGTAGAGAGATGCCGCGACCTAGGCGATCTTCATCGGAGATTCGGGTGACCTCCGCAAGTCGCAGATCTAGTGGCCAAACGCACGTGGTCGCCGGCGACCGTCGCCTGCTGCACGGAGCTCGCCGGGGCCACGCGACCCGTCTAGTCGCAGGTCTGGTCGCGACCAGATCTGGTGCCGGAGGCTCGAGCGGCGACCAGATCTGGGTCGCGCCCGCCGCCCTCAGATCTGTGTCGCGGCGGCGCCGTGCGACGTCCTGCGACCTCGCCACCCCAGATCCGAGGGCAGCGAGGTCACGCGACCCCGCCGCAACCCAGATCCGGGGTGGCGAGGTCCTCCCGTGACCTTGACGCCCCGGATCGAGGTCGCCGTAGGTCGAGGTGGCGTCGCGTGACCTCGCGGCCCCAGATCCGGGGTCGCCTGAGGTCGAGGCGGCGTCGCACGACCTTGCCGCCCAGATCCGGGGGTCGCCGGAGGTCGCGACGGCGTCACGCGACCTCACCGCCCGCATCCGGGGGTTGCCGAGGTCATGGGAGGTCGCCGAGGGTCGCCGGCGGTTGTTGCCCTTCCCGGTCAATTTTTTAAAATTTTTCTTTTGCTAATTTTTTTTTATCATAAAGATCCTTTGTAAATGTAATTCCCCAAACACTATTTTGTTCAAAGTACTTCACAAAGGGGCTTTCAAAGTACAATTTACCAAACACGGTTGCTTTTTTTTTTTTAAAAACACATTCAACTCAAAGGTCTTTGCATTTTCCCAAGGACTTTCCCCAAAAATGGTTCCCAAACGCATTCTCTGTCTCCTATCTTCTGCTTTTCAGCAGAAGAAAAAAAGCTTTGTTCACTTTTCTCTCACGAAACTCTATTCCCTTTTTGTGAAAGTTTCGAAAACTCAGTCCAAAAACCCCCCACATCTCGAAGCCGTGCACTCTCTATTTATATGGAGCAAAAATCAGTTTATTGTGCCGACGAAGATTTGCATATATTGACCCCATCGCTGAAGATCATTCTTTGAAAAGTAGAGATGCGCTCAACAAGAAAATGATTCCAATGTATAAAATCTTTCGTGGAAATTTTTTAAATAATTCACTCAACCGTCGAAAATCATTTCTGAAAATGCTCTATTATCTAAAATCTAAAATCTTTCAAAATCCCCCTCCACAACCAAATGTTTTATTTGTCAAGATTACTCATTTCTCATTGCAATTATCAATGATTAACATACTACAATGTTAGGTTAGATCATTGACAAATCTAGAAATGTGTGTGTCTAGCAATGTGGAATTCCAAGGGAAACCTATATTAGGTACAACGAAGATGAATAAAAGTTGCATAGATAATCAATGAGGAATGTGGTCCGATGAACCGATCTTTGTGGAAGAATTGAATTGGAACTTTCGTCTTTTTAGTAGGACCAATATCAAACACACAAATTCTTGAAATTTGATTGCCAGCCTATGCATACTTACTGAAGATGGAATGAAACTTGGTTTTCAAAATTTAAAATCAAACTTATATATCTTTTTTTTTTCTTTTTTTAATTTTCATGTTACCTATAACTAACGGGAAGGGAGTCTCATCAAAGGACATTCGTCGCTTTCATTGCTTTTTTATCCATAACATTTAATTACCATTGAACTCTCGGCCATCTTTGAATCACCAAAAGCCTCCACCATCGAACCTCTCGTTGCTTGATTGGAGATGAATAAGTTATTCTCTGACAGGATGACCTATCATCTCGCATCTATATCGGTTCTGCCTAACAGTTCTCCCATGAAGTCAGGGGGAAAAACGACCCAGAAGCACAGCTTCACACGTGATTCAAATCTCGTGTTTAATTAATTAACTTTGAAAGCATGCGACGACACGGGGATGAGAAACGAGGTTCGTTTTGCCGGTCAAAAGCAGAAAAAAACTGCTTTATTTAAAGCCAGGGTTTCGACGTGTTCATCGAATACAGCCCCAAGAGGAAGGAGCTTACAAATGACACTTGGATTAATTACTATTTCCTTCACGTGCGAAACCCTAAATTGGAACTAGTCAACCGATTTGCCTTGGTGTAGTTACCACTCAAAACCTAGCCGTTCTTTTTAGTCAAAACTTAAACATTCGCCGTTCATTCGGACATAATAAGTAGATGGGTTTGTCCAAAGAAATAACCATGCTATCTCTTTTTATATTTTAATCAATTTACATTTAGATAAAACCTGAGATGAAAGAAAAGAACCACCTTAATTACCTCATCATTCTAATAGTCATTTTAAATCTTAGTGAGCTCCTTTCCTCGCCTATACATCTCTCAGATTACTGTAACATATTTGCATCCACAAGGTATAACATTGTTTATATTGCTAGTTTCAATGAGAGCAATTCCAGATTACTAGAAAGATATTTCCAATTCAAATTTCTTGAGCCACTGCTAACGGGTTGATCTTTTCAAATGAGGTTCATCACGAATAAAGATTCTTGCTCCCTAACTATGGCCTCATCAAGCCTTTCTTTGAATTTTCAAACCTAATAGTCTCCCGAATGTTGCAAATCTCAACGACTATTCTTCACTCCGCATGGTGACTAGAAAGGCCTCTCAGCCTCAAGCAATTAATGTTTAGCATCAGCTTTGAAATTGGACTTTTCAATGATGTTCTTGGAATCGGTCCAACCTATGACGATTCCAAGCAAGTTCGTACGTTCCATTTCGGTCAATTATTGAATGGAACATAGCCTATAAATACGTGCCTCTTATCCAGACTAAGGCCATCACAGAACTATCTCATTTCCAGCTTCTCCACAATACAAGCACATCTGCAATTAATTTTTTCAGCAAAGCCCCTCTCTCTGTTTCTCACTCTAGGAAATAAGAAAAGCACATACTTTGTCTGAATTTTGGTCCGCTGGTATCCATTTCTTCTCTACTTATCGCAGAAGAAGGTGTCCGTTTAGTTAGCAAAGACATCCATGGAGAGGGCAATGAGCTTGCCACTGCAACCTCCGACTTACGGAAACCTCATAACTATTCTTAGTATCGATGGTGGAGGGATAAGAGGGCTGATTCCGGGAACCATTCTCGCTTTCCTAGAGTCTGAGCTTCAGGTTTGTGCTTGAACAAAGCTCACTTTTGACGCATGCGTGCCCCGTGCAACCTGTGATTCCTAATTAGAGAGCATATATATATTTGTGGACTGTGCAGAAACTAGATGGTGAAGATGCAAGGATTGCAGATTATTTTGATGTTATTGCTGGAACAAGCACCGGAGGTCTAGTCACCGCCATGTTAACTAGCCCTGACGAGAACAACCGCCCCTTATTTGCCGCAAAAGATATTAAGGATTTCTACCTCGATAACTGCCCAAAAATCTTCCCTCAAGACAGGTTAGCTCAGCTGGCTGATCCAAAATTATCAAGGCCATATTAGGTGTTGCATTTATGAATGATTGTTTGTCTATGGTAATAACTCTTCTTACATAACTTCTATCTTTTTCGAAACTACACAGTTGCCCGTTTGCTCCTGCTACGAAGATGATCAAAGCTGTGACGGGACCAAAATATGATGGAAAATACCTTCATAAGCTTGTCAAAGAGAAACTCGGAAACAGACGATTGCATCAAACATTAACAAATGTTGTGATCCCAACATTCGACATCAAGAGTCTTCAGCCAACCATCTTTTCTAGCTACGAGGTTCATCTTTCTTGTCCCTGAAATATAACTCGCTTTTTTAAATATTGTTTCTTTCGTGTTACATGTAGAAAAGTAATTAAATAGATATGTTTTTTAATTCTGGATAAATATGCAGGTAAAGAGAAAGCCAAGCATAAATGCCTTGCTCTCGGACATATGCATCTCAACCTCAGCAGCACCAACTTATCTCCCAGCTCATTACTTTGAGACCCAGGACTCCACGGGAAAAATTAGAGAATTCAACCTCATAGATGGCGGCGTAGCTGCGAACAACCCGGTATGCAAAGCTAATTTTCCCTATTGTTGTTTAATGTGGATCGTGACTTGACGACACATAGTATTAAATCACTAATTTGACGTTGCTCAAAATAGACCTTTGTTGCGATGGGGGAAGTGACGAAGGAGATCATGGGAGGAAGCTCGGATTTCTTCCCCATAAAGCCGATGGATTACAGAAGGTTTCTGGTGATATCACTCGGGACCGGATCGCAAAAAGTCGAAGGGAATTACGACGCAAGGGAAGCTGCTAAATGGGGAGTGCTGGGCTGGTTGAGTAGCAATGGTGGGAGCCCGTTGGTCGATGTGTTCATGCAAGCGAGCGCCGATATGGTCGATTTCCACCTCTCTGCGGTCTTCCAGGCATTACACCTTGAAGCCAACTACCTCCGAATCCAGGTATAACAGAGTTGAGATTCTCGAATTTCACTTGCATAACATTGACCTTGATGTCCTCCTCGAGGATTTCCTAGCTGTAGCTGGAACACTGTATATTGATTCTCATAAATGAAACTCATAGGACGACACATTAAGCGGTTCGGTGGCATCCGTCGATATCGCAACAAAGAAGAATCCGAACGACTTAATCAAAACCGGTGAAGCACTATTGAAGAAGCCAGTTTCGAAGGTGGATTTGGAGACGGGTCAACACAATGCGTGTAATTTAGAGACTAATGAAGAGGCTCTTAGAAGGTATTGAACTATTAGAACAATGAAATCAAAATCTTTCATGTATTTAAAGGTTTAGGGTTTTATTGGTTGTCCGGTCGAGGTTACTTAAGTGCGATTATCCAATTTGGTTTCAGGTTCGCCAAGCTCCTTTCAAATGAGAGACAACTTCGTCATGCGAGGTCGCCACATGGACATAATTCCACGAATTTGAAACGATGCTAGTCGTGGATTATTTCTACAGTCTCGAAGATTCTTAGGGGACACGTCATCCATTCTTTGATTGCTTTTGTGTATAGGCATTTTATGGATTTCTTTTATTCTTTCCATTCTTCTCCATTAAATTCCGAAGGGAAGTTTGCTGCATCATTGGATGTAACTTTTTTCAATATTATACTTTCAGATGATTTTTTATTTATTTATGTTTTTAACTGGTCTGAGCTTGTACAGCATGATCAAATGAATAAAATTTCTCATTACCTCAAGCTTGTGACTTGGTACCACAAAGTCATCAGTTCCTCTCTGATCGATTCTTAGTAAATTCTAGAAGTTAGTAAGAAATGCAAATAAAAGTTCATAAGAGAGAGAGAATCTTTTATTAGAGGTAAGAGAACTTGGTATATTAGAATGAGGGTTAATAACCTAAAAAACCCCAAATTAGTACACGTGTGACAAATTTACTCCAAACTAATTTTTTGACCACGAAAAATTATAAACCGTATACTTTTGACAAATTTACTCCAAACGACCATAAAAGACCCAAACTAATATACTTATGACAAATTTATCTCAAATTAATTTGTTTGACTGCCAAAAACCCCAAGCTAGTATATTTATGACACATATACATTCCATTAAATTAGGTTAATACTAAAAGAAAAAACACACACACACACACACACAAAAATTGTGTAACTATGACAAACGGAAAATAAAATCCCAAACTAGTACACTAGTCAACTATCAAGTGATATCCAATTTAGCAACTCGACAGTAACACTTAACTAAAATTAATATGGGGTAAATTTATTACAAGTATACCAACTTTGAATAAATTTGTCAAAGGTGTATCAGTTTAGGGTTTTTGTGGTCAAAGAATTTGTTTTGGGTAAATTTGTCACACGTATACCAATTTGGAGGTTTCAAGATATTAACTCCTAGAAAAATGAAAAATGTTGGTGACTAACTTAAATAAGAGTTAGATAACACAACACTTATTGGTAAATTAATGGTAGAAAAAGATCAAAATGCAAGTAAGTTTACAAAAAAAAAAAAAACTTGTTAGCCAGCAAATCAAAAAAATAGTTAGCAATTTAGATGGGAAAATTTGGAAAGTTGCATTAAAAAATGTTAAGTTTTATGGAACAACGGGTAATTTAAAGACATTGATAAGGATGATGAATAAAAGTGGGTAAAACATAACGATTTCTTTGTTTTAGAGATGAGACAAGTTGGTAGCTTAAAAAAAAAAAAAAAATTGGTAACTAACTTAAATAAAACTTTGTAATGAAAACCAATGTAATAAGAAATGCAAGGAAAAGTTGGTAAGAAAAATAAGAAAACTTGCTCGTTTACAAACTTTCGAAAATTGTTGGTAAGTTCATAAATATATCAATATGTTACCATCAAATTACCGAGAAATCAGGTAATCAGTGGTTTTGTTTTCGCAGTAGTTCTTTTGACACTTAATCACTATTTCAAAATTAGACTGGCACGAAAAAAGCAAAAAAAAAGAAGATCCGTCTGTTTTCGAAAATAGCGTAGTTAAATGTCCATTTTGGTTCCATCTTGAATGGAAACAAAAGCTTTTCATTCGCCCTAGAGGCCAATACACGTAAGAGTTTCGGCAGAGCCACCACCTACAACCATCACGTGCGAAGTGTAATAACAGTCAAGCTCCTCACGAACTCCGAAGACTGGCGGATGCAGCGGATACCATCAAATAATCTAACACAACACCTTCTATTGTTCTTATGATTCTCGGTCGTGAATGATGACGAAGTTCTTCACGGATAGGATGAGCAGACCAGACCGGACCACCCACTTCAAGTCTCCTGTGGCTGATCCCACCTCTTCCCGCATCTATTCTGCTTTCTGCCTAACGAGTTCATTTATCCATTAAGAGGGAATAGAAAATCCCAGAAGCAACGTTTAGAAACGTGATTCAATTCTTAAGTTTTACATTGACTATGCTATTTAGGAAAGCCTGGAACGCTGGGACCACGACGAGCCTAAATGGTCAAAGATGGAAGAGCAAGAAGTACCGCCGATTAGGGTTCCACGCGTTTGTTATGCCGCCAAAAAAGAGTGATGTTTGAATACGCAGACCACGAGATTATATTTATTAGATTGAATTGATCGTATTACAAAATCTATTGGAACCACTAAAAAATGGTACTTTTCATGTATTATGATTGATTTTGTTCATCATATGATCTTTAGGTTTAGATTTATAATATACTCTCTCAAATAATGATGCAGATTTATTTTTCAACATTTCTTATATGAATTCAACACACCATCATTTGCTTGTGTGACAAGTAGTTTTGACTATGGTTGGTATTGGCGACCCCGCCGACTTATTGCAAACATGTTAGTTGAGGTGAGTGACACCCTGAGCGGGCCATAATCAAGACGGGACACTTAAGTCGCCATAACTTTAAAATGGTACACTTAAGTGCCATCATCGGAGTAAAATGGGACACTTAAGTGCCACTCCGCAAAATCCGGCCAAATGGCTGACGTGGCAATTTTCCGGCGAGTTGAAGCTTAGTGCAAAACGGCGTCGTTTTGCACGCCGACGTGGCAGAAAACGCAAAAACGACGCCGTTTCATGCCTACGTGTAAATAATAATATAAAAATTAATTAAATTATAAAGTATTCAAAAATTTAAAAAATTAAGAAAAATTTAAAATTTTTAAAAAATTAAGAAAAATTTAAAATTTTTAAAAATTAAGAAAATTTAAAATTTTTAAAAAATTAAGAAAATGAAAAATTAAAAAAAAAAAAAGGGTGGGGAGGTCGAACGGGCGGCCGAGGGCCGAGCCCGCGCCGTCGCCGCCCCGCCGTCGCCGAGAAGGGCCGGGCGACGGAGGGGGGAGGGTCGGCCGGGTCGCCGCCGGCCGACCGACCGGACGGCGAGGGCTCGCAGCCTCGCCGGAATCGCGGCGAGGGCCGTGACCCGCCCTAGATCCGGGGGCGAGGGCTCGCGGGCCCTCGCCGACCCTCCCACTCCGTCGTCGGCCCTTCCCGGCGGGGGGAGGTGGCGAGGGCCCACGAGCCTCGCCGGATCCGGGAGAGGGCCGCGACCCTCGCCCTAGATCCGGGCGCGGGCCGCAACCCGCCAGCATCCGGCGAGGGGTCGCGGGCCCTCGCCGCTCCCCCGCCGCCGGGAAGGGCCGGCTGACGGGGGTGAGGGTCGGCCGGTCGCCGGCCCTGGCTGGGCGGCCGGACGGGGCGGCGAGGGCCCGCGAGCCCTCGCCCATCTGGGCGAGGGTTGCGGCCCTCGCCGCGATTTGGCGAGGGCTCGCAGCCCTCGCCGTCTGGCCGGTCAGTGGGGGCGACCCCGACCGACCTCCCCCTCCGTCGCCGCCCTTTCGGCGACGGCGGGAGGCGGCGGCGAGGGCTCAGCCCTCGCCCGCCCGTTCGACCTCCCCCCCACTTTTTTTTTTTAAATTCTTAAATTTTAAAATTTTTAAAATTTTCTTATTTTTTTTAAATTTTTAAAATTTTCTTTTTTTTAAAAATTTTTTGTTAATTTTTATGTTGATTTGGAGCTCGGCGAGCCACGTAGGCAAAAAATAATAATAAAATATTGCCACGTAAGATTTCCGGCAAGGGTCGCGAGGTGGCACTTAAGTGTCCCACTAAAAAAAAAAAGTGGCACTTAAGTGTACCGTTTGGAAGTTATGGCACTTAAGTGTCCCGGCGTGCCAAGTTATGGCACTTGTGCCGTTCTTCTGCCCATGTTAGTTATATCAATTCCAGGTTAACATCCCATAACAGTGTTTTTGGGTGATTCTTGAAGGAATCACTAAATAAGTTCTAGGACCAAAACATAAATGAGATTTTATGTATGTCTCGGCGTATGAATTGTTTGAAAATTTTGAAAAGGAGTATCATCAATGTCATTGAACATCAAGGAATATGTGTGGAAATATATTTCTCCCCTTACCGTTTCTCTGTGCTCAAGTAAGCAGAGTTTCGACCCCAGAAAGAACAAAGAAGAGATATATTCATCATCATTGTATAAGCTAATCCTTGGCTATAATCCGGTTATCAAAAGGACAATAAGATCCCAACAAATCATAGCAAACCGATTGAATTCGGAAGCAATATAATAAAGAAGATAGCAGACATTATGACAAAAGCAAAATTACTCAGAAGCCAAATTAGTTGAAGCTCATTAAGGACGAGTAGAGAAGCCGTTGGAGCACATTCGACATGACGTGGTGATGAAAAAGGTGATAGAATGACATATAAATCAGACAGGATGTAAAATAATGCACTTCCTTTATTTTCCCCCTTTAATTTCAGAGGCGTGAATTGAAGTTATCAACCGGTCTTGGTTCGAAACCTGCGAACTTCATTTTCAATCTTCCGGTGAGTTCTCATTTCATCCTCTCTTATCTGTAAGCCGAGAGTTTTACGCACAGCATTTCATGGCACCAATTCAGTCCCCCTGCTGGACGATGCATCAGGATTTAGGGTTGGCTGCTTCCAAAATGGTCCCCGTGCCTTTCGTTTACTTTTCAGACCTACAAGTCTCTCCTGGGGCGTTGAAAGTCTCAACGATAGTTCTCACTTGCGTTGTGACCGCTCAAACTCATCATCGGCTAGGTACTTCCCAAGAAAAAAATCCATGATTCAGCCTTTGAAATTCGGACTTTTCAATGGTTTTCTTGGATTGAAGAATCAGCAGTCCAACTTGAAACAGTTCCGAACAAGATCTTACGCGCGATTTCGGTCAAATTTTGAATTAAGCATAGCCTATAAGTACTTATCAAGATCAAGGCCATAGAGCTCGCATTTCCAGCTTCCTCTGCAAGCATCATATCTGGAATTCAACACAGTTGCAATTCAATCCTTTTCCTCAAACTCTCTCTCTCTCTCTCTCTCTCTCTCTCTCTCTCTCTCTCTCTCTCTCTCTCTTTCCCCATTTACATGATCGCATCCATGGAAAGGGCAACGAGCTTGCCTCTTCAGCCTCCAACTTACGGAAACCTCATTACAATTCTCAGTATTGATGGTGGAGGGATAAGAGGGCTTATCCCAGGAACCATCCTCACTTTCTTAGAGTCTGAACTTCAGGTATAATTACATAGACATCAGTCATTTGCTAAGGCTTTTGCACTTTCTTTGTAAGAAACGCTTTGCTGCGTGCTATAATCACTTGCAGTTCACTTTTTTCATGCATGCATGTCCCATGCAAATTTTGATTCATAACTAGAGAACATATCTTTGTGGACTGGTGCAGAAACTAGATGGTGAAGACGCGAGAATAGCAGATTATTTTGATGTTATTGCTGGAACGAGCACCGGTGGTCTCGTCACGGCCATGTTAACCACCCCCGATGATAACAATCGCCCCTTATTTGCCGCAAAAGACATTAAGGATTTTTACCTTGACAATTGCCCTAAAATCTTTCCTCAAGACAGGTGCCCTAAATTTCCAAGCCTATACAGGTGTCATGTTTACGAAGTAATGTTTTCTCGAATGAGTTTCTAACATAATGTCTTTATAAATTGAAAACTACAGTTGTCCTTTCGCGCCTGCTATGAAGATGATTAAAGCTGTGACTGGCCCAAAATATGATGGAAAATACCTGCATAAGCTCGTGAAAGAGAAACTCGGGAACGTAAGATTGCACCAGACATTGACTAACGTCGTTATCCCAACGTTCGACATCAAGCGTCTTCAGCCAACGATCTTTTCTAGCTACGAGGTTCATCTTGAGGTTCATCTTCTTGTCCCTAACATGCAATTTGTTTCCTTATTTTTATATTTCCTTTGTCTTTATTAATTATGACATATAGATAATAGATAATCATCTAAGTATTGTTTTTTTCGGAAATGAATAGGTGAAGAAAACGCCGACTCTAGACGCCTTGCTCTCGGACATATGCATCTCAACCTCAGCAGTACCTACTTATCTCCCGGCTCATTATTTCTTGAAGCCCAAGACTCCACAGGAAAACTGAGAGAATTCAACTCATAGATGGCGGCGTAGCCGCAAACAATCCGGTATGAAAGAACTATATTTTGGCTGACCTGACTAAACAAAACGTGTTTGTATAATTTCTAACTTCACGTCATTCATCATGCAGACGTTAGTTGCAATGGGCGAAGTGACGAAGGAGATCATAGGAGGAAGTTCGGATTTTTCCCTATAAAGCCGATGGATTACAGAAGATTTTTGGTGATATCGCTCGGGACTGGTTCACGAAATTCTGAAGGGAAGTACGATGCAAGTGAAGCGGCCAAGTGGGGAGTGTTGAACTGGTTGACCTGCAACGGCGGGAGCCCGTTGATTGATGTGTTCATGCAAGCGAGTGCCGATATGGTCGACTTCCACCTCTCTGCGGTCTTCCAGGCCCTGCACCTTGAAGCCAACTACCTCCGGATTCAGGTATTCTTATTGCACCTTGAATGATTCAAGAAAATTAACAACTTGAAGAACTTGAGTTGACTCGCTAATCAAAATTGGAATGGCAGGACGATAACTTAAGCGGGGCCGTGGCATCCGTGGATATAGCAACGAAGAAGAACCTGAATGACTTAGTTAGAACCGGCGAAGCACTATTGAAGAAGCCGGTTTCAAAGGTAGATCTAGAAAAGGGTGGATGCGAGGCATGTAACCCGGAGACTAATGAACAGGCTCTCAGAAGGTATTGAACTATTTGAACGATGTCATGAGTTCTTGAGTTATTAAAAGTTACAAGGCAATGTAAAATCATCGAGGTCACTAAATGCAATTCTAAATTGTGGTTTCAGGTTTGCGAAAATGCTCTCCAATGAGCGACAACTTCGTCTTGCTAGGTCGCCTCATGGACGTAACTCCGCAAATTTGAAGCGATCTAATCTGTCTAGTCAACAGACGGCAATTTGTGAAGACTGATCCTAAGGGATAACTCATTTATTCTTTGAGTGTTTCATTCTTTCCATTCTTACTGAATGACATTCCACGCATCAATTTTCGCGTTGGATTTAAATTAATCTAATTGTCCTCGATGATTAGTTTTGTACATATTGACTGTTAAGACTTTAAACACCATCTATATGAATAAAAATCTCACTGTTATGGACTGTGGCTGGAGAGTGTTGAGATCCTCTCTAATCCGTGTCGAAAATCTAGGCATAAACTAGCCCATATAAAGCATGGTTTTTGAATTTTATAATCATGCTAACACATTTTTATTTGAAATTTCATATAGTATACTGCGCAATCTGTTTGCTGCACAGCCCACATCCTTCAACATTGGTATTGGTAGTTACGGTTCGGAAAATTGACTACTAATTAGTAGTCATGGATGTGGATTATATTAAAATATTTTACACGGATCGTGTATTCAAAATTTGTCATTTCTAGTTGATGAAACTTTATATATATAGGGTTGTATAAAGAGCTATATCAAAAGGCATGTTTTCGTTGCGCTCGCTTGTCCCGTATTGCGTGGAAAGCACACAGAATTGTGTACAGAAAATATGATGGTGATGATGAAAGGAATTCAATTTGCATTGAAGTGACATTTTCGCAAAAACCTGAAACGAATTCAATTTCTACCAGTGCATAGTTAATCCTTTTCCTCCATAAACTTTATAATAAGAGAAAGTCACTGAGATACACATCGTATTTCTATTGAAGAAGTAGATATAAATTTATGCAAAGTCCATCCATGTATCATGTAGTATGTATATGAGAATGAATACCATATACTCTCTGTAGTCTCCCAAAATAAATTGGCAGATTCCATGCGACATGATTAGATGAATTGATCGTATCTACTATTGTATTGAGATAACTAAAATGATTTTCACAACTTATCCACTCTGATAAATTCCGTTTGGGATAGACTATAAATTCGCATATGGCATTGGAAATTAATAAATGTACACTTAATAAGAACACTGAGTAAAAGTGCCAATATACTTGGTTTCAATTATGATTAAAATAAATTAACTTCGTTGATTTTATGCGAGACTAGATTGTATTTTTGTGGTATTTAATACCATGCAACGACTTGTCAACAGTACAAACTGAAAAATATATGACATATATATGTATGTACAAATCTCTAAATGACTAAATATAAAAGAAATGGAGTAGGTACCATCAAATGAAAAGGGAAATATTGAAGTAGTTGAGGATATGTCACCATCTCTTTTTTTTCGGCACCCAATTAGGGACGAGCGCATGCAGAGGCTAATGGTTTGGCTAGGGTCTATTAGGCTTAGCCTAGACCCTCCCAAGTCCACCAATTCACAACTTAATAGTCCAAGTTTTTAACCTATAAATTAATTTTAAATGGGAGTCGCCACTAATCAATTTGAATGGGTCGATTAGAAACCCAATCAAAGTATCGGGATAAATACTCGCTCCTATGCAACCAGAGAAATTAAGTTTGGGGATTTGATTACACTTGTTAATTACTAATACCCTTTCGGTACTTAATCTTACTTAAACCCTAAGGCTTTTTGGATATTTGAGGGATTTTCCATGCATTTTGTGGAGGAAAACAATTTTTGGTCTTTTCTCTTCTTCTTCTTTTTTTAGACATAAAAAGCATTTTTTGATTTTTTATCTTTCTTTTTTTGGAAAATTAGGAAAACATGGGTATTTTGATTTTTTTTATTTTTTGAAAATAAATTATTTTTTTTCGTTTTTAATATATTTTATATTAAATTAATATAATATAATGAACGACCCGGGTCGGATTCCCGCTGGGCTCGACCCGAGTTGCCTACCAACTGCCTGCACAGCCCGCCGCATGGGCCCAAATCTGGTTTCCTCAACCCACAAAGTTGGCTCACGAATTTTGCAAAGCACACCCGCATTTGACCCAAAATGACCGTAGCCCTACCCGGTTGAGATCCACGCCGACTCGGTTTTTGGCCGACCCTACCTAGCTGCGATCCGATGGACGTCCCTCTCCTTGCTTGCGCTGAGGTGTCGTTGGGCGAACAAACGGTGACGATGATGGCAAACAACGACGGTGATGACAACGGTGACCACAATGGCAAGGAGTCACTCAACGGCGTTGTGGTATAGCGCGAGCCACTCAACAAGGTGGTGTCACAAAGACGACGGCAGCAAGCAAAGCTCGCGTCAAGGGACTAGCGATCGTGACGGCGAGGTGGCGCAGTGGTCGGAGGACAAAGGGCTCGCCTTAAGGCAGCTGGTGGTGGAACAAAAGCAGTAGGCAACGGCAAAGTAGTGTTTGGTGATGAAATAGCAACAACGAAGTGGAGCCGCGTTACAAGGGAGCACCAACGACCTCGGCTAGCGTTGGGCCGGTGAGCTCAACTCAGCGATGGTGAAGTAGCGACAGATGGCAGATCGAGGTTTGGCGAGGATAGTAAGGCGACAGCGTTGAGGGGTGGAGGCAACTATAGGGAGCGACGGTCATGACGTGGCAATGACGGCGGGTCCTTAGCTTCCTCGCATATGGTCTTTTGTCCTCCGATCCGACCCTTTTCTTCTCTCTCCAAGTCCACTCTGTCGCCAACCCCGGCTTCGCCGATGAGTTCCTCTAGTCTTCCTCCTCTCTTCTCCGGCTAACCTCACTGCACTCCAACCCTCTCCCTCTCCGGCCGACCTTGAATCTTGGCCTCGCTCATCCTCGTGCCTCCCCCTAAAGTCTCTCGGGGGAGGTTCAAAGCTTGCAACCCTTGATCCTTCGCGGCGTTTCTTCTCCGGCCATCCTTCCTCCAATCAGATCTGAGATCTCCAGCGGCTCACGCTAATGTCTCCCCCAAAGTCTCTTGGGGAAGGCTTTAGAAGCTCGCTACCGGTGATCTCTCTCTTTGCCGTTGTGCCTCTACCATCGTCGGGGGAGGCCTATTTATAGGCGAGGAGGCCCATCTACGGAGCTTTGACCATCGGTCCTCGCACGCCAATCGGCCTTAGGGCAGCCAAACCGACGTTGCCTCGCCCACCCACCCGCTCCGCATTTAAGGCATGTGCTCTCGGTTACGGGTCTACTCTCGCCCGCCGTAGCTTGTCCTCTAGCACATCACCGGCCACCGTATGTACCGCCATCCACTTGGGGAAGAAGATAGATGAGGAAGAAGACAAGAGGCAGAAGGGGGCCGAGCTGCAGGAGAAGGAGGTTGGGCCATAGGGGCCCATGCCCCTGGAGGGGCTGAACGTGCATAAGGGAGGAAGAAGAGTGAGAGAAAGAGGGGGGGGAAAGAAAATAAGAGAAGCAAGCCAATCAAAACCCTTGAGAAATATCTAAATCATCATCACCTATGCCTCAAAGTCTCTATGCCTCATCCATGGTCACCCAATCACAAATTAGCTATAATTTCCCTAAATTATGCCTTTTTGGGGAAGAAAAATCCAATTTCTCTGCCCATTCATTTTCTTTTTCTTTTTGTCCGAAATTCATTTTTCTGCAAAATTTTGGACTCATTAAAAATTCACCGAAAAATGAGACGACGTCCAATAAATAAATCGTGACACGCTCGAACGTCCGATTCCCGAAAATAAATTAAATTTCATGGTTAAAATCGATCGAACACGATTTCAGTACGACCTAATCTACAAAGTAGCTTTTAGGGGTTTTAGCACGTTTGACCCGTGGTCAATAATTTTCTATCCACGTGTGTGCATCTTCGAATCGTAGATGACCCTCGTTTGTTATAAGATTGTGAGAGTTCAATTGCGTGTCTCGAATATAATATCGATAGAAAATCGAGTTATTGCCATTCGACGCGAATATCGTAATCATGCGAAACCACCCGCAATTCAACTACGTCATTCCATCGAATTGACTTATATCCATTCACTAATCGATTTATAATGGTGTCCTATTGCTCCTTGTCGATTATTATGATCAAGCGGTCGATTTCTGATCGAATTCTCTAGTCTGTCGCGTTTATATCCCTTAACGGCCTCGCCTGATAGATCAGTTAAATTGTGAGTGATCAGTTCTGAATAAAATAACCATAGGTACGTTGATGAAATAACCGTCTCATATATTCAAAAAACCGGGAGAAATTTCGGGATGTCACACCCCACTTCTCCCATGTGATAGTCGGATATCTTTGACCAATCGTAGTTGGAAAAATTTTCAGCGTTAGGTCATTTTTGCTCAATTGAAAGGAGGTTCTTCTTCTAGAGGATTGTCGGTACCTATGATGGAGATCCGGGAAAAGGAATAAATTGTCTCATGTTGCTATAACACTGGGATGGCTGATGGCTAGTGGTCTGTTGCTATCCTACACTTGTCTAAATTGTTGGAGGATGATTGTAGGTCGCATTAACATTGACATCTATTAGGGGTTCTTTATCTTTCTTCACGCTGAACTTGCCCGTGGGTGCACGTTCAATGAACCAACCATCCCTTAACCCTATCCCGATTTGCTCCCCTACTGGAATGAGTTGATTAAACATTTACCATTTGATTGCGGTACTCGTAAGGGAGGGTTTTGATAAACATCTTTATCAGCTCAAAATCGATTGGTTCAAGATTGATTTGGGCAGCCGATTCTCCATCTAATAGCATATTCTTTGAATAATTCGTGCTTTTCTTTCGGTACACTCAATATCCTCACAAGAAGGGGTAATGTCCATTATGAACTTATATTGCTTGAGGAATGCCTCACTCACTTCACTCTATGTTTCAAGGAGGTTCATGTTCTTCATGATGTACCACCTCGCAAGTGTGGTCCACTAGACTTGATTGGAACAATTGATCATTAATGGTGCATTATTAACGTATTGGGTCATTCGAACTAAGTACATTTGCAAATGAGCCCTCAAGTAAGTCGTGCCATCATACTTCTCAAACTTAGGCATTTTAAATTTTTCCGGCATTTTGACCTTGGAATAAATGGAGAGGTCTATCAAAGTAGGATCTTGGAGGCCTTGTAGTTGTTTCATCCTCTCCTCAAGCTTTTCGAGACATTTGTCATGCTCAGTTTTAAACAAACTATCTGGCTTAGCTTTCAATTGCGGTTTGGTGCAAATCATCCTCCAATTCGAGCATGTTATCGTTGGTATCTCTATCTTAATCACTCCGGTGGATGATTATGGTAACAATACCTCGACCGAGACCGGGGTGGGAGTAAGTTTGCCCCGAATGGAATCTATCTGCTTCGAGAGTTGTCAAAGCACATTGAAGACTTGCTTCATTTCGCTTTCCATGGCCGCAACACGGCTTGGTACATTCTCTTCGGCCATTCTTACTCTTGCTTTTGAATGAGTCTAGATCGGCGAACATTGACATTCCGTGATTACCTGGTCATGAATAAACAAGCAAGCGTAAATATAGAGAATAAATAGGGAGTCAGTCCATGATGACAACCTAATCCTACCCTTTTGTTTATTTATGAAAAGTTTGTATGTGTAGAGGATTTTCTAAATAGGATTGAAAGACATGCGACATATTAGCATAGACTAAAAAGATATTTAATTTAAAAGGTGAAGAAAGCATGAATTGCAATAAATTTAAAAAAGGACTTCTATTATTTTTGAAGTAAACGAAAATTCTTGCGGAAAACAGCTTTGTAACATGCTTGAGGAAAAACAAAGACACCAACTGAAAGTAATTTCCTTTGCCAATATTTTAAAAAAAAAAACTTTATGACAATTACTTCCAAATTTAAATGACCGTGGTATTAAATTCTAGACTAATCATGTACTGCTCAATATATATAGGAAGGTAAGTAAATTGCAAAATGCATTGATAAAAAACTTACTTCATGCGAGAAAATAGATGACAATCACATAAACATGTGCATGATATGTGCAGCTCAATGTCTAACTAAGAAGACTTGTTGAAATTAAAAGGGTGTCTGCCCATTGCAGTGTCGCGCTGGCATCATACCCTTTTAACCTCGGCTCTACCTAAAGAAATTTGGGGAAAAGAAAGGTAACATCTACATTGTAGTCTCGCATTCAAGGCCGTATCTTTCTTACTGCCATCATAAATATCCTATGGTGGCCCAGGTCCGGTAGCCGTGTTGTGTGTGCCATTAGTAGTGCTAAAACAGTAAAGTATGCATAGCAGTTTATGATCACAAAACATTTCATTTTAACAGAATAAAAAAGCTATTAACCTACATAGAAAAAAAAAACCAAGTCAGCAAAGCATTTAAACAAGATAAAAAAAAAAAAAAGCCTAAGTCCTCAAAAATATCCCCAGCGGAGTCGCCAAGCTGTCGCGACCTCTTTTTTTCAGCGCCCAATTAGGGACGGGTGCCTACGGAGGCTAATAGTTTGGCTAGGTCTATTAGGCTTAACCTAAACCCTCCCAAGTCCACCAATTAACGACTTAATAGTCTAAGTTTTTAACCTGTAAGGTAATTTTAAATATGAGTCGCCACTAATCAATTTAGGGTGGGTCAATCAGAAACCCAAATGAAGTATTGGGAGAAATACTTGCTCCAGCACAACTAGGGAAATTAAGTTCGAGGACTTGAATACATTAGTTAATCACTAATGCCCTTCCGGTACCTAATCTTATTCAAACTCTAAGGCTTTTAGGATATTTGAGAGATTTTCCATGCACTTTGTGGAGGAAAACATTTTTTGGGCCTTTTCTCTTCTTCTTTTTTTTTTTTTTTTACATTTTTTGGTTTTTGATCTTTTTCTGAAAATATAAATCATTTTTGGCTTTTTCTATTTTTTTTAAAATTAGGAAAACATGTGGTATTTTTTATTTTTTATTTTTTGAAAATAAATTATTATTTTTTGTTTTTAAAATATTTTTTATTAAAATAATATAATATAATGAACAACCCGGGTCAGATTCCCGAGTTGGGCCCAACCTAGGTCGCCTACCAACTGCCCAAATAAGCCTGCCACACATGCCCAAATCCGGCGTCCTCAGCCCAAAAAGTTGGCCTACATATTTTGCAAAGCCCACCTGCATTTGACCCAAATTGACCGGAGCCCTACCTAGTTAAGATCCATGCCAACCCAATTTTTGGCCAACACCCTACTCGACCATGACCCAATGGACGTCTCTCTCCTTGCTCGCGGCTTAGGCGTCACTGGGTGGATGGATGGCGAGGACGATGGCGAGGACGATGCTGATGAGCCACACAACGGCGTTGCGATACAGCGGCGGGCCACTCAACGAGGTGGCGTCATAGTACGGCAGCAGCAAGCGAAGCTCGCGGGCCGAGGGACCGCGCCAGTGACGGTGAGGTGGCAAGCGATGTTGGAGGACGGTGGCTTGTCTTGAGGGGATTGGCACGTTGATCTCTCTCTTGCCATTGTCCCTCTATCATCGTCGAGGGAGGCCTATTTATAGGCGAGGGGCCGGCGCCGACGGAGCTTAGACTGTTGGTTCTCGCATGCCGATTGGCCTTGGGGCAACCGAACCAACGTAGAATAAGCTACCCACCTCGCTCCGCATTAAAGGCTTGTCCTCCTCGGCTACCGGTCTACTTTGCCTCAGCCCATAGCTTGTCCTCTAGCATATCACCGGCCACCGCGCACGCTCATCCACCAAGGAAGAAGATAGATGAGGAAGAAGACAAGGGGCGTGGAAGGGGGCCAGGCCAGAGGAGAAGGAGGTTGGGCCATAGGGTTCCATGCGAGGGGAGAGAAAGGAGGGGGTCTGGGCTTGAAGGCCCAACCTTGATGGGCTTTTTTTTTATGTTCTCTTTGTTTGTTTGTTTGTTTTTTTGTTATTTATTATTTATTATTCGAAAAAAAAAAATACATAAATAAAGAAACTAAGGCCTAATTAAACTTAATCAAAATTTAGGTGTCAACAAGGTAAGAGGGGAAGTGTACTATTTGCTTTGTGGGGTATTTAAAAAGTCAACCATCAAAGTTTCATTTACTAGGGGAAGTGATTGTCGGTAGAAGAAGATGATTAATTATGAGGTCACATGAGATAATGGAAGAAATAGGAAGTTATAAGAGATATGTCCCCATCCTGTCTTTTTGTTTTTCTCTTCACTATTTCATTCTGACAGTAGTTTTGGAGGGAGACCAAACTTGTAGTACTTTAGCTGGTACGTCCATGATATGGTGTGATTGGAACGCACCGTTTTGTCTTGATGCTACGATGGAAAGACACTAATGGAGGGGTACGAATGGAGACGTATAAAAGGCTCCCAAACAAAACCGTTGGAGGTTTGGCAGATCATTCGACTAACTTTTCTCTCCATTTTCCATCAAAGAAGAAAAATGAATTCCATTTCACTTTTGCAAGAACGATCGGCATTTACACCGTGGAAATCGGATGTTTTCCTTGTCATTGCATCCAGACTAACGTGAGGAAGTATTGTTCGTGATTTATTCGCAATTCAACGTTCATTCCGGGGCCATTTGCTGTTTGCGCATCAGAATCAGGTAAGTCGTCTCCGCCGACTTGAATTCCAACATTGGTATCGAGCC
>CM024531.1:1169473-1225184 GCA_014182385.1 Eucalyptus viminalis
TTTTGGGGGGGGTGTGTTTGGTTTCTCAGGCATAAATTCCATTGCATAGTTGAAAATTGTTGTCTTGAGGTAGGGGATTACTTTTTCAGGGCTATTGACTAAGTTCTTATTCACATTTTAGTTACTAATGTTAAGATCCTATAAGAAATTGGAAGTTGCTGGAAGTATTGCAGTCTTAAGTTCTCTTTTCTTTCAAGTTATCATTGATTTATTTTTAAACTTTTGATTATTGATCAAGAACTATTTGAATGGCTCCAGCAAGGGAAGAAATGGACATATTCCTTTCCGAGATTCAAACTGACTCGTAGTCTGCAATCCTCACTGGGAGGAAATGCTAGAACTTCCATCATCTGTACAATGAGTCCTGCCCGAAGTCATGTTGAACAGTCACGAAATACACTATTGTTTGCAAGTTGTGCTAAAGAGGTCGCCCACAAATGCACAGGTCAATGTTGTTATGTCTGATAAAGCTTTGGTAAAGCATTTGCAGAGAGAATGGCTAGATTGGAGAGTGAGCTGAGAAATCCAGGACTAGCATCTGTTTCATCTGATACTGCTGTGTTGCTTCAAGAAAGGATCTCCAAATTGAGAAGGTGATAATTCTGCATTAGGCTTTTAATAATTTGATGTTTCTTATATTTTTGAGGTTTTTCTCACTATCTATGGAAAGGGAGGTACTTGTGTGTAATTATCATACATAAACTAGGTGTATCTTCTAACTTCCTCCTTAGTATGCTGCTGTGTCAGAAAGTCTATTATTCTTTTGTACCGATGGTGAATTTCACCAGTTCCATTGGAGTTGAATATCCTTCAGTGCACAATACATGCAATTTCGATCTCAATTGACATCTCTTGCCCAAGCTCATCCACTTGAAAGTTCGCGTAAAAGTTGGAAATTTAACTTGGGAACCTAAGACTTGACAGAGAATTTTAAGAGCAATATCTTCGCCTGGCCTTTTGACCTTCCCCTGCAGAATGCATATTTTCCACAATTGCAAATTTTCTTCATCTCTCTCACCATAGCATGTCCCTTTGGACCACTTCTAACATTCTGTACCTTTGGCAATAACCCACAGCTTCACCATTATGCTGTTAGCATTTATAGCTGTGACTTTCTCATCAGCTTTTCTTTTATGTTATTTATTTATTTTGGCGAAAAAGATAAGTAGAACTTACTTGAGCGAACCTTCTGATTTACCTGGATGTCAACTGATGTTTTCTGCAATCTTTTTCTCCGCAAAAATTGTGAGACTGTCGTATTAAATTACTTTGTTCCTTTAACATATTCATTCCATTTAAGTTATGCCATGATGCTGTCAACAGGCATCTACTTCAGAGCTAAAAGCATACAAACCTTCGCTATGTGTTGTAATTTGGCATTGAAAATTGGATGGCCAGTAGGTTTATGTGCATTTTCCTTCGCTGGGATGAATAATAACTTAAGCTGGTAGCAAAATCAGTTCTAATTTGTGAAGAGCTAATTATGCAGCAATTAACTGGCCTTAATAGTTTTTGTTGTGGCACTTTTAAGATTATGTTTGTTAAATTTCCATGTTTTCACCCTTTTTAAAGTTCGATGAACAGTGGAGCACTTTTTGTCCATTTATAAATCAGGAAGCCACTTAATTATTTAACACCTTATTTTCTGTGGTTGTATCCTCTCACAGCTGAAGAAAGAGATTGCAGAATTGTCTCTACAGTGAGACCTTGCTCAGTCTGAGGTTCAGGATTTGCATTGATTGGTTATGGATCACAAACCTTCGACTGCACAGGTAATTCTACCTTGTTAGATTCGTTGATGGATTTGCTGTCCTCAACTAATCACACCAATTATTCCTTAATTAATCATCTGGTCATTTAATACTTCAGGTGGATGCATGCGGTGATTACCCTAAACTTCGCGTGCGAGGTTCATGGGAACTCAAAACCCCAATTTTAGATACTCAAAACCGAGCAGATAATGAGTATGTGGATGCTGGTATCTTAACATTTGATTCAGGTCAATATTCAGATCAACACAGTAGGAGTGATTCAGATGGGCATATGATCCACATTCCCAACTTCGAAGAGAACTCTTTACTCTTGGACCCCTCTTCACAGCTCTCGATTTCGATATCTCACTTCAGGCGAAATAGCATATGTCCAGAGGATATTGGAGAATTGACTGCTTAAAATTCTGAGGACTTTTGCAGAGAAGTACGCTGCATTGAGATGGAAAAGCTGAACTCTAACTGCCATGGCAATGGTGGTATGTCATCAGTGGAGGAGAAAGAAGGCATCTCAGACTATATTGTGGTTGAGGAAGGTGATGCGGAAAAAGAGAAATTGGGATCACTAACTTTGGAGGAAACTAGACAGTCAGACAGCGTCCCTCAAAATTATGTAGAACCTTCTCTTGAAAAAGCATATTCAATGATGCAGGAGAAAGAGTTACCTACATCCAAAAAGTTTCAAGCTAGTTAGGGGTAAAGGTTGTGAGTCAGGCCTCAGAAATATTTCATTTTCAATTGAGGAGATGGAGATAAACCATAGCACACCTGCCCTTCGATACGAAAAAGAATGTCCTGGAAGACCTGAGGGATGTCAGAGAAAGTTTTCTTTCATTGAGGTACGTGTCCAAAGAAAATTTTTTCCGGTAGTGGTTCTCAAAATTCACTGGAGGATTCTTTGGATTATGAGCTTCAAGCAGAGATAAGTTGGACAGTTGAGAAATGTGACAGCACTATGGATTCCGCTTCGAATTAGAGGAGTACATTGCTCAGCAGGAGGATCAACCTGGTCAGCATGGGGTGAGCTTTGTTCCCGCCTTTTTCTTTGTTCCTTTTATCAGACATATTGAGCTATATAATGAAGATGGATTAATTATTTGGAGGACCTTACAAATTTTTTTTTTGTCTATTGGAATTTAAATATAACACAGGAGTTATTGTGCTTTTTCCATATCAAAAGAATGTTATATCTCTGCTATCTGATTCAAATATTTGGGTGTGACACCCCGTCACTCAAGTGGATGGGAGTTATTAGGGGTTGGCCCGTGTGGGTCAGACTGGGCTTCTTTTGGATTGTTTTGAAAACTTACTACGGACAGGGTACAGAAGCCATGGCTTTCAGGCGTTTAAAGTTTGTTAAATATTATAATTTAGAAAATTTTGATTCATCTAAAGATGGTTTTTCTGTGTGCAAATATACGATGACCGATGTAGTGATATTGCCCAGCTATGGTTTCAGCTATAAGAGTCTTGTTATATGTAAATATGGACATGCAAGTAAGTTTGGATTACCACTCACTTGAATATAAAGTGCTTTGAAATTTGGAGAACAAACTTAGTGTTTGGTTACTAGCCAATAGATAAGGATGTTTTGTCAACATACGCACATTTTGCTCAGTGGGGACTCTTTTGATTGACAGGTACATGATATAAGACCAAATGTGATTGCACCTACTAAACACGTTAAGGATGTTGGCTTGGATCCAATTGAAGATGATACAGAAGGTTCTTGGGAATGGCTTTCACACTTCAAAAACTTGCGGAAGGAGATCGTCAAATTGTGGAAGGAATGCAATGTCTCATTAGTTCACAGGAGCTACTTTTTCCTTCTGTTTAAAGGTGATCCAACAGATTCTATCTACTTGGAGGTAGAGCTCAGGAGGTTGTCGTTTCTTAGGGATAAATCTGCCTGTTGTAATCAATCTCTGGGAGATGGTCAGGCCTTGACTGCTGTTTCAAGGTACTGAATTTAATTATATGAAACACTCGCTGCTTTTGTTAAATTCACTGTAGGCACATATTCAGTCTGGGATTTTATCATGCTGAACAGCATACAAGATCTTCATCGTGAGAGGCAGATGCTCACCAAGCAGTTGCAAAAGAAGCTCACCAAAAAAGATAGAGAGATGCTCTTCCAAACTTGGGGGATCGGTTTGAATACCAAGCACAGAAGTTCACGGTTAGCCCACCTGTTGTGGTCCGACACAGAAGACATGGACCATGTGGCCGAAAGTGCCAAAATTGTTGCAAAGCTTGTTGGTTTTGTTCAGCCAGAGGAAGCTTCCAAGGAGATGTTTGGCCTCAACTTTACTCCTTGGTAATCAAGCACAAAACTTCGTAAGTGGAAAAGCACTATGATGTCTTTCTTGTGAACCTTTGTTTTGGATGCTATTACTTTTGTGGAATGGTGACAAAATCGTTCCTCCAACTGTCTGAGATGGTATGAATTCCTTTTAACTGGTACTATATTTTTAATTTAGATGCAGGTGATTGTACAAAAGCTTTGTAATATACTCATGAACAAATGAGGGCTTGCCGGTCCTTTCCCCGGTCCTGGCTCTTTAACATATGTATTGGCGCATGATTGATGTTAATTGGACTAATATAATAACGTTTCTATTTCTTCCATCGTCTTAGATGTTTTTTTATTTAAAAGCTTGTAGCTGATTAAATTAGTGATTTAACTAATGACTCGTGGCATGAGCTCGTTGATTGTGACTCCTCAACTTTTTTTTTTTTTTTTTTTTAAACAAGACTCCTCAACTTCATTAAGCCATTTTTTTTTTTTTGCTCTCGTGGTTTTCCTGACTTCATTGAATTGAGTGTATATAGACTTAGATGCCTAAGACTAAGAAAAGTATCTTGTAATGGTTGAATGGAATCATCTCAGTAATCACACAAGATAGTAGTTACATGAAATTATTTGTTTGCACGCTTAGAGAGAGAGAGAGAGAGAGAAAGGGCGCGGGAGGGGGAGGGTGTGGGTGGGTTGTTGACGCGGTGGGAGAACGGGACATATACATATGTTCAACTTGAAATATCATTGCAGTGGCTTATGTTGAAGGAAGAGCGTCCCCGTCATCGTCAGGGACTGTAGGAAACAAGAAACCACCAAGTGAGCAAGCTTTACACACACCCAAAGTTTTCCTAATAGTACTCCTACCAATGAAAGGAAAGCAACGTCGTAGATTGTTGTTATATGCTTCTCTTATTAAAATATGATATGGTATGTAAATGATAGGCCTTAACTGGTATCTATTCTTCAGCGATTTGTATGTAAGCTATGTGAAAGGCTCGCTAGACATGTGTCAGCTATGAGCAGTAAGGTTGGTTCCAAAGGTTAATTTTGGAGTCAACATTGGGTTGAATAAAGATCAAATGATGTTGCCCACATGATTTGGTATTGTGATAGTGACAGGAAAAAAAGTGTAAATGTAGACTAGTTTTAAAAAAGCTACATGACCGATTACAGTGTAGGGACTATGAAAATATTACTTCTTCTAAAACTCGCCATGGACTTACACAGAGGCTTGCTATGCATTGATTTGATATGGTGGAATGAGTCAATGAAATACTTAATTAAGGATCATAATTGTTCATTTTAACCACTAGTAAATAATTGTTGAAATTATCAAATTATATATATAAAATCCATCATAATGCATATAAATCACATTTGAGATTTAATATTATTATCGCATCTTCGGTCATCATCTGTAGGTTCATTTGTTTCTGTCTGCTTTTTATCTCATACAGATTTTTCGGCATTCCTATTATGGGGCGGAGGTGGTCAACGAGACGCTGGCCATCCTTTTTGAATACCACGTAGATATTTTCTAGTTCCTTGCATTCATTGATCCCTTCGACTTCTTTCATCTTATCGAGGTGCCTAAGCTCAAGTTCTTGGAGATGGAGCATTGCTCCTTTTGCAATAATCACCTTCTCAAGCATAGGCAGCTTCCAAATCTTCAAGATCTTGAGACTTGGAAATCCATCATTGGCGAATGTCAGGCGATTACCTAGGAAGGAATTGGCCAAGAGCCTGAGTGTCCTCAGGTTCCTCAAAAGACCACCCAATTCGGGCATCATGTCTTCTTTCACTTTCGAACCCGACAGAGTCAAAACCTGAGCGAGACTGGCAAGAGCTGTGTCCATTTGGGTTTGTTGAGTTGGCCCAGCAAGTAAAGCTCCAACAGGTCGTGATGTTCAGCCAACGACAGTTCTGGTAACAGGCCTATCTGCGATGTCGCAGGCTTGGCTTTTTGCAGGGGCTCGTCATCTTTCATGTCTTCTTCAGGGCGCTTGGGTTCCTTCGGGGTTTGGGCTTCTCCACGGCCTTGTCTTCTTCAGCGGTTTGGGCTTTTTCGGTTGACTTGGCTACTTTCATAGCTTCTCCGGCGGGTTGGGCTTTTCAGTGGACTTGTCTGCTTTCGTAGCTTCTTCCGCGAGCTTGGCTTCTTGGATCATCCCAAAGGTCAAGGACTGGAGATTAGTGAGCCGGAGGCTAATCCAATCAGCTACTGTTTTCCCTGCGGCGCCGGTGGTGCCGTCATCCGAGCGTTGCAAGAAAAGCTTGAGCGTGGTGAGCGTGGTCAAGCAGTTAACGTGGCCCGTCATCAGATTCTCCTTCACTTCACCGATGACCAGCCCGCTTAAGGTCTGGAGTTTAGTCAAGGCCGTAACATTGTCACCACAAGCCTTGAGGATCTTCTTCAAGTCGACGTAGAACCAGTTGAGATGCAGGTGCCTCAAGTTCCTCGCCTTCCACAAGGAACTCGGGAGGGAAGTAATGTTGGTGTGCTTTATGTCGAGAGTCTCGAGATGGTGCAGATTTGCAACGTCACTTGGGATCGAGTCCAGCACCGTGGATCTCAATCCCAGGTACCTTAGGAGCACCAGCTTGGGGAGCACACCTTGCAAGGACGGCTTATACACACCCTCCAAATCAAGCACCCTTAGCAAGCTATAGTCAGTCTCGGAAGTCATCTTCCTAAGAAACGTGCTGATGTCTTTTGGTGAGCACGCCTCTCCTCTGGTAGAACGACAGAAACGAGCGCACGTGGCCAAGGTTTAGATCATTTAGCTGCTGCCGCGGTCATCCTTGATTATGTTTGTGTGCTCTGCAAGCCACCGAATCTTGCTTCTTTCTCGCAGTTGGGCCGGCACTTGTTGCTGCTGCCTGGTTGGATCGCTGTCGTTCCGACCTTTTGACTTGCTGGTGTCATGTATGCGGAGGAATCCCTTGCTCATGGCGATCGGGCAGATCATGTCATACAGAGAGGTAAGCATTTGGCAAGCTTTGGGGGATCCATCCGCCCTCCAGCTCACCACATCGATCACATTCCTGTCCGCAAGCTCCAGAATGAAAGTCTCTCCCACATCCTCGGGCTTCCTTGTCCTTTCCCTTTCTATGTCGTAACAATGCGAATCCAGAAAGCCCTCAGCCAACCACAGCCTCACTAGCCTTCTTATCGGAATAGGGAATGCTATGGGGAACAAAGCCATGTAGATGAAGCACGGTTTTAGATGGACCGGCAATTTATGGCAACTCAACTGTAATATATCTAACAATGTCATCGTAGAACCCTCTTTCTCCAATGCTGTGCGATCCTCTCCAGCATTGGACAGAAACCCACCGAGTAAGGATATACAGAGAGGCAAGCCATGACACATGTTTAGGATAGCCTCCTCCTCTTTTGAGAGTCTCTGATCATCGGTTACTCTATGCACCTTCCAAGCGAACATCCTCTTACTTTCATCGCCCAAAATTTCTAGCTTGATCGGATTTTCGAAGGAGCCTGCAGTCATGAAATTGGCTATCGAATAGTCCCGAGTTGTGGTAATTACGCGGCTTTCCGTACCATGTGGGGTGCTCGTCCATAACTCTAGCAAGATTTCCCGCCAGTCAGACAGCTGCACGTCATCCAACACAATGAGGAATTTATTTATCTTGGCCAATTTCTGGAACAGCTTTATCCTTATCTGCATTATATCCATGTCCATCACGTCCCCTGCTAGCTTCTCGACTTGCTTTAGAATCTCCAACAGAAACTCCCGCTTGTCCATGCTAGGCGAGACGTGGACCCAAGCGCGGCACTCATAGCCCATGTACTTCGCTTGGCTGTAGGCCCATCTCGCGAGGAACGTCTTGCCGGTTCCTTGCTCGCCGCAAATCCCAATCTCTGCGTAACCGCCTGACTTCATCCTGTCCATTATGTCCTTCCTCTGGGCCTCGCGGCATAAGAAGTTTGTGGGCGCTTGCCGATCCCAGAAACTATTCAGTCTCGCGAATTTTTTGCCTTGCCATGGAATGCTATCAAGGGAGGAGGAACTAGCAGAGTTCTTTTTTCCCCTTGCCCTCAGCCTCCTCCTTCAAGAACTTCTCATCGCACAACTCCTCCATCTTTTTCACCAGATTAGACAAATCCCTCCCCAGCTTGTACTTGGAGACAAGCACGGCGAGTGGCCTTGCGGCCATGCGGAGGGCCTCATGCTTCTCGCGGGCTTCTCTGAGGTGGAACTTGTCGATGAATTCCTCGGCATAGTACATGGCTCGGAGGAGCCGCCCCGACCACTCCGTGGTTTCGGACGGTCTGAATTGGGTGGAAAAGAACTCTTGGATCCTGGCCAGCTTCTTCTCGGCATCCTTCGCGCAGGTTCGCATCGGTATGCATTCCACGCACACCCGGTGATGGAGCAAGATATGTAGTTTCTGCGACACAATCTGGGCGGCAGCTTCATCGATTATCATGCAGCTTCTCGTGTCAGAAGCAGCCATGGCTAATCAATATGTTTGTTTCGAGCAAGGTCGTGTGGGTGCGTGTGTTTGTTGGACTTGTTTGCTTGGATTGAATAAATTTGCGAGGACATATTATTCTCTCTCTATGTATATGTTCTTCATTTTTCTATGCTTGTCTTGGCGTGGCCTCTCCTGTCTACTGCAAGAAGCTTTGTTTAATTCTTTGCTTGCGCGATGTTCGACCGTGAGACAGGAGAGAAAGTATCTCTCGCAGTGACTATGATAAAGACAAAACTAATCAAGTAAAGTTCTTTGCTTTTAATAAAATAATCTTACAGATGTATCTTACTATTCCTTACTTTGCTCCATACGTGAAGATAATCAATTTCATTTATTTCTGTCGAACTAGAAGTTGGAGAGTTAATGAAGGTGGCCTATCAAGAATTTAATTTTTGTGATGAAATTCCACCCACCTCAAGAATCTAACACAAATGAGAACATTCGGGGCTTATCTTATCCAATATAGACTAATAAAATCAGTTAAAAGAAAATCATTACTATTCTTCTGGATATCGGTAGTTAAGGGCTTGGCTTTCAAATTGCTGGAGATATTAATTGTTTTAATTATGCAATTCACAAATTTTAGGATTAAATTGCATCTCAGATATCAATTATATCTTCATCACGCTTAAAGGAAGAAGTGAAGTCTATCATTATGCACACATTGTCAACTTGTCCATATAAGAACGCTTACTCAATATATCTCATAATATCAATAGCCACATCACATGTCGTGCCCATATAAAATACGTCAATATTATGTCAGTATCATATACTAGGTATTACTTGGTAGGAATGATGCCGCGTAAGGTGTGTAGGGGTGTGTGTTCTTTTTTACGATTGTATTTTTGTAATTTGGTTCATTTTTCTGTGCTTTTCTCCCAGCGGGCGCCTCCTCCGGATTGATCCTTGACTAAGCCAAATCTTGACCGAGGGACAAGAAAATATCCGGTTCTTTTTGTCATTGGTAGGTTAAATAACTGATAAGCCAATTGCTAAAGTTTGGACTCGAAGGTGCGAGAATTAAAGAGGGGACACTTGATTCGGACTAAAAAATGAGACGAGTTCACACAATTGATTGTATTAGTGATATCATGAATTGTTACTCGGTATTGATCACAATCCACTTATTTTAATGTTAACTTGTAACCTATCACATTATACAGAATGCCCCCTTATCGCAAAAACTTCAAATTTTAAAGTAATAAAAATGTTAAAACGGTGGTATAAGGAATTTATAAGAACCAGCCTTTTTTCTTCCCTTATGCTAACTATGTTGCTCAGTCATTCTTTGCTTGGAGATGTCTTATTGGTATAAGATGCCACTCTATCCTCAGTCATTCTTTGCTTGGAGATGTCTCACGGGTATAAGATGCCAAGCACGATTGGAATATCGATGTCATTCCGAAAAATCCTCGCACCTCAGCCGGACATTGTAGTAAGGGTACTCGGTAAGGAAAATACAGTCTTTCGTTCCACATTTTCCTGACAATCCACTCACACGTCACTATAGATGTTAGATGGAAATTCAGTTATCAAAACATAATGAAATCAATTAACATTGATGATCAGTATAAGGCCATCAAATGAGTGGATTGAGTTAGGTCGAAAATAATTCGAGTCAAATTGACTTATTTAACTTCGTTTTGACTCCATTTATATGCAATACAAATTTAGTAACTCATACCCGACTTAACTCATACCCAACGCATGCCCGCCTAACCTATTTACTAAAATACTTTCAAATTTAATCAAACCTATGAAAACCTATATCCATCTAGTTAACCCACTTCAAGTTCTTCATGTGCCTCTGTTGTTTAGATAACATCGCTATTTCGGCTATAAGATCCTAAAGAATTTGTTTTCAACATTGCAAAAAAAAATTTCACTTTTTGTATTGATTCATAATGGGAAACAAGAGAAACTTAGTAATTAGTAGCAAATTTATAAAATTACAGAAAAAATAACAAGAAGAAATTGAAATTTTAATTAAGTGAAAAGTAAGAACTTGAAGAAGATTTATACTAACAACGGATTGCAATGACAAGAACTAAGATTGGAATATTACATAAATATAACAATATCGAATGCAACAAAGGAGATCTATATTACGAACATACGAGACTTACAAGATTGATAAAAATAAAAAACAACGGGGAAAAAAAAAGAAGCCGCCTTGACTTGCAGGCCCACTAAGAGCATTTGGAATAGTCCGAGAAGTCCATTATCTTCTCATAGAAGGTGAAGAGAGTCACAAAGATGGGTATGTTTTGGGTAAACTGTGAACCAATAAAACAACCATATTTTTTTGAGTTTTGTCATTTTAAACAGATTTATATCCCATTTTCCTGAACAAAATTAACTCATATAATGTCTCACCCTTCAAGTGAGATGTGAACCCCTAAAGTGCCATAACTTGGCAGAAATGGATACTTAAATGCCATAACTTATGAAAGGTACACTTAAGTGCCAAAATCGGAGCAAAATGATTACATGAGTGCCAATCCAGTCAAAATTCGGCTAAAACGCTAACGTGTCAATTTTCCGACGAAGCATGTGTAAAATGGCGTTGTTTTAGTGCTAACGTGGTAAACAATTAATATACAAATTAATTAAATTTATTTAAAACATTTATAAAATATATACAAATATTAAAAATATTAAAATATTAAAAAAATTAATTTTTTTTTTTAAAAGGGTGGTGGCTGAGGGCTGAGCCTTTAGCTGCCACTGCCTCCCCGCTGTCGCCAGCAAGGGCGGGCGACGGAGGGGGGAGGGTTGGCTGGGGTCGTCGAGCCTTGGCCAAGGGGTCGACGACCCCCGGTTGATTGCGGCAAGGGCCCGCGAGCCCTCGCCCGGGTTCGACCGAGGGGGAGGGAAGGAGGAGGAGGGAAGCAGCCGGCAGCTAAGGAGGAGGAAGGAAAAAAGGGAGGGGGAAGGAGGAGGAGAGAGGCAGCTAGCGGCGAGGGCTAGGGCCGGCGAGCCACAGGCGAGGGTCGATGGCCTAGCCGACCGGTGGCAAGGGCTTGGGCTTGGCGACCGGTCGGCTAGGGCGGGAGCGCCGCCCTCGCCCTAGATCTGAGTGAGGGTATGCAGGCCCTTAGCTAGGGCTCAGCGGCCCCGACCGACCCTCCCCCACCTTTCGGCGATGGCGGGGAGGTGGCGGCAATGAGGGCTCAGCCCTCAACCGCCGGCTGTCTTCCTCCTCCTTTTTTTTTAATAATAAATATAAATTATATTATTATTTTGTTTTAAATTTAATTTAATTTATTTTATATTATATAAAAATTCAAGTTAGGCCAAAATGACCGTTTTGGCCGATTTAAGGGCTTTATTTTCGCTAACACTTGAAACGACATCGTTTTGGGTGAATTAGAGTTGACTTAGCTCTCGAGTGAGCCACCTTAGTGAGAAATATTAATATTTAATTGTCACGTATGATTTCTGGTAGGCTTCGCCAGAGGTGGCACTCACGTATCCCACTTTTCTTAAAATGTGACACTTAAGTGTACCTTTCGTAAGTTATGAAATTTAAGTGTTCCTTTGTGCCAAGTTATGGCATTGAAGAGATCTTTTGCCCCCTTCATGTAGAGGTTAAGAAATATATCAATAGCCCATTTTGATAAGTCTAAGGTAGCTTAAACTAGACAACATAGAGCATATATCATTTTATTGATCGGTTAATCTTCGAGGGACCTTTTCATCATCTCCAGTAAATGGCTAAGATCCCAATTCAATATCCAATGCCACACGAGACAGTAACCCTACTGCATATATAATTTGCAGGTTTATAAAAAATTCTGTCATATCATTGTGTTAATTTTTCACTTTCATGATAAATCCTTTTATGAACGTAGAACTTCACCAGGAGGATATTGAAAAGTTCAGAATGTCAATTAATTTTGCAAGATTCCCATTCTTTCCCTAATGAGCATTAACCAATACAAGTTCTTTTGGATCTTATAACAGATGAAATCCTCTTCGATCTTCAACTTCGTGAAGGAGACATGGTTGCACCGACACAAACACAGTTCTTAAATTATAAGGACAATCATCCAAGTTTGAAAGTCCACAGAAAGGGACCACAACCGAAACGACCAGATCGATATCTCATTGGATTGATCTCGCATTGTGAAGCCTATCAATAGATGAAACCACAGAACCAAACTTCCAGTTACTGCATTCCCATCAGAAAATTTTCCCTTGCTTTTCCTATCAATTCGCAAACATAAAAGGGTTGGTCCATTCTCTTTCTTTTGCACACCATATTGCATTCTTCAGAATTTAACCGGACCTAAAGAAAGTAAACATACAGGCTTCAACTCTTCTGAAGCTCATTCGAACTTGAATAAGAAGGTAGCAACTTCAAATGAGGCAAACTCAAGGAAAATGAAAAAAAAATTAAATATACAATTGAAAGCGATTGAACAGGGTAAGTTACAACAAATCCAACAGGCATTTGAGCTCATTGGTCTAACCAACAAGAAAGACAACTAACTGGTGAAGAACCTATATCCATCCCAAAAAATCTCAAACCCTTTAAACCTTGAAAAACAAAACTTCACCAGCTCCGAGCTGATCTTTCGATAAATAACCAAAACAGAGCCCAGAAAATGTAAAAACAAAAAAAAAAAAAACAAAAAACAAAACAAAACAAAGCAGCAAGAGATAACTACCAAATTCTCAGGGCTGTTGCTAAGTATCTATGTCCCCAGCATCAACAAGAGATAAATTTGCCCGATGTAATCATGCTCTAGAAGATGGTTAGACCTTGAGCACTACTTCAAAGTATTGAATTTTGTTGCAACCCTCCCGACACGGGCGTTGGGAAAAAGATGGGTATAGATGTAATGTCGAATTGGGGCCTAACGGTCCTCAATTGATATGGGTTCTCCCAAATCCTCACCTCGTGTGGCGTTGATATTGACATTTTAATTTGATTAGCTCTAAGAGAATGCTAAATGAAGAATTGCCACTAGCCTATTGAGGTCGGCTAGAAATCAAGTAAGGCATGGGAATATGCTTCACTTCCTATGCAACCAAAGATCTTAGGTCGAGAATTGGATTACACTAGTTATCTAACTAGTGCCATTTCAATATTCAACTTGATTATATGTCAGCTACGGTGTCCATGCAACCTCTTATCAATTACGAGTCATAAAGTTATTGTCTGCTAAGTATCCATGTAATGTTTCTGTGTGTTATTATGATCCTAGAATGAAACCTAAGCACTCAACTATTAAAATGAATAACAACACAGAAAATGATATAAAAGCAATCACAACAAAGGCATCAATAATAGTAATGAAGAAAGTGTAAAAGATAAAGTGCAGTAAAGCAACCCGATGTGAGTTAGACAAATAATGTTATTTGGCTTTGTATTAAGTCCAGGACAGCAACCAGACTTCAGCACAAAATCCCAACACCCACTCCAAAATTATGCATTAAAGATGAATTAAGGATTTCAGGCCGAGGACAAGCCTGCAAAATTTTATATGCTAGACAGCCATCACCGAACGTAAAACCCTTAAGCTTTCCCTCCTCTAAAAGCCTGCTCTAAGTTACTCGGGCGCCAATGCACATACCATTTATCTTCAACGGGGTTAATGTTGAAACACGGAGCTTTTAGATACGTGAATTTGGTAACTTACTGAAAAATGACGTCTCCACTCTCGAGCCTGTTTCCAGACAGGCTAAGAGCAAGTAAATCCTCACGCAAGATAAAATGAGTATGCAAACCATAAATTCATCACATGACAAAAAGCTCAAAGATGTTACTAGAGATAATCTCTAGAGCATGTATGTTGTAAGGAAATGATGGTTGATTGTGCATATAGTCCCTGAAACTCATTAATGTTAATTCTCAGTCTATAAATAAAATATGATAAGAGTTTTTCTACATAGTTATGGAAGATGAAATTTTTACAACATAAAAATAATCATGCATCAACTGGAAATCCTTATATGGCCCAACTACACTAGTATCATTTAATTCAGAATGAAAGCATTTATCGCCAACCGGAAATTCAGCGGAAAAATTCGAGAGATAAGAGCATCTCCTTATCAATATCAAGCTCACTGGGCTCCAATCATCTGACAGTCCATTATTCTCGTCCTTCTCTTTCGCTTTACACAGTTCGTGTTCCAGTAAATCCTCAATGCACATGCTGCCAGTGTCCTCTATTGAAGTCCCTCCATCAGCTTCTTCATCTACATTTAGATCGTCCTCACAGCCTTCATCTGAACCAAACCCATAACTTCCCGATGCTGTACTTAATGCAATTTTATGAAGACTCATGCAGCCAAAGTAAAAGCAATCCTGAGGTTTTCTAATTTATAGGTTCAGAGTAAGAAAACCCAGTAGGATTTACAGTTGAAGTAATAAAAAAAGAAGATCATGCATTAACTTATTCTGCATAGTATAGGCGAAAAGATCATATCACCCTAAAAAAATGATTCACTATTGTACACTAACATTATTATTATAAAGAAAAAAGAAAAAGAAAACAAGGAATGACGCGAAATCATACCTACTTTAAACTTTATAAGTAGAATTTACAAAAGTTTGATCAATTTTCCACTAAACTCAATTTATGTTCTCAATGACAATTCTACAGTCAAAACACTAGCTTTGTAGATTTTTTGTTCCTATATGAGAAGCTTCATTTATTTTTAAATATGATACAGTAAGTAAAGGAGAGGTCTTAACTAGTGTGAAAAAAATCTTATAATCTTTTCTTCAGCATCGTGTATTTAAGCTAAGTGAAAGGCTTACTCAACGTGCATAGGCTATGGGGAGTAAGGTTGATTCCAAAAGTTACTTAGGAACTTCCACAAAGGTTAAATAATACTACCCATGTGATTTTGTGTTATTTCATAGGACTCACTATAGCCTCCATAGTTTCTTAATATGTATTGACTTGCTCTGGTAAAATAAGCCAACATAATTCTTATCCGATAGAAATCATAATCGCTGTTTTTAATCACCAATGAGAAATTATCAAGCCTATAAAAACATTTTCATCACCATGGGTAAAGAACATGTTCCGTAGCTATCATCGTCATCCGCAAATTCAGGCCTCTTGGTGTCCTTTTCAATGTGCACATAAAGCGTCTCTCCTTTTTCGTCTCTGATTTTTATGGTTCTTTTTAATAACTAATAAGTAATTATTGCAATAATCAAGTTCATAATAACAATTTCATCATCATGCGTAACATGTTTTAGATTTAATATTGTCCCATACCTGTAGCCATAATCCACCTCCTTTTAAACGTGCAAATAGACGATCTCTTCTATTCCATTCTAGATATCTATCATTCTTTTTAATAAATAATAAGTAATTATTGAAATTATCAATCAATAAAAACATTTTCATCATGTATGAGATTTAATATGGTCCCATAACTGTTTCATCGTCATTAGATTTAGGCATCTCTGTGTCTTCTCTTTTGTACTCAGACGTCCTCTGTCCTATTATATCCTTGAGGTGGTCAACAATACCGTCAGCACCCTTTTTTACTGCCACACAGATATTCTCCAAATCCTCACACTCGTTGATCCCTTCAGCTTTTGTCATCATATCGAGGTGCCTAAACTCGAGTTCTTTGAGATGTAGCATTGCTCCTTGTTCAATAATCACTTTCTCAAGCTTAGGCAACTTCCAAATATTCAAGATCATGAGGCTGGGAAACCCATCTTTGATGAATCTCAGACTAGTGCCCAGGAAAGAATTGGCCAAGAGCCTTAGTGTCCGCAGGTGTCCGCAGGTTCCTCAGGAGACCACTCAACTCGGGCATCATGTCTATCTTCACCTTCGAACCTGACAGAGTCAACACCCTGAGTGACCCCGGCAAGAGCTCTGTCCAGATGGGTTTTTTGAGTTGGCCCGCCAAGTAGAGATCGAACAGGTCGTGATGTTTTTTGGTCAACGATAGTTTCGGTAACGGGCCTATCTGGGATTTTGCTGGCTTGGCCTCTTCCTTCGGGGGCTCGTCTTCTTCGGCCATCTCATCTTCTTTTGTAGGCTTGGCTTCTTGGATCACCCCTGTTGTATTTTAGCTGGTACATCCATGATGGGGTGCGATTGGAACGCACCGTTTCATCTTGATGCGTTATGATGGAAAGACACTAATGGAGGGGTACGAAGGGAGACGTATAAAAGCCTCCTGAACACAACCGTTGGACCGGTTGGTAGATCATTCACACCAAAATTTTCTCTCCATTTCCAAAGAAGAAGAATGCATTCCATTTTTACTTTTGCAAGAACAATCGGCATTTACACCGTGGAAATCGGGTGTTTTCCTTGTGATTGCATCAAGACTAACATAAGGAAGTGTTGTTCATGTTTCATCGGCAATTCAACGTTCGTTCCGGGGCTATTTGCTGTTTGCGCATCGGAATCAAGTAAGTCGTCTGCCGCCGACTTGAATTCCAACATTGGTATCAGAGCCCAGTCGTGGTTTCTGCCTTATTTTTCATTGAATTTTCCAGTACATCATTTGATATCGAGATCAAGAGTATGATATCTATACTGGTTGGATGTTTATTAATCGAAATTGATATGTGAATCGTCGAAAAATCGAACCAAAGTGAAGAACGGGTTCGGGGTTGCATGCATCCGTGCGATTTTGGCCAATTTTCGAAATATTTTTTTTTGCCAAAATCAACTTTTGAATATATAGGATGAAAGTACTTATCGAGACAAGTTTGACGGTGGTTCGAGCGTGACCGGAGGAGGCCGGACACGCCTACACGCGCAGCTAGAAGCTGCTGCGTGTGGGCCTCACGAGCTTGAAGCGCTGGGTATGCCAGCGCGTGCGCAACACGCGCCGGTCAGCGAACTGACGCGTGCGCCTCACACGCGTGTCGCGTGGAGCGACGCGACGCTTGTGACGTCACGGATGACGTCATCGATAACGTCATCCAACGGTTGGTAACTACTTGGATGACGTCATCGATGATGTTAGCGCTGGCGGCAGTTGGCTGGCCGGTCACCGGCCGGCGACTCGACCTGACCCATGACCCGTGACCCAAAACGACATGGGATCCGACCCGACCGTTGACTAGTCAACGGTCGGACCGATCAATCGGTCAATAGTCAGACCGGTCAACCGGTCCGGCAGTCAAACTGATCGGACCGATTGGACTGATTACCGGTTGGACCGGTCGGACCGGCCAGGAGCCGTTTGGCTCACTGGCACGTGCGCTACACGCGCCGCGCACTTAGGTGGCGCGTGGGGGCGCATGTAAGCTCCGATTGGAGCGTGATCGGAGGTGTTGGGTTCGTATGGATGTGCTCTACGCTGTGGTATAATTATTTTTTAGTTTTGAATTTTATAAATGTATGAAAATGCGTAGGAAACCCTATGTACGCGTATTTTTTGGGGTTTAATGCATAGTTTATTCATTTGTAGCTTGTATTTTCTTGTGGTTTAAGAAATACAATAGCTAGCTTGTATGCAAATGATGTCATATATGCTGTGTGGAGCTTGGTTCGTTGATATCATACATATAGTTTAAAATATTTGCAATTTTCTAGTTGCTAGAAAATTCGAACAATGGTAGGAAATCCATTACATGTTGAATTGTAATTTGTATTATAGTTAAAGTATGATTGTTGTTTATACGTTGGTTATTATCATGTTATGTTTTTTTGTGTTAAGGAAAAATTGTAGAAATTACATAAGGTCATGTAATTATTTTTCCTAGTGGGAGTTCGTAGGTTGGTAGAATTGAAAGGAGTTCTCACCTAGAACTTAAAATTTGCGCAAATTAAACTAATTAATGATAATAGAACAATTGTACATAGAAGTTGATTGGGAACATAGTGAACTTTTGCTTTTGTGTCTTTTGTTGAATTATCATTAATTTAGTTTGTCTTTGCTGCAAATTAGATATGTGTGTTACTCTGTAAAGTGTGCTAGTATTGATTTTGTGTTTATTATGTCAATGTGATATAGCAATTGATTATGACTTCGGCATTCAAGACCATTGTGGCTAACCTCAATAAGGGTGAGAAGTTGAATGGTGACAATTATGATATTTGGCACCGAAAGGTTCAGTACATCCTTGAGGAGCAAGAGGTTTTGGAAACCCTCAACCATACCATGGATGAACCTGAGCATGGAACTTCAGCTCAACATAGGAGAAATCTAGAAGCTTATCAAGCTTGGAAAAAGAAAATTAACATTGCTCACATCACGTTGCTGAGTTGTATGCAAGATGATCTCATATGTGAGTTTGAAAGTTATGATAAAGCTCAAGTTATATGGGTTGCCTTGAAAGATAAGTTTGGGGGTACATCTGCCACTAAGCTGAGGAGACTCACCATCAATTTTGACACATTCCGAAAGCGCCCAAATGTAACGATGAGACACCATCTTTAGGAGATGTCAAACATGATCCGTGAGCTGAAGTCGACAGGTCACTCCCTTACTGATGAACAGCAAGTTCAGGCTGTTATAAGGTCTCTTCCTGATAATTGGGAGCATATGAAGATCAATATGACACATAATGAGAACATATTCACTTTTGATGATATTGCGCGTCATTTGGAATAGAGGATGAACGCCTAGAGGCCGCGAGATCCTCTACCCATGCTTATATTGCTGAATCGAGTTCCCGCAAGGCTTCGGGCTTCAAGCGCAAATGGAATTCTCAATTCAACAACAAAGGGAAGAAGATTGATCAGGCACCTAAGAAGGCTAAGACCTTCCGACGCAAGAAGCATGGTGGGAAAAAGGACAAGGCCAAGATGGAGTGCCACAATTGTGGCAAGATGGGTCACTTTGCTCGTGAATGCACTGAGCCGAAAAAGGTACCCTATTATTCCATTACTTTGAGTAATGCTTTTGTTTCTAGCACTGTAATGCTTGCTGAATCTCATCCAATGTGGACTGTAGACTCAGGAGCAACAGACTATGTAGCTAGAGACTGAAAAGCATTTGTGGAGTATCATCGAATACCGCTTGGAAGAAGATGGATATATGTTGGGAATAACTCAAGAGTTGAAGTGAATGGAATCGGCACATGTAAATTAATCTTACGTGGTGGTCGAAACCTATTCCTGCATGATGTCCTTTATGCTCCAGATATTTGACGAAACTTGATCTCTGTAGTTGTTCTTCTTAGCTTAGGTTATGTATTGAATTTCCATGGTGATTGTGTTGACATTTTGTATGGAACAATTTATTATGGTTCAAGTCATGTATTGAATGGTTTTATGGTATTAGACATTGACTATGATCAGTACAATGTTAATGTTGATCGTTGTTTTTCTTTAATTGCATCTTCTAATAACATTGAGATTGATGCAAGTACTTGGTATGCTAGATTATGTCACATTGGATTGCAAAGAATGCAAAGATTAGCTAGAGAAGGCCTTTCAAGGTCACTCACTAATGTTAGTCTATCCGTATGTGAATATTGTCTAGCTGGAAAAACAACTAGAAAACCATTTGGTAAAGGGACTAGAGCTGAATTTCCATTGCATCTCATACGTTCTGACATTTGTGGTCCTTTGAATGTGAGGGTGAGGCATGGAGCCTCATATTTCATCACTTTCATAGATGACTTCACACGTTTCGATTATGTCGTTATGATCTCCTATAAGTTAGAAGCATTAGACTGCTTTAGACGATATATAGTGATGGTAGAGAATCAGTTGAACAAAACAATAAAGGCATTGAGAACCGATCGTGGACGTGAGTATCTATCGAAGCAATTTAAGGTTTTTTGTGATGAAAATGGAATTGTATGACAATTGACTATTCCTGGTACTCCACAACAAAATGAGGTAGCTGAGAGAATGAATAGAACCCTATTGAAAATGGTTAGGTCTATGATGACGCAAGCAAATTTACCTATCTCCTATTGGGGAGATGCGTTATTGATTGCTGCCTATATACTTAACCGTGTGCCCTTAAAATCGGTTACTTCCACCCCTTATGAATTATGGACTGGTAGGAAACTAGACTTGAGTAGTCTACGTCCATAGGGATGTGCAGCTTATGTTCATGATTCTTCCCATAAACACGGCAAATTAGGTCATAGAGGGAAGAAATGTATCTTTATAAGATATTTTGAACACTCAAAATGGTACGTGTTCATAGGTGAACAAGCTGATGGAAGTGTGATCGAAATGAAGTCACGAAATGTCACGTTCTTGGAGAATGATTTTCCTAGTAGAGGTGAGATTGATAATGACTTCCAATTATATGAGATGAAAGATCCTGATAACACACCCACTGATGTTGTAGAAGAAAATGAAGATTTACCTCAATACACAAGACCTAATGGGAGTGTTGCATCGCCTGATGAATTGAATTGAAGAGAAATTCAATTGCATAAAAGTAATCGTAAAAGTATTCCCCGCCGTCGTTTTGAGATTGAAGGGGAAGCATTTATGATTGCTCAAAAGGACGATGCCGAGCCTAAGACTGTTCAAGAGGCTCTCTCATCCTCTGATAAGGAAAAATGGAGAAAAGTTTTGGAAGATGAGATAGAGTCAATGAGGGAAAACCATGTCCGGGACTTGGTTGATTTACCACCCAATCGTAAGGCCATTGGAAACAAATGAGTCTTTAAGATTAAGTGAAGGGCAGATGGATCCATTGAAAAGTATAAGGCTTGCATTGTGGTGAAAGGTTATACTCAACAAGAGGGTAAAGACTATGAGGAAACCTTTTCACCAATTGTAAGGTTCACCTCAATACGCCTTATTCTAGCCATTATTGCACATTTGGACCTTGAATTATATCAAATGGATGTAGAGACGGCATTTCTCAATGGAGAACTAGACGAGGAAATCTATATGAAACAACCAATAGGTTTTATAGCTAAAGGTCAAGAGCATAAAGTTTGCAAGTTTCATCGCTCAATATATGGCCTTAAGCAATCATCTAGACAGTGGTATCTTCGTTTTCATCGAGCCATAACCATTTTTGGTGTCACGATGATCGAGGAAGATCACTGTGTATATGTTAAGCGGTCCGAAGATAAATTTGTGATTTTATCACTTTATGTGGACGATATTCTATTGGCTAGAAATGACAAGGTTTTGGTTATCACCATAAAAGAATGGTTGTCCTCCAATTTTGAGATGAAGGACATGGGAGAAGCTGCTTATATATTATGAGTTAAAATTGAAAGAGATCGATCGAGGAAACTCCTTACTTTATCACAAGAGTCTTATATTATGAAGATTCTCGAGCGTTTCAATATGCAGCATTGTAATCCCATTGATACCCCTATCATGCAAGGTGAATGCCTAAGTACTGAGATGTGTCCTAAGACTCCAGAAGAAATTAAAGTGATGGAAATTGTTCCTTACGCTAGTGCGGTCGGAAGTTTGATGTATACTATGATGTGTACTTGACCCGACATATGCTATGCCGTGGGATTGGTGAGCCGATATCAATCAAATCTTGGTCAAGCACACTGGAAAGCAGTGAAGAGGATCCTGAGATACTTGAAAGGCACCATGGACTATCGACTTTGTTACCAAGGAAGTGATTTACGCATATCAGGCTATTCAAATGCTGATTGGGGCGGAGACCTGGATGAGCGTAAATCGACTTATGGATATGTGTTCTTGCTTAATGGAGGTGCAATTTCTTGGAATAGCAAGAAACAGACATGCACGGCCTTGTTTACGATGGAGACATAATTTATTGCATGTTCTGCCGTAGTGCAAGAAGCAGTATGGCTAAAGCGTTTCTTGGAAAATTTAGCTACTGTCACTGAAGTTCCAAGACCGGTGACAGTTTATTGTAATAGTCAAGCAGCAATTGCCTATGTGAAAGATTCCAAGTAGCATGGAAGGACAAAGGACATTGACATAAAGAACAACTTCATCAGAGATATTATAGCGCAGAAAGAAGTGATCTTACAATACATTTCAACCAATAGAATGGTTGCTGATCCATTTACGAAGGCTATTCCTAGAGATATATTCTTAACCCATAGGAAGTCACTAGGATTGCGTAGAATGTGATATCTGTTATTGTAGAGGATCATTGCTTTATGTATTTGTGGATAGATGTATTGTACTTATTTATTTATTAGTGATTTGATGTTTTATCAATAAGTACAAATCCACTATGAGACTAGCACAAACACACATGTATTATTGAAAAGTATGTCAGCAGGCAATAATTGGCTCACTCACACGAGCAATCGCCTCAAGTGCTTTAGATAGCAAGTTGAGATGAGATGTTATCTACAAATAAATGCTGAAGAGCAAGTCTGGTACATAAAATATGTCTCCTTGATTGGAGTCAAGATGAGGTCTGTGATTTGTTTATAACAAGACTGAACATGATATTCCCACAATCATGTATGCCTGAAAGATGCCGAATGCGAGTACTTAATTGGGCACTATAGAAAGCGAGCTGATATAGCACTCGGGCTAAACATGAGTACATGAGAAGCACGTGACTATGTTTAGGCTAAGATCTGTATAGTGGACATATTTGATAAATGACATACGCTCTTATAGAAAGAGTAATCCACTATAGCATGTTATTCATACTACATGTGCATTGTACGACCAATAAGGGAAGATGAGTAAAATTATCTCTATTTACTCATCGTGTGAGCCCTTGAGGTAATTTATAATTTACCTCAATTTTGTGCCCTATGTTACTTCTGACTATGTTCTCTAAGTGAAAGATCAATGTTGCTACTTTAGCATGTTATGGGCGGTCATGAATAGATATGGCCTATGGGACGTGTCTAGGAAAGCAGTTGTTCTGAAATTGAGAGAGACATGAGTGTGAAGGAAGACTATTGTTATTTTACATCTATCATATGTATTTACTGGTTGACCAATTATATCACCTTATGTGATTGCGGATATAATTGTAAAAACATGGTGTGTTTTTTAGAATAGTCAAGTATAGCCTTTAAGGGATAGATATACTTGGACTAATGTAACAAAATATGTCTAGGGTATTGTGAGACATCAATTGTTTATTTCTTTTCCGGGTTGTAGCCATTATGTCATCCCTAACATGTGCATAATTTGAGCTCCCGAGTGCAAGTGTACTCACTGGTCGCACGACTTATTTGCCAGCATGAATTGTTTTGTAAAGTTAATGAATGTTGAATGCCTTATATTCTTGATAGAGCGCTATCAAACCCATCATGTCCGAGTGGGAGATGTTATACTTTAGCCGGTACGTCCATGATGAGGTGCGATTGGAACGTACCGTTTCGTCTTGATGCGTTACGATGGAAAGACACTAATGGAGGGGTACGAAGGGAGATGTATAAAAGCCTCCCGAACACAACCGTTGGACCGGTTGGCAGATCATTCGCACCAAAATTTTCTCTCCCTTTCCAAAGAAGAAGACGGCATTCCATTTTCACTTTTGCAAGAACAATCAGCATTTACGCCGTGGAAATCGGGTGTTTTCCTTGTGATTGCATCCAGACTAACATGAGGAAGTGTTGTTCGTGTTTCATTGGCAATTCAACGTTCGTTCCGGGGCTATTTGCTGTTTGCGCATCGGAATCAGGTAAGTCGTCTTCCGCCGACTTGAATTCCAATAACCTCAAAGGTCAAGGACTGGAGATTGGTGAGCCTGGACCTAATCCAATTGGCTACTGTTTTTTCTGCATCGCCTGAGGTGGCCGTATCCGAGCGTTGCAAGTAAAGCTTGAGCGTGATGAGCGTGGTCAAGCTGTTCATGTGGTCCCTCGTCAAGTTCTCCTTCACTTCACTGATGACCAGACGGCTTAAGGCTTGGAGTCGAGTCAAGGCCATAACATTGTTGCTACAAGCCTTGAGGATTTTCTTTAAGTCGATGTAGGACCAGTTAAGATGCACGTCCCTCAAGTTCCTCACCTTCCATGAGGAATTCGGCAGTGAAGTGATGTTGGTGTGCTTTATGTCGAGAGTCTCGAGATGGTGCAGATCTGCAACGGCGCACGGGAGCGAATCCAACCCTGTGGATCTCAATCCTAGGTACCTTAGGAGCACCAGCTTGGGAAGCACACCTTGCAAGGATGGCTTATACACCCTTAGCAAGCTATAGTCAGTTCGACGTCATCTTCCTAAGAAACGTGCTAATGTCTTTGGTGAGCAAGCCTCTCCTCAGGTATAACGACAGAAACGAGCGGACGTAGCCAAGGTTCAAATTTGGGTAGCTGCTGTTGCGGCTGCCTGTGACTATGTTCGTGTGCTCCGCAAGCCACCGAATCTTGGTTGCGGTAGTGGCGGCTGTAATATATGGGTAAGCTCAGCCCATGTTCTTAAAGCCCAGCCCATTTGCTTTTCTCCTTTTATCAAATTTGTGCGTGAACGTGGGAAGCAGCAGACCGAACCAGAAAGGAGAAAAAGGAGATGAAAGAGCGTTCGTTCGCGAAGAGAAGAAAAAAGGGGAAGAAGAGAGAAGGAAATTTTTTCATGCGTAGCTAATCTGAACACCTCGATTGGCCAAATCAACTACTAATCGCAACGCCTAGTAAGTATTCAAGCTGATATTTCATCTATTCGAAGGAATTTTGGAAGTTAGGGCACCAATTTGGAGTTATGTAAATTTTGAACTACAAGATTCATTAAGGAGTTTTTGGAGCTGTGATTTTTGTGGAAATAGTAGTTTAGTGTGTTGTGGAGCAGTTGGGTATGATGAAACTCGATTTCAAAATATGGTTATTTGGAACGAAATTTCGAAGTTTCGCGTGCGGGCTACACGTAATGGATAATACGTGTAACGGTGAAAGACAAACGCACACCATAAATTAGCTTCTTCGTAGCGCTTAGGAGTTGATACATTGACGATTGAACGTGGTTTTATCTAGTCATTCGTTAGAGTTGTGTATTACTTGGTTTTCAATATCGTTTTTCAATTAATTAATAGGAATGTGAGTGCATAGATTAGTTTTCAGCTTTTTCCAAGTAAGTGATACTATTTCTTCTTCGTTTTTTAAACTCGTGTTTTGAAAAACATTATGGATTAAGTATGCTATGAGTTAATAAATAGCGTCTTTTGTTGCATATAATAGAATTGAGCATTTACTATTGTTTTGTTTTTTGAAAGGGGAAGTTATCTTTTGACTTCAACTTGAATGATTGCTTATAAATGGTCTGTGAAACCTTTTATAAAAGAATCTTGAAAAAGTTTATGATTTATGAATGTGGTTTGAAAATGTGCTTTAACATCTATATTTCAAATGCCTGAGTTGTAAACTGGTTTATGAAATAAATTCTGAATTGGTTTGGGAAACTCATTGTGATATATGCAATGATTTTTGGCTTTGGTTATGGATTACTAAGGATTGAGTTGATGGATTATGCTCAGTGTCTCTATGACCCAATGAGGGGTGTGTGGATATGCGCATACTAGTCTAGGATATCTTTGTGGGCTGAATCATCGACTAATAATGGGTGGAGACTTAAGCAATGGAGGAATCTTGGTTGCCTTGTCACGGGCATTATACATGACCATGACTAGACATTTGAGCATAAATTAGTCAATGAATTGGACTATTGACATGTGATTTGAGTTTGGTCGAAGAAATGGACCATCGACATATGATTTGATGAGATTAAACAATAGAATTGATTATTGATGCAGGCTTTCATGGGATTAATCAATGGACCGGACCATTGATGCCTTGGGTATTTATATTATTAATATATTATATTTAAAGCGAGTCGTGTTTTAAATGTGCATAATGAACGTCTCTCCCACATCCTCGGCCGCCTTGTCCTTTTCCTTTCTATGTCGTAACAATGCCAATCCAACAAGCCCTTAGCCAACCAGTCTCACTAGCCTTCTTGTCGGAATTGGGGATCCTACGGGGAACAAAGCCATGTAGATGAAGCACGGTTTTAGATAGACGGGCAATTTATGGTAACTCAATTGTAGTATATCTGACAATGTCATCTTTGAACCCTCCTTCGCCAATAATGCACGTTCGTGCTCTCCAGCATTCGACAGAAATCCGCCGAGTAAGGATATACAGAGCGGCAGGCGAGGACACATGTATAGGATATCCTCCTCCTCATCTGAGTCTCTGACCATCAGGTACTCTATGCAACTTCTGAGCGAGCATCCTCCGGCTTTCTAACCTGATCGGCTCTGCCTTGGATGTCTGCATGAACTCGGCTATCTTCTCGTCTTGAGTCGTGGTAATCACATGGATGTGCGAAGAGGCCGGGATGATCATCACTAACTCTAGCAAGAATCGCTGGTAGGACAGCTGCACGCCATTCAACACTAAGAGGAATCTCTTCGTCTGGGCCGATTTCTGGCACAGCATCCTCTTCATCTCCTCGATAGCCATGTCCTTCGTGTCTTTCACTTGCTTCAGTATCTCGAACAGGAACTCCCGCTTGTCCATGCTGGCCGGGACATGGACCCAAGCGCGCTCCTCATAGCCCATGTACTTCGCTTGGTTGTAGGCCCATCTCGCAAGGAACGTCTTGCCGGTGCCTTGCTCGCCCAATATGGAAGTCCCCTGGAATCACTCAAAATTCTTGTTGATCCGGTTCTTTATTTCCTCCTTGGCCTTGCTATATGAGAACTTTGTCGGCGCTTGCCGATCCCAGAAACTAGTCAGCCTTGCCATGGAACACCAGCATGGGAGGAGGAACTAGCAGGTTCCTTTTTCCTCTCGCCCTCGGCTTGCTCCTTCAAGAACTTGTCATTACACAACTCCTCCATCATATTCACAAGTATGGACAAGTCCCCCGACAGCTTGCACTTGGAGATGAGCGTGGCGAGCGGCCATGCAGCCATGTGGAGGGTCTTGTGCCTCTCACGGGCCTCTCTGAGGTGGAACTCATCGATGAATTCCTTGGCGTAGTACATGGCTCGGAGGAGCCGCCCCAACCATTTCGTGGGTTTGGAAAGTCTGTATTGATTGGAAATGAACTCTAGTATCCTGGCCAGATTCGCCTTGGCATCCTTCACGAGGGCTTGCGTCGGTAAGCACTCGATGCACACCGGGTGAGAGAGCAAGATTGTTGGCTGCCCAAGCGACTTCCTAGGATTGACGTAGCTAGAAAACCAAACATATAGGAGGAGAATACGAAGATTTGCATACCTTATTTGGAATCCATCGTTCTTTATGCGGAATGACGATGATCCAACGCTCAAACGATGAGCCGCTCAGGTTCTTCTCCTCTATGAACCTCGGTTCTTGGCTCGATGAGACCGCCACTCACGGTTTGCCTTATGTGAGGTGAGAGAGAGTTCGTGGAAGAATGAGGGCTAGAGGAGAGACCTTAGCGCTATTTATAGAGTTTTGGATGGGCCTTCTCATCACGGGCTGGGCCCAACTTGGCCCACATAATGCCAGACCCATATTCGACTATTAAGAAAACTTTATGCCTACTTTATTAGATTAACACCATAAAACGGTAATTACAATCTCAATTAATGTAGCCCACATTAGGAAAACTCTTATATTCTCCCACTTAGGCTATATTAATTGAGATGTACTGTATGTGTGCACCTTTATGTTAGTCTAGTGGCAATTCTTAATAGTCAATCCTATCTCATAAAATCTCCAACACCGAATCATGACGGTAACAACATGTATTCATACAGAGCATTCCATGGTCACGAATTCTTTCAACTTTATTGATATTGTGACGACCCGAGCGGCGGTGCGCGGGGAGGAGGGATGGCGGTGCGTCCGCGCCTCCGGTCCTCGGACGTGCGCAAGGGAAGGGAAGGGATTCCTCTCCCTCTTGTCCCACATCGCTTAGGGAGGAGCTCCTGGAAGCCTTTATAAGGCTTGGGTGCCCCTTAAACTTGTGCGACGCGTTTTAAAGCCGTGAGGACTCAGTGTCCAAAGCGGACAATATCACACAAGTGGGACCCGGGTCGTTACAGATATGAATTCAATATGATTGTGTGACAAATGGATAACATCTCATAAAGAGCGATACCTTATAATCTCCCTCGTCGGTCATTATTCTCTTACCTTAAGTGTCATAGAAAACCGGATGTGCTACTAGAGAATATCCTTATGGTTCTAATGAACTCACATATGTCTTATCTTTATGGTTAATTTTTCTTTGTGTAATCAAGAAATATGTTCAAGGCTGATAACCAAATGCCCCCAGTCTTCACTCAAGGCTTACACAATACCTCGAGATTTTCATTACATATAATCAATTCAATATGATGACCACACATTCATTAACGCTTTATTGAATGTGTAACATATATAAGCATTATTAGAGCAAAATCAAAACAGCTCCCACTAAATAACAGCATCCAATGATGCTCCTTAGCCCATGTTACAACATGTCGTTCAAGTACACAAAGGCAAAAATCTTTAATTAGAGGGTCTACAACCACATCATCTATGGAAATATGCTCTACTGTAGTGTCACCATTTTGTATCGTTTCTTTATGGTAAAAAACCTGACCGTCATATATCTTAGACCCCTCGAGACCCTTATGGTTGTTGACAAACAACACTGAAGAGTTATTATCTCGATACAACCGTATGGGTCTATTCATAATATCAAATATAATCAACTCTTTAATGAGGTTCCGAATTCAAATATCCTGAGCAATAGCTAAAAGGCATGTTATAAACTCTATTTATACGGTAAAGGATAATATAGATTTCTATTTATAGCTTTGTCATAACACTGCACCTTATGCTAATACAAAGATATATTATGTTATCAACTTCTTGTCATCCTTATAGCTAGTAAAATCTGCATTCGAATACCCTACTAGCTCTAGATCTTGAACATATTTGTCAGTATATAGTTTTCTTATCCTTTTTAGTGTCTCAAAACCTCATTGGCAGTAATCCAATGATCATGTTTTAGACTTGACTGATATCTGTCTAAAAGTTTTGCTGCAAAAGCAACATCTAGCCTAATGCAAATTCAAGCATATATGACACTTCTGAGTGCACTAGCATGAAGTATATTCTTTATTTGGGTTTTCCCAAAATTTGAACAAGGACAATACTAGATATTCAATCTATTAGCCCTAATAATTGCAGCAACTCGTGGCTTATTGAATATTTTCTAACTACAATCAACATATGCAATATAAGATAAATCTAACGTGCGCCAAGAACCATCTCCATAGATTTCAATGCCACGGACAAAAAGTACTTTTGTGATGCCCCGATCCTCGAGCACGCGCACATCCCTTTGCGGTCGATATAAATGCGACGTTCCCAAGATGAGTCGCTGACCCATTCATTTTTAAGCACATGTGGAAGCGAAACATTAAACCTCTAACAACAAATATCATGGGATAGGAAAGCATGGTACAATTCACAAAAACCAACTTTTATAAACCACGGGGTTTAGGTACAAAACGAGTCTAGTCAAAAGTCTACAAAAGATCGACTGTCAAAAGAAAGCCGTCCTACGACCTACTCGTAGGACACAAATGTCAATCCTTTAGACTCCACCTCCACAAACTTCGGGGCTTCGGTCCTTCATGACCACCTTCTACGAACCTGAAAATTGGTTATTCAATAACTAGTGAGACAATGTCTTAGCAAGTCCACCCCCTAAACCCCTATTAGGAAGAAAATACGCCTCATGGCACTCTAGCCACATAGTCACACAATTAAAATAGAGGATTTACCTCGCCTCAGTTCCTTCCTGCATATCAGCACAGTTCATATCACAACCATAGGCATATAGCAATTTTACACATCAATTGGAACGTCTCTGTCAATCACAATATTGCTCACACAAGCATAACCTATCGACACACATCGGTCTATTGGTTCAATCAAAGGGGTCCTGATTATAGTGCCAAATCGTTATGACATATCCCATTCCATGTCACACAATTTTGTCTCATAATCATACTCATCAAATTCATGCCACACAACATGCGTTCCAATTGATTAATACTACCCACACAGGTAGTTTTACCCGACACAACGCCGGTCCTCTGGCATAGCCAGGTTCCATCACCCTCCTTTGAGCACGGCTACATCCTCCAACACATGCTGGGGACGACATTCCTTACGTTGTTTTCCGAAGGAGTATAGGTCCATAATCTACTGCGACTCGAGTCCACTGACACACACTAGGGACAACTAACATCCATCGACACATACCAGGGATGGGTAACATCCACTGACACACACCGGGGACGGGTTCTTTTAGCCAGCACACGATCATTTAATTTCGGCCAAGTGCATTGTGCTTTGCACTCACATGCCTTAATTAAGATAACAACCTTGGTATGTTTTCTTCGTATTAAAAACACTCTGTGAAAATAATGGTGTGTGGGTACATGGTCATATCGAACTTTGAAAATTGATACTCTTCTCTTTCAAAATCCCATGGTTTGATATATTCTTTAAAACCATTTTCAGTGTTAAAACTCGACACCGGGTTTTCTAATTAAATGCTAGAATTTTCACAATCATCACTCAATTTGTAATATCCAACAATCAATTGTATAATCTGAACATATCACAGCGGTCATCATGAAATTCTATCAATTTACGATACTTTGGAGTAAATTCGAAAAATAATAAATAATTAAATATATTTCGAAAATAAATAAATAAATAATATATTTTATTAATATAATTTAATAAAACATTATTTATAATTTCGAAATAATTAATTAACTTAAAATAATTAATTAAGGCTAAACAAGATTACACTAATCTAATTGTCTACTTAACCTTAATTAATTATTCACTAAACTAATCACATCCCTTAATCTAATTAACATTTAACTAAGCTAATCTAACCATCTAACCATACTTAGCTTAATCTAAACACCCCTTAAGCATAATTAACCTCCTAAGCGAGATTTAGTGAGTAAACTCACTGGTTTAGCGTTCTGGTGAGTCCACGGCAACGGCGACGCCAAGGCAGGTGACAAACCTCCTCGCGGCGACACTAAGCGAGGCCAGGAAGGGCTTGAAAACGGGCCACGATGATTGAAGACCCTTGCTGGTTTTCTGCTTTTGTTCTTGGACTGCAGAGGTTGAAATGGTGGCCGAAACAGCGAGGAAACGGGTCCTTTGGAGCTTCGACGAGTGGGTGGTTGGCAACCGGTGGTTCACAGGGGTCTTGGGGATCTTGCTAGAGGTTGGGATGGCCAAAGAAAGGGTCAGAAAGGGGCGAAACAACAAGAAAACGTGAAACAGTGCAGGCGGGCAGGGGACCGACGGACCGGCGACTGGCGGCTTGAGACGGCCGTACAGGACGGCCAGCGGCTCCATTCGGGGCAAGGTCAAGCTTGATGGAACGGTCTGGATGTTCTCTTCGCGGTGATGGGTGGCTCGTTGACTGATTCATCCGGGAAGTAGACTTTTTACTTGGATCTTTGGCGAAAAGTCGGCTGGAGCATAAATTGGCAGAAGGAGAAAATAAAGGGGAAATCGGGTTCGACGGGCAAGCGACAGTCTTGGGTGGCTGTTGGCTGATCTCCTATGGTTTCCTCAAGCTCTCTCAAGGCTACAACAATGGAGAAAACCTAGAATTGAAGGAGAAGCTGCTGAAGAGAGGGGGGGTCTCATTGGGCTCTTTAGAGCTCAACACTGGCCATTCTCTCCTTGGCTTTGCCCCCACGATGACCTCACATGACCTCAGCCATTCTCTCTCCTCAAACTTCCTCCACAACCTTGCTAATAGATGCAAAATAGCTCTCCCCTCATGGCATACGAATTTCATATATTTGTACATCAAATTTCTTCAATTCTCTTCCAATTAAATCCACTTGAGCTCAAATTGAAGTCCATAAAATCCACCCATGTAACCACACTTAAATCCACATTTTTCCTTGACCATAGAATCATCTCGGATCCCAAAATTGCGACAAAAAGCAGGCCTTCCCATTTTCTCGAACCAAAATAACCATACATTGATTTTTCGCCTAAAAAATCAGTTTGCAGAAAAATCTTCTGAAAATGAAACGATGTTTCTAAAATGACTTATGACATGACAGGACTTCCAATTTTTGAATTCGGGTTCAATTTCGTGGTTAATTTCAATCTAGCGCAATTCTAGCACGTCTTAATCTACCGGGTAGCTTTTAGGAATTTTAGTGCATCTTCGACTTATAAGCGACTCTCAGTTGTCGTATAAATCTCAAGATTTCAAATACGGACACAAGGTACAGAAAAGACAGAATAATCAGTCAAGTATCATTCGACGAGATTTTTGCCATCAAGTGGAATCACCGAAACACTGATCACATATCTCCGTCGAATCGACTTATATCTGATCTCTAATCGATTTTGATAGTGCCGTATTGACACTCGCAGATTAGTACGGTCGAACAGTCGGTTTCTGGTTGAATTCTCAAGTCAATTGCATTTATATTCCTTAACGGCTTCACCTGATAGACTAGTTAACTCGTGAGTGGCCAACTTAGAGAAAAAGGATATAGGTGTGTGACATCCAGATTTTCAAGCTCTGACTTCGATGGGATAAATTGGGCATTTCATCGACGCGACTACAGTGTTTTTCTCTGAGTTGGCCACTCACGAGATAACTAGACTAGCTAGGTAAGCTATTAAGGACTTTAAAGCATATAGAATTGAGAATTTGATCAGGAATCGATTTCTCGACCGTGCTCATCTTTACAGGTCATTACGGCACAGTTAAAAATCAAATTAAGATCAGAGATAAGTCGGTTCGACTGAGATGAATGACCGATCATGGGTGACTCCACTAAATTGGAAAACTCTCGTCGACTGGCACTAATTTGATTTTACTATCGTTTTGGTGCCCTGTGTCCATATTTGAATCCTCGAGATTTTCACAGCAACCGAGAATCGCCAATGGGTCGAGTGGGTTCATCGTGGCTTGAAGAAAATCGACCACGAGTCATTTGTCTTAAAAAGTTTTGAAAATTACTTGGTAGCCTAGGTCACACTAAAAACGCATCCAAGTGAAATTAACTGCCAATCTAAGTCCGATTTCAAAAATTGAAGATTCTGTCTTGTCACAATAAATTTTAGGAACGTCGACTCAATTTCAGGAGATTTTTCTGACAACCGAGACTCTATGGGAAAAAGTCAGTTTAAGGCCATTTTTGTTCAGTTGAAGTCGAGGATTGTGAAATTGAGAAGCATGAGAGATTTTGGATGAGGAAAATAATCAATTTGATAAGTAAGACATCAATTGATTTTTGAGAGTCATTTGAGAGAAATTCAAGAGGGAAATTGGATGTAGAAATGCAAGTGGGGACCGAGTTTATTTGAGGAAATTCTTTTCTTTTGAATTTCTTTTCATTTCTTTTCCCCATTTGGCTAAACACCTTTTCCCCATAAGCTATCAATTGATAAGTAAGACATCAATTGTCTTCTTTCTTTCTTTTTTTTTTTTTCTCTCTCCCCCTCTCTCTATTTCCCTCGTGTGAATTCCCCCCACCCCCACCGACCAAATGCCCTACTATCTTCCATCTCTTCTTTTCTTTTTATCTTTTGACTTTTCAAACCCTTTTCACTCTTATCTTCTCTCTTCTTCCCTCACTCTCTCGCTCGACACTCTCTTTCCCTCACCATGCAAACTAGAAACGGAAACTGAAGAGAAGACAACGAATCGAAGCAGCTTGCACAGGATCGGAGCAGCCCACCGTCGCCGCCCACACTCCGCCGCTCGCCGGTCGTCCTTCCCGTGCGCGCCCGCATGCAGCCGCGCGACCACCTGCCCTCTCCACTGTCTAGGCGTCTTCCTTGTGCGACACTGCCTCCGCCCAGTCTTGTTCAGCCATCTTAGGCCACAGCCCGACCTCCTCCCGCCACCGTCAGGCCTCACCGGAGCTCCGCCCGGCCTTAGCCACCCTTGGCCGCCTCAATCGACCCTGGAACGGCCCCAACTAGCAGTGAATAGATAGGGTAGAAAATGGGTATTGCAGCAACTGTTTGGCCCGTTTTGGCCGTCTTCCCGAGCCCAGATGATTGGCCCCTTCTTAAGGAAAGTCGATCCTCGCGTCAATCTCGTTGTTTTGTGTGAGTTTTGCTCACTAATGCCTTCTTAGTTTGCTAATTATACTTAAATGTTGATTAGTTTTAATTAAGTGCAAGTAGGTGATTAGATTATAATGGATTAGCGATTATTAGTTGATTTCATTGCATATTAGTTAGGTGGTTAGTGTACTTAGATAGAGAATTGCCTATAGTATTATTGGATGCTTCTTGGGATTTTCCCCGACCCTTATCGGGTGTTAATTAGGCAATTCGGGCATAAATGGAATTTTTAGGAATTAAATATTAATTTTCGAAATTAATTATTTAATTATTTATTTTCCGAAAATTCAACTGGAATGATCAGTGACCCGGATTTTATGCTGATTGTCATGGCGCAGTCTGTTTATTTAATTGAGTTTTATTTTGTGCTGAATTGAATTATTTATGAAATGAGGAATTGTTCTTTAACTGTATAATTTTTGGTTATTAATTGAAAAATAATCGGGCATCGATTGATAATGCCAAAAATATGTGAATGGACTACAGAAAATGTGGGAGTTATGGAAAGAAAAATAGTACATTTTGGCTCAGGCTAGCCGTGTGCCCACGCACAATATTTTATCGGGTATTTTTAATACAAAGAAATTAGGCCAAGACATTACTTTGATTGAGGAATTTAAGTGCGAGGCACAATGTTATTGGGCCGTGAGGGATTAATCGTGTGTTGGTTTATAGTTGAAGCAAGATGATTATTGGAAGTGGATATGATGTGTGTTGTGTTAAGGGAAACCATTGGGTCATGAGCAAGTAATGGATTAAGTACTACACGATAGCAAGATTTCGTGTGAGTAACCTTTAGCGCCTTATACCATTGCTTATTGTAATAAAGGACTAAGTACTACACGATAGCGAGATTTCGTGTGCGTTACCTCTAGCGCCTTATACTATTGCTTTTGTAGTGAAGGACTAAGTACTACACGATAGAGAGACTTCGTGTGAGTTATCTTTAGCGCCTTATGCTATTGTGCTTTGTAGTGAAGGACTAAGTACTACACGATAGCGAGACTTCGTGTGAGTTATCTTTAGCGCCTTATGCTATTGTGCTTTGTAGTGAAGGACTAAGTACTACACGATAGCGAAACTTCGTGTGAGTTACCTCTAGCTCCTTATACTATTGTTATTTGTGGTCAAGGACTAAGTATCGCATGATGACAAGACTTTGTGTTGGGTCACCTCTAGCGCTTTGAGCCTATTTTTGAGTGGGAATGTTGAATTGGAACATTGAGATTAATTATCGAGTATAGATGGAATCACCGATATGATTTGATCCGTTTGTCATGAATTGATTGATTGAACTGAATTGGCCGGGGAGTGATCATCATTGACATGTAATCGACTAGGTCGATTGATCATTACTTTAATCCGATGTTGTGAATTGATTGATCAAATGGAAATGACCATGAGTGGTCTTGTTGGCGTGTAATCAACTCGGTCTATTTGATCGATGCTTCGATCAGTGATGTGATTGCTTGGATACCTATTTGATTTGTGCTAATATGCAAGTGGAATATGAGGCCAAGGTAAGTCCTCTGACTCATGTTGCGCATAGGCAGCCCTAAGGTGTATTAGTTTACTAATCAAGTCTTAAGGGGTAGAACTTACTGAGACGTGGTCTCAATGGTTATTGAATAATCATTTCAGGACCCTGATGAGAGCTTGAGGAGGAGGAATCTAAAGAGGAGAACCCTAATGTGGAACCAGTTGAGAAGGAAGATTTTGGAGAAGAAGATGACCATGAGGAGGATCCTGAGTACGACCCGGATGACGACTGAGATCTCATCCTGTTTTGTCAGACCTTGATTATATGTGGATAAGTGTTAGATCAGACCCCTGTGAATAGTATTGCATGATATACTATGAGGTGCTTGTATAAAAGAGTAGTTGTGAATTTCAGTATGAAAAATATGGCCCTACTTTTCTATCCCATTGCTTTATTGTTTGGGGATTTATAACTGCTTCCGCATGTGCATATTAAAATGAAAAGGGTCGGCGATACGTCCTGGGATATTGCTTTCAAAATTGACCAAAGGTAAGGGATGTGCGCGTGCTTGATGATCGGGGCGTGACAAGGCATGTCGATGAAATGCCCAACTTATTCGTTTGAAATCAAAACCTGAAATTCAGGATGTCATAACTTGAGTAGGGTCTTTCAAGTCAAAATTCCTCGACAATATTTATATTATCTTATGTAGTAATCCAATATTGCTATCGCAAGCAAGTTATCACTTACATGGAATTTAAGAAAACTAAATTCTCTCCCATTGACCTTGTAGTATATACACTAATGTACTCTATTCTCAACAAAACTGAATGAAGTGATAATACTATAAAATTTCAAGCATCGTCGGATCTATAGACTCTCTTAAGGTCATAAATGAGGGTTTTCAGTTTATACACAAGCTTACCTGCATCATCCGTTGCAAAACTTTTATCACATAAACTTCTTTATCAAGGTATTTATTGAGAAACACAGTTAGAATCATCTATCTAATGTAACTCCATATATAAAAAATGAGCTAGTAATACCATATTCACTCTAAAATAGTCTTTAAAAAAGACTAAGTTTCTTTTGAGTAAAACCTTTCACTACTGGTTTGAGTTTAAACTTCTCAATATCTCCTTTGGAATTCCTTTTAGTCTCATACACCCATTTGCAACGGATGAGCTTGTGACCCTCAGCTAATTCAATAGGTTCCCAAACACTATTACGTTTTAAATTGCATATCGTCTTTCATCATATCCAACTACAGATTAGACTGAGGACAAGAAACAACATTTAAATATATAAGTCACTAGATCAACCACGTAGCAGATATCGTAATCATGCTCTTACAGATAAACTATATAGTACAGTAGTATAACCGAACATCTTTCCCTAACAGATCTCTTGAGTGAAACTATAATCATTTCATCCTCCATCTGAGAGGTTTGAGAAACTTCATCAGGTATCGTATCAATAACAATATATTGAACCTCACAAGCTTAATCTGTGGTGTAAAAGACTCCACAATTGTCTATATAGGGAAAGATAAAGACACAATGGTCCCTACCATATTATTATCTTTAATAGTCTAAGAGCAACTATTTTCTGCATTTTCATCAACCTCTAGAGACTTTGCTGTCTGTGATTCCACAATTCTTGTGCCTCTATTGGGATAATAAAACTCAATATCCCTTCAAATGATCTGAGTATGATACCGAGTGGTTCTGGATTCCAACTTACTTAATGTTGAATTATATAACTAAACTTCTGTAGGACACTCCAAACCTTAAGATGATTTGAGTCAAGTTTATGTTTAATCCACAACTCAAAAGGGAGCCAATGGAACATCTTTGGTAGTAATATAGTTTAATGCATATTGTGTTGTTTCGCCTCATAGAAAACCTGATAAATTAATCCTAGTAATCATACTCATTGTGAACTTCATCATGGTGGAATTACGCATTTTAGCCACACCAATTTGTTCCAAGATTTTTGGATATAGTAAACTAAGTTACCATCCCGGAATCTTTCTAAGTATTTGACAAATAACCCTTTAAACAATCTAGCATTGCCATATTTGTTAAAATACTCACAAGTGCGGTCATATATGACAATCTTTAAGACTTATCTCACCTGTTCCTTGACCTTAATACGAAAGAACTTGAATAAATCCAAAGATTTAGACTTTTCTCTAATCAAGTATAGTCATCAATAACTGTGTTAAAATGAAAATTTCTATACAACGTTACTATATATGGTCACTAACATCAGTATGAATGACCTTTAATAGTTTAAAACTTTATACTGTAGTTTTCTTCTTTATCTTAATCATCTCGCTTCTACAATAGTTTACTCAAGTCTTTAAGTAACATTTAAGAGTAGACAAAATATCAACATTATCAGTCTTTCTACTCTTTCTCTAGACATATAATCAAGACATTCATGCTACAATGCATAAGATTGTTCTTCAGGTAAATCTCTATTGGAAACGACATTTTCAATTGTAAAACAATATACATATCCTTGGGATGTGAACACAATTTGTACGATTCATTTGACCCATTATAGCATCCAACTTTATTTCAAAGGAATAGTCGTACACTTCCAGACATGATATGGAAACTAGGTTCCATCTAAAGGAATGTACATAAAAGTGTTTTTCAATGTTAAATGCTAACCAGTAACTATAGCCAAAACAACATCTCTCACTAAAACGACATTAAATGTTGTTTCCCGTGATGAGTTATGATTCATTCTCATTTGGCTTCCTTATATTTATGGATCCCTTTATGGTAAACAACATAATTTGTTGCACCGCTATCTAGCTACCAAGAACCAGACGAGGCTTCGATAAGAAATGAATTCATAAATGAATGTCAACGAATCATTAACTCTAGACTCACACTTGGATAATCAAGCTTTATATCATTACAATATCTTGATGTGTCATTTCTTCCTACAAGAGTAGTTTTATGAATACCCTTATAAATATGATTCTGGACTTCAAATCTACCATCCTTAGGACGTAATCCTTAACCTCATCAGAACCATCACACCTTATGTTGAAGAGTCCTTGCATTTATACCAATCTCGGTAATAGACAAAACACAATTTCAAGTCACTAGGGCTTCTATCATTCTTTTAGTAGTGCAGTCAGCTAGTAAACCATTTTCAAGTGTTTCTAAATGGAACGCCTTATGGATGATGAACAAATTCAATTGACATTTCCTAAGCAGCGAAGAATACTTTCTAATTCCACATCACAAACAGTGAGATTGTTAGTTTATTCAAAGTAAGAGTAATATGAACATCTACCAGCATCCATCCTTAAATGAAAATCCGCTTCATTAAAATTTGACCAATAGGAACCTCAATCACAATGGAGTTGCCATTACTAATAATGTAACTTAATAACAAGCAGCATATGTAATTGACACCATGCGAGTACTGTGTAATTTGAAAACCTTAAAAGTACACATCTTGAGAGTTATATGTATTATCATATAAACATCTTTGGGAAGAATACATGACATGCAATTGTACACTTTCCACATGACAGCGGTCATGAGAATATATTTTAACCTTTCGCAAATTTACCACCTTTGCATGTATGAACCACTAGGGTTAGTCATTCATCAACTATATGTTGTACATGCATCCCTCCATGAACTAACATATAACCACCTCATTTGGGTGTATGACCATGCATTAGAACACAAGATATCCCATCAGAAGACTAGATCGATGTTTTTCAAATTCAATCAAGTGTGTCACTTTGGCGGTCACAACATAATTGAATCATTGAAACTTTCTCATATCAAGGATATAAACTTTATAATTCACATTTATTCCGTACATGTGATTTTAGACCAGATGACAAGGGCAATTCGTTACTGAAATCACATATCATGCCAATCACATTGCTCCATTTGTTACATGCTAAACCTTATACATGTTATCATGATATACATGTGAGCTCGCAACGTATTTCCAAAACCATAGAAAAATACATGAAAAATACGCAAAAAATACTCCCAAAATCACATACCTTAGGGTTTTACATGCATTTTCACATTCATAAAATCATCAAATATATAAAATCAATACATAATAGTGTAGAGAACATCCATACAAGCACAACGGTCCAAACCATGCTCCAATCGGAACTCTCACGCACCCTCACGCGTCGCTAGAATGTGCAACGCGTGAGTTGCACACGCTGGTGCCCAGAAACTGGCTCAAAGTCAGTCCGACCGGTCAACAGTCAACCCCTCAGACCCGAGTTGAGTCAAATTGGTCAAACTCGGGTCGATTGCCCAGTGACGCCATTGGTGATGTCACATGACACGTGGCAGCCGCCTAGGTAGCGTACATGACGTCATCATTGGACATATGTCCATGGAGGTGGCGAAGTCGGTGGGGTGACATCAGCTGACGTCACCAACCGCCTTAGCATGTCACGCGCTAGGCGTGTGAGGCACGTGAGCCCACGCATGAGACGGCGTGGCAGCATGTGGCACCGCCTCTAAGCTTCGTGGAAGTGTGTGGAGGCGCATGCGGCCATTTCTAGCATCTTTTGGATGCATACGAGCCATCAAAATGCTCATGTTGGTTTGTAGAATCCATATATGCGATCAAAATTCACTTTCACTAAACCAAAATTCATGAAAACGGGCAAAACATTCCAAGGGTAGGTGAAATCCGAAATTCTCATCGCCAGCGCATTTGGCCTTTGCCAGAGGGGTGCCACCCACCAAAACGCTTGGCTCGACGAGACGAATCCAAATATGTTTTCAAAATTAAGTTTCAACAGGCAAAATTTTTGAAAATGGGCCAGAAGCAATAGTTCAGGTCCTAGGCTACGAGGCTCTGATACCAAATGTTGGCCACCCAAGCGACTTCCCAGGATCGACGAGCTAGAAAACTGAACATGTAGAAGGGGAATACGAATATTTGCGTACCTTATTTGGAATACATGGTTCTTTATGCGGAATGATGATGATCCAACACTCAAACGACAAGCCGCTCAGGTTCTTCTCCTCTATGACCCTTGGTTCCTAGCTCGATGAGACCGCCACTCACGGTTTGCCTTATGTAAGGTGAGAGAGAGTTCGTGGAAGAATGAGGGCTAGAGGAGGGACTTTAGCGCTATTTATAGAGTTTTGGATGGGCCATCTCATCACGGGCTGGGCCCAACTCGGCCCATACAATGCCAGGCCCATATTCGACTATTAAGAAAACTTTATACCTTACCTTATTAGATTAATGCCGTAAAATGGTAATTACAATCTTAATTAATGTAGCCCATATCAGGAAAACTCTTACAAAAGATATCTAGTTTCTGCGACAAGATCCGGGCGGTGGCTTCGACGACCATCGTGCAGCTTCTCATGTTGGAAGCAACCATGGCTAATCAATATTGTTTGTTTCGAGTAAGGTCGTGTGGGTGTGTGTATGTTGGCTTGTTAGATTGAATTGAATTGATTTGTGGGACATACTATTCTCTCTCAATGTATATATTCTTCATTTTTCTATGCTTTTCGTGGCGGGGCCTCTCCTGTCTACAGCAAGCTTTGTTTGATTCTTTGCTTGTGCGATTTTTTGCTGTGAGACGAGAGAAAATATCTCAGAACGATTATGATAAAAGGTAAAATTATGTGCTTTTAATATGACATTGTTATAGATCCATCTTAGAATTCCTTACTTTGACCGTATACATGAAAATAATCAATCTAGTTATTACTATCAAACTAAGAAAATTATCAAAAAAAGTTTTAAACCTATTATATTTTTAACAGTTCACTACTAAACATTTTAATTGTATTAATTGATTCATAAATATATTTACCTTTTATCAATTGAGTCCGTTGATCAATTTTGGCTGAAAATTATTGATGTGAACATTGATCGTCCTACATGGCACGATCGACACTAACGTGAATAATTTTTTTTAAATTTTTTTTATCTCTTCTTTTTCCCTTTTTCTTTTCTTTTTACAACTCCAGCCAATCACAGGCAAGAGCATCATGATCCTTGCTTAGACCAAGCAAGGGCATCTTGGCTCGACTATATCTTGGTGAGGGCTTGACGCCCTCACCTACAACCGGCAAGGGAACAAAGGCTCTTGCATGTGGCCAATGAGAACCGTGACGCCCCTACCTAGCCTAGGCGAGGGTCACTCCCTCACCTATTGCAAGTGATGGTCGGCTGATGACCTCATTTGGCAAAGTTGTAAAAAAAAAAATGAAATTTAAAAAATTTAAAAATAAAAAGACAAAGAAAAATACTATTAAAAATGTTTACGCTACACTTTTTAGTCAAAATTGGCCAAATGGACTTAATCGGTACAATAAAATGATTTAAGACTGAATTGACAAAAATGCAATAGATTTAAAACTTTTTTTTTTTGGTGGATTTCCCCAATCAAACTAAGAGTTGCGGAGATAAGTAAAATTGCCTATCAAGAATTTGATTTTAGTGATGAAATTCCACCTATCTTATGAATTTAACACTTTATCAGCATGAGTGGTGTGAGATCAAATGAGAACATTCGTCGACTTATCTTGTCTACTATAGAATACTAAAATCAATTCAAAGAAAATCATTGCTTTTTTTTTTTTCTAGATTTTGGCAATTAAGGAAATTGCTAGATATATTAGATGTTTACAAGTTTTAGAATTCAATTACATGATATACAAATTTTAGGATATAATTGCATCTTAGATATAAATTATAACTTCAATACACTTAAAAGGAAGAAGTGAAGCCTGTGCTTATATATACATTATCAACTTGTCCATGTAAAAACACTTGCTTTAAGAGAATATATCTGATAATACCGATATTCACATCACATATGATGCTCATTAATAAATACATAAATATCATGTCATTATCACTTATTACATGTATGTAGGTATATATATTTTGTCAGAATCACGTATTAGATATTACATGGTAGGAATGTTGCCATTTACGTGTGTATGTGTTTTATTTATTTATTTATATGATTGAGTTTTATATATGTTCATTTTTCTTTGCTTTTATTCAAACGGGCGCCTCTCCTCCAGATTGATTCTTGGCTAAGCCAAATCTTGACAAAAGACAAAAAAGAATCCGGTGATTTCGTGATTCATAGGTTAAACAATTAACAAGCCAATCCGGTTTTGCTAAAGTTCGGACCCAAAGATGAGAAATTAGAGAGGGGATACTAGGTTTGGACTTGAAAATGACCCACTTGTTTTATGTCTACCACATCATTTAGCATGTCCCCTTACTAAGATTATCACTACAGCGAGTCCAGCAAAAATTTCAAATTTTATAGTAAAAAGTTAAACAGCGGCATAAGGAATTTATAAGAACCAGCTTTTTTTCCTTCCCTCAAGCTAATCATGTTCCTCAGTCATTCTTTGCTTGGATATGTCTTATGGGGGTAGAAGATGCCCGTGCCTTTTTATGATCTTGTTTTCACCTTGTTCTTTCAACCGCACAGTTGGAATATGGATGTCGCTCCTCAAAATACTTGTATTTCAGCAGGATGTCAAGGTAAGAGCACCCAGTAAAAAATATATAACCCTTCTGTTCGATATTTTCTAGACAATCCACCTGTACGCCACTACAGAGTTCAGATGGCAAGTCAGTTGTCAAAACATAATGAAATCAATTAACATCGACGACAGTACCTGACTTAGGACTGTCAAATAGGGGTCAAGCGGAAATTGACTCATTTAACTATTTTGACATATTTATATGCAACACATATTAAATGACCCGTACCCAACTCAAACCTAACCCATTTACTAAAATACCTCCATATTTAATCTAACCTATGAAAATCCATATACACCTAGTTAAGCTACTTTATAGATTAAATCGTTATTTCAACCATAAGATATTTAAGAATTTGCTTTCAACATTACATAAAATTTTCAATTTTTGTATTGATTCACAATGAAGAATAAGAAAAAGTTAGTACTTAGTAGTCAATTTATAAATTACAATAATAAATAACGTGAAGGAATTGAAATTTTAATTAAATGAAATGTAAGATATTGCATAAGGTGATTCATGCTGACCACGAACTGTAATGACAATAACTAAAATTAGAATATTACATAAAAAAATGACAAATGAAATCAATGAAAGATCTACTCTAATAATTAATAGATGAAAGAGAAATGATTATGTAGCAATTTTTAATGTAATGTAAGAATAATAGCCTATTTGGAAACACAAAAAATTAAATTACAAATAATTATAAATTATTGTGAGATTCATTTTATCAAGAATTTGTAGCTCACAACAAGTTGTTATTTTTATAATAGCCCACAAAAAAATAAATAACAAATAATTATAAATTATTGTGAGATCCACTTCCTAAAAAATTTATGACTCACAACAAACTGTTACTCTTACAGTAGCTTATAAACTGTTATATTAATAAAATCCTAAATGAAATTTGCACAATCAAAAAGGGGAAAAAAGGAAGCCGTCTTGATGTTTTTAATAAGGATGGAGTTATTGTGGCCCACAAGGCTTCTTTGGACTCGGAAAAGTTTGAGGAGTCGTTTATTTTTTCATAGGAGGTGAAGAGAGAATCACCAAGTTGGGTTGGGTTTACATAAATTGTGAACCCATTAACAACCATATTTTTTGGGCCTTATCATTTTAAAACCATTTTTCACTCAACACTGAACATAGCCAATCCAAATAATGACTCAACACATTAAATATAGGTTAAGAAATGCGTCTACGTCCAATGTAGCTTATATATAGAACTAGACTACATAAAGAGCTAGTAAAAAATTCTATATCATGTTTCGGTTAATGTTCAAGTGACTTTTTCATCATCTCGCAGGTAAAGAGCTATAACATACAATGCCGCACCAGCCAGCAAGCCCCACTGTAATATGCAATTTGCAAGCCTATAGAAAATCTGTTAAATCATTGTGTTACCATTTCTCCTACTTCATGATAAATCATTTTATGAACGTACAACTTCGACAGGAGGAACTTTGGAAGTTCCGGACGTCCAATAGTTTTGCAAACGTCCCTTTCTTTCCCATACAAGTCCTCGACACAAACACAGTTCTTTGATGAAATGGACAATCTGACTAAAAAAACATGAAAAGGACAATCATCCAACTTTGAAACCTCACACAAAGGGACCGCACCAAAAATGACCAGATGGAGATTTCATTGGATTGATAGCGCATTGGGAAACCGATCAATAGATGAAATGACAGAATCAAGCTTCCAGTTACTGCATTCCCATTAGAAAATTTTCGCTTGCTTTTCCTATCAATTTGCATGCACGAAAGGGTTGGTCCATTCTCTTTCTTGAGAAAAGTACTAAAAAAGTTCTAAACATATTACATTATATTTCGCCGGAATCTAATCAATGGCAATATATCTTTTCTGAAAATCATTCTTCGACTTTTGATGAGAGGAAACAGGTTCTCTGGCGATCCAGACAGGAAATATCTAGGCAGATAAGAAATAGCTGCAAATCTTTATTTCAAACTCTAAACCAAATTATACATACAAACCATGCCGAAATTCAATTAACAATAAGATTTGAAAGTACGACTATTTCCACAGCAAAACATGTGCACGAACTACTTTGAAATTTAATCGACGGCAAAGCTCGAGAACGTGCAAAGATGTAACAACGGAATTTAATTGACAACCCAATACCCATGATTGAAATGCATGCCGGAATTGAATCGACGACAAAGTATTGGGATAAAGATACACGTCAGAATTTAATCAATGACACGAATAGGAAAGCTACAACGAAGGAAAAATAAAGTGTAGGAAAGTAAAGATAATAAAATATTACATTTTGATTATCAAGGGTCCCCTTCCAATTGATGAGAACTTGGCATTAATAGATCTCATAACTGTCTGGGGGCAGTTTATTCGTGTTTGTAACTATGCTTCCACATCTCTGAAAATTCAGTCTCATATTCTGATATTGGCGAGTCTTTTCTTCTAAGCAGTTGTCAATCTCTCCACGTTGGTCAACTATTATCCATGATCTCCCTTAGTGGGCCTTCTCGTGCATGAGCCTTGGTGCAATTCTTAAAATGGATCATCTTACTCCCCATTTAAGATGCTCATCCACACTCTTTAGTTGAGATGCTCATCAACAACTTGGGCAAAATAATCAGCAATCATTTGCCACTTGTCGATATGTGTCAACATTTATACCAAAGTCATCAAACATCATGTAATATCGACCTCTTTCAATTCATTAAATTGGTTTCCTCCACGGATGATCAAATATACCCTGATGCTATATTCTCCACTCTTTTCCCTTTTTCTTCGTTAATTGTGACTGTTGTATATGAGGTTATCGAGTCCACTTTTGTTACTTCTGAATTATCATCACATATCAATAATAACTAAATATTAGACACTTCTGGGTGCCAACACATTGGTACCAATTTAATCCTAAACCTTTTAATTGAACCAATTTAATCTTAAATCTATTCGCATTTGTACCAAGTCAATCCATTTGACCTATTTAGGCTGGAAATTGCTAACGTGGATGCCAAGGGTCCTACATGATATAACTGCTGCTAAAGTGAACAAATTTATAATTTAAAAAAAATTCAGATTTTTTTTATTTTTTTTATTTTTCTACAACTTTGGTTAGCAAGGCTGCTGGCTGACCATCACTAGCAACAAGCTGGTCTGGGCAAGGGACTCTGTACCTTCGCCATCCTCGGGCAAAGGTCGCCGTGCCAAGATCTAAGCGAGGGCCAAAACCTTTGCCTGTTGGCCTCATTGGCCATAGGTGAGGGTATCACACCTTCGCCCGCCAAGAGTGAAGGCATTGGGCTCGCACCCAGATCCAAGCAAGGGTCGTGATGCCTTAGCCTAAGGTGTTGTGGCCCTCGCCTATGGCTAGTGAGTGTCTCATGGCTAGCAAGGGTGCGGAGACCCTCACCAGTGGCCGACGAGGGTCACGATGCCCATGCCTGATCTAGGCAAGAGCATTGTGACCCTCACCGATCAATAGGCGAAGGTTTTGGTCCTCACCTAGATTTGGGTAGGGGCCTAATGCCCTCACCTATGGCCGGTGAGGGAGTAGTGGCCTCGCCAGTGGCCAGCGATGGTCGGCCAGTGACCTTACTGGCCAAAGGGTGAAGAAAAAGAAAAAAAGAATGAAAATAAAATAGAAAAAAAGAAAAAAAATTAAAATTTATAAAATTTGTGCACGTCAACATCAATTATGTTACGTAGGACCATCGCAATCTATGTTAGCGATTTTCAGCTCAAATTGGCCGGATGGATTGAATTAACATCAATGCGAAAAAATTCATGAATAAATTGATTTAATTGAAAAGTTTAGGACTGAATTGGTATCAATACAATAAGTTTAGAACTTTTTTAGTACTTTTCTTATCTTTCTTGTGCCCAACATATTACAGTCTTCAGACCTCAACTAGATCTAAAGAAAGTAAACATACGGGCTTCAAATCATCTTAAACTCATCCGGACTTGAACAAGAAGGTAGCAACTTCAAATGAGGCAAACAAAGGAAAATGAAAGCATCTAAATGTACTAATTGAAAACGAATGAATAGGGTAAGTTACGACAAATCGAACGGACATTTGAGCTCATTGGCTACCCAACAGTGTAGATAATTAAGTGGTGAAGAACGTATATCCATCCCTAGAGCATGTCAAACCCTTTAAACCTTGAAAATAGAAAACTTCACTTGCTTCGAGCTGATCTTCCAATAAATAACCAAAACAGAGCCCATAAAAAAAGGGTTTAAGAAAAACGGAGCAGAAGGAGATAAGAAGCAACGAATTCTCAGGGCTGTTGTTGAGCATCCATGTTCCCAGCATCAACAAGAACCTTCTCTCTCTTAGCCAATCCATTGTCCGTGTTGACCATCATCTTTACCGACTTCTCAAACCCCACCTTGGGCTTCCAACCCAGCACCTTCTTGGCCTTAGTCGCATCTCCCTCTAAGGTCGACCCCCGCCGCCCTGAGCTACCTATTATCCATCACCACATGGTCCCTCTAATTTAGCCCCTCAAACTCAAACGCCACGTCCGAATTCCTCCACCGTATGCGACTCCTCCGTCGCGACCACATTAGTCGTCTGGCTTTTCTTGCTGCAGCATCATCCACATTGCCTCCACGTAGTATTACAAAAATGATTTTAAGCTCTATTTATAGAGCAATTCCATTTAATCAGCATTACAACCGCCTTAGAAGATAGCTCAAATACAGTTGAATTTTTTTTTATACCTTTTGTTAGCCACTTTTTGACTAAGCTAAGCTTTTCTTATTCAACTTGAATGCTGGATGCTCTTCAACAGCTTTCCGTCACCGACTTAAGACATTTTCCAGACGGAAGTTCCTTGCTTCTCGCATAGTTCTAGGTTCTCGAGTTTGGACTAGAGACTTCTTCAATAAATCGATCATTTTTCAACATCGTCATCCTCCAAATGCAATACAAGAATAAACCAAAAACATTACTATTTTGAGAAAACATACTATGGACAGACCATGGGTTTCTTTGTGGAAATGAGAAATGATGGCCGGTGCAGTGATATTGCGCAGCTAGGGTTTTGGCCTACACAAGTCTTGGCATACTTAGATGTGGACATGAAAGTAAGTCTGGAGAACCATTCACTTGAATATAGAGTGCTTTGATATTTGGAGAACATTCTACGTGTTTGGTGACATAGATGCGGAAGTTTTGTCAACAAACGCATTTTGCTTAGTGTGGCCCCTTGTGATTGATAGGTACAGCATATAAAACCAAACGTTATTGCACCTACGAAATATGCTATGGATGTTGTCTCGTATCCAATTGAAGATAATATAGAAGTCCTTTGGAATGGTTTTCGCAATTCAAATACTTGCAGAAGGAGATCGTCTAACTGTGGAAGGAATGCAATGTCTCATTAGTTCAGAGGGGCTACTTTTCCTTCTGTTTAAAGGTGATCCGACAGACTCTCTCTACATGGAGGTAGAGCTCAGGAAGTTGTCCTTTTCTGGAGAGAAAATTTGTCTGATATAATCAAGCTCTGAAAGATGGTCAGACTTCGAGCACTGCTTCGAAGTATTGAATCCTGTCGTGATCCTCCTGTCACGGGCGTTGGGGAAAGGGGGGTATATAGGTAATGTCAAATTGGGGACCAACGTTCCTTAACTGACATCGGTTCTCCCAAATCCTTGTCTATGTTGTATTAACATTTTAATTTGATTAACTCCAAGAGAATTCTAAATAAGGAGTTGCTATTAATCTATTGAAGTGGACTAGAATAAGTGAGGTACGGAATATACCTAACTTCTTATACAACCAAAAAATCTAGGGTCGAAACCTTGATTACACTAGTTATCTAACTAATGCCCTTTCAGTGCCTAAAGTAATTATTTGTCAGCTAAGGTGTCCATGCAATCTTTTAACAATTATGAGTCATAAGTTCGTGTCCGCTAAGTATCCATACAATGTTTTAATGTTTATTATAATCCTAGATTGAATCTAAACCCCCAATTATAAAATTGAATCACAACTCAGAAAATAACATAAAAGCAATCACAACAAAGGCGTCAATAATAGTAATGACGAACAAGAGACAGTGCGATAAAGTAATTCGTGAGTCGGGTAAAGAATATTATATGAACTTGTTATTAAGCACAAGACAGCAATCCGTAGACTTCTGCCCAAAATCCCAACTCCCACTCTCCAAAATTAGGGGTAAAAAATTAATTAAGGATTTCTAGCCCAGAACAAACTGGAAGAATTTTATCTGCCGGACAGCCATCAGTGAAGGTAAAACCGTTAAGCTTTCCCTCCTCTAAAAGCCTGCTCAAAGTTACTTGGGCGCAAATGCACAAACCATTTCTCTAAAACTGGATTAATGTAGAGCCACAGAGCTTTCAGATGCTTGAATTTGGTAACTTACTGAAAAATGATGTTTGCACTATCGAACCTGTTTCCACACAGGCTAAGAGCAAGTAAATCCTAGCGCTAGAAAAAATGAGCATGTAAACCATAACTTCATATCATCACAAAAAGCTCAAAGATGGCACTAGAGATGATCTCCAGAGCAAGTACTGTTAAAATTATATCTCGAGTTTGTGTCCGTGTACGATACCCGATCCGTACAAATTATTTACATGCTGAAACAAGAAAGAACGTGGGCGGAGCATTTGATGAAAAATGGCTCAGGATAGGAGCCGAAGAGATCCCGCCCATGATCTGCGCTTCGCGTTGAAATAAATTCTTCAATCCATGGGATTCTTCTCATTTGTCAGCATGAAATCTGAAGGGGTGATCGTCTAATCCTTCTACGTCATTAAATGCATGCACATGGCCATGTGCATGCATGCTTGTAGAAGAATAAAGTTGGTCAGCACTTGTAGGCGCCGAATTCCCTCGTTCACGGTTTCTCTTTTGTGGGCTTCTATTGTTTTTTATTGATAAAGAAAGAGGAATGACAGAATAAAGAAAGAGAGATGACAGAAGCTATTCTCCTTCGCATGGTCACACGCACACTCTCATTAATTGGATGGAGGCGCATGCTTTGAAGATCGGTGCCGTTCTGACAATTCTGGAGTACAATATTATTTTGTTTCCTTCCCTTCGGCCGATAAATGGAGAAGACGTCTGGAGCTCGAGATGCAGCGAAAAAAGAGAGCTTCGCAGAGAGCAAAAGAAAAACAGAGCTCGAGAGACCGAGAGCAAGAGACGTGAGCTCCGAGAGGTTTGTGCGGAAGTCGAATCCAGTGAGTGAGTTAAGTTGTTAAACACCATGGGTATCGGGTATAAAGTAGGGCTGGGAAACACTTGAGTGCATATGTGATTGTAATTCTGTAATTCTCCAATTTATAGTGGATTGATTTGCTGGCTCTCCCTGTGGACGTAGGTTCCGACATTCGGATTAAACCACGTAAATTTCGGTGTCATTTTCTTTTATTGTTCCTCGTTTTATTTTCGATCGATTTCTATAGCTCCCGACATAATTGCAAAATATACGATCCGCTTCCGCTACGACGCCGATTTACAACAATTGGTATCGAGCTAAGACTTTGCAATTATGTCTGAGCAAAAGTAGAAATTGAGAAATTTAACGGGAGGAACAACTTCGGGTTGTGGAGCGTGAAGATGAAGGCGCTATTAACAACTCAAGGATTAGCCAAGGCATTGGAGGGCAAGGCTCAGTTGCCCGAAACAATGCGAGATGCTGAAAAGGACAAGCTAATGGAGAAGGCCATGAGTATCATCTTGTTGAACTTATTGGATGAAGTGCTAATAGAGGTGGCCGAGGAGGAGGATGCCGCAGCGTTATGGACTAAACTTCAGGCCCTCTATGTAAAAAAGGGTTTGAACAATCACTTATATATGCTAAAGAGAATGTTCCAGTTTTGATACACTGAAGGTACGTCCATTAGATCCCACCTAGATGAGTTTAATAAACTCAAGATGGACTTGAAGAATGTTGGCAAGATTTTAGATGATGAAGAACAAGGCATGATGTTGTTGGCATCTCTACCGAGTCATGGGAGCATTCTTTTTCGACTCCTTGTTACAAGGGCGTACTACGATTACCTCAGGAGGTAAAATCTGCCCTGTTCTCAAAGGAGTGGTAGAGAAAATTGCGTGATGACAGTCTAATGCAAGATGTAGCGCGTGGATTGGTGATTCGAGGTAGAGACCAACATCAGAGGCCCAGCAACAGAAGCCAAAGCAAAAGCAGGTCGAAGTCGCGACATAGAAAATCAAAAGGTCGTGTGAAGTGCTTCGAATGTCACGAGGAGGGGCACATAAGGAGAGATTGTCCAAAGCTAAGAAATAAGGCATTTGGCAAAATGCCACAAGCAAAGTGTGGCGAATGTTGCCGATGAGAGTACCAAGATGCCGAAGCTGTCCTATGTGTATCTACAAATTCGTCAATAGACGAATGGGTGCTAGATTCTGGATGTTCCTATCACATGACTCCTCACAAGAACTGGTTCACTACCTACCAGACTACAGATGGTGGTAGAGTTCTTTTGGGGAATAATGCATCATGTGAGGTTGTAGGGATAGGAACAGTTCGGATCCGAATGCACGATGGCGTAGAACTGACATTGACAGACGTAAGGCACGTACCAAAGCTCAAGAAGAGCCTTATTTCTTTGGGAACACTCGATGACCTTAGGTGCAAATACACGGCTGAAGGTGGAGTGCTGAAGATCTCTCGAGGTGCCCTAACAGTGATGAAAGGGAAGAAGACGAATTCTCTTTATCATTTACTGGGAGAAACCGTGACCGGAGTTGCTGCAATTTCATCAGGTGAGTCAGACTCAAATTTGACTCAGTTATGGCATATGGGATTGAGACACATGAGTGAGGCAGGTATGACAATGCTGAGTGAGAAGGGGTTGCTAAAAGGTCAGAAGACAGGAAAGATGGACCTATGTGAGCACTGCATCTTTGGGAAGCAGCATCGTGTTAAATTCGCTACAGCTCTACATTCGACCAAGCAACCAGTTGAATACATTCATTCAGATGTTTGGGGACCGTCTCCAGTTCCATGAAAAGAGGTGCCAGATATATGCTGACATTCATCGACGATTACTCAAGGAAGGTATGGGTGTACTTCCTGAAGCACAAATCTGATGTATTTGATCGGTTCAAGAATTTTAAGGCATTGATTGAGAAGCGCCAAGTAAACAAATTAAGTGCTAGAACGAGAACCGATAATGGCATGGAGTTCGTGGTAAGGACTTTATCGAGTTCTGCCAAAAGGAAGGGATTGTGAGACACTGCACAGTTCCTGGGACACCACAGCAGAATGGCATAGCAAAACGGAAGAACATAACTCTACTCGAGCGAGCTCGGTGCATGCTTTCTCATGTAGGATTGAGCAAGGAATTTTGGGCCGAAGCAATAAATATGGTGTGTTACCTGGGTTAATCGATCTCCATCTTCTCGCTATCTCCAGTGGAAGACTCCCGAAGAAGTATGGTCGGGAAACTCGTTGATTACTCCGGATTACGAATATTCGGATGTCCTGCGTATGCTCATGCGAGAGATGGTAACCTTGAGCCGAGGGCGAAGAAGTGCATATTTCTGGGTTATGCACAAGGGGTGAAAGGCTACCGGCTGTGGTTTTCTATCAGCAGAGACGTGATCTTCGACGAGACTGCAATGCTTCAAAAGATGAGTCTTGAGACTCAACCAGCAAAGCAAATGGATCATGCTATCAGAAGTGAGGTGGAGATTTAGGCAGAGTCTCCAAAGACCTCGGAGGTAACAGAGGAAGAGATTGCAGATGAGGCCATAATGCCTGAAGACGGTGATACTGAACAACCAGCAGAGCCACAACACAACATAGCCACGGGCAGACAAAGAAGGCAAATTAAACCACCGGTACGTTATGGTTATTCTGATATTGCCTATGCATTAACTGTAGGTGATGAGGTGGAGATGGATGAGCCTTCATCCTATTATGAGGCAATGGCTAGTGCCGAGTCATCACAAAGGGCTGAGGCTATGAGTAAAGAAATAGAATCACTCTATCGAAATCAGACATGGGAGTTGGTCAAAGTACCCAAAAGTCAGAAAATTGTCGGATGCAAATGGGTCTATAAACGGAAAGAAGGCATTCCCGGTGTAGAGGCAACCGGGTTTAAGGTGAGACTTGTTGCGAGGGGGTATACTCAACGAGAGGGCATCGACTACAATGAAGTGTTCTCTCCTGTGGTAAGGCATACCTCTATTCATGTATTACTTGCCTTAGTTATTGCACAAGATCTTGAGCTAGAGCAACTAGATGTGAAAAACGGCATTTCTTCATGGTGAATTGGAGGAACAAATTTACATGAAGCTGCCTGAGGGATTTGCTATTCCAGGTAAGGAAGACCATGTTTGCTTATTGAAGAAATCCTTGTATGGATTGAAACAATCTCCTAGACAATGGTATAAGCGTTTTGATTCTTTCATGACTAGTCAAGATTATTCGAAAAGTCAATTTGATAGTTGTGTTTATTTTAGGAGATTGGAGGATGGGTCTTTGATTTATTTGCTATTATATGTTGATGATATGTTAATAGCAGCTAAACATATGTCTGATATTGATGTGTTGAAGCGGCAGTTGAGTGTTGAGTTTGAAATGAAAGAATTAGGTGCCGCTAAGAAAATATTGGGTATGGAAATTTTTCGTGACAAGGCTGCAAGAACGTTGTGTTTGTCTAAAAAAAATACATTGAGAAGATCGTTGCATGTTTTAATATGCAGTCGCAAAATCTGTAAGTACTCATTTAGCCGCACATTTTAAACTTTCTGACAAGTTATCGCCGCAAACTAAGGAGGAGGAGGAACATATGTCCCGTGTTCCTTATTCTAGTGCAGTTGGTAGTATTATGTATGCCATGGTATGTACTAGACCTGACATTTCACAGGCTGTAAGTGTTGTCAGCCGTTACATGAAGCACCCAGGTAAGACTCATTGGGAAGCCGTGAAATGGATCCTCAGTTATCTAAAAGGGACAGCAGATGTTGGCATTATGTATCGGAGGAACGTTAATGGCAATGAGACCACAGGGTACGTGGATTCGGATCACGCCGGTAACTTGGATGATCGCAGATCGTTAGCAGGGTACGTGTTTACGCTAGTAGGTGGAGCAATAAGTTGGAAAGCGTCATTACAAGACGATGTTGCCTTGTCTTCAAATGAGGCGGAGTACATGGCACTAACCTTTGTTGCAAAGGAGTCGATATGGCTAAGGGGTTTGCTCTCGGACCTTGGACTGGAACAAAAAAGTGTCACCATACACTGTGACAATCAAGGTGCGATATATTTGGCTTACAATTCAATATATCATGAGCGAACAAAACATATCGACATCAGGTACCATTTCATCCGATATGTCATGGTGAAGGGTAAAATTGTTGTAAAGAAAATAGCAACGGCGGAGAACCCAACAGATATGATGACGAAGCATGTTCCTTCAGCAAAGCTCGAGCTCTGTATGAGCTCGATTGGCATCTGTAGAGTATGAGCGCCCATCTGGGCGTTGGGAGAGCCGAGAATGGAAAATAATCACTATAACTTGGCCTCAAACGTCGAGCCAATGTGGAGATTTGTTAAAATTATATCTCGCTTTTGTGTCCGTGTACGATACCCGATTCGTACAAAATATTTACATGCTGAAACAAGAAAGAACGTGTGCGGAGCATTTGATGAAAAATGGCGCAGAATAGGAGCCGAAGAGATCCCGCCCATGATCTGCGCTTCGCGTTGGAAATAAATTCTTCAATCCATGGGATTCTTCTCATTTGTCAGCATGAAATCTGAAGGGGTGATCGTCCAATCCTTCTACGTCATTAAATGCATGCACATGGCCATGTGCATGCATGCTTGTAGAAGAATAAAGTTGGTAAGCACTTGTAGGCGCCGAATTCCTTCTTTCACGGTTTCTCATAGAAAGAGAGATGGCAGAAGCTATTCTCCTTCGCATGGTCACACGCACACTCTCATTAATTGCATGGAGGCGCATGCTTTGAAGATCGGTGCCGTTTTGACAATTCTGGAGTACAATATTATTTTGTTTCTTCCCTTCGGCCGATAAATGGAGAAGACGTCTGGAGCTCGAGATGCAGCGAAAAAAAGAGAGCTTCGCAGAGAGCGAAAGAAAAAGAGCTCGAGAGACCGAGAGCAAGAGACGTGAGCTCCGAGAGGTTTGTGCGGAAGTC
>CM024531.1:1225284-1341977 GCA_014182385.1 Eucalyptus viminalis
GGTATTGACATGGATAATTTTTGCAACATGTTTTAAAATTTTTCTGAATTTATTATTATTTTTTGTTTTTTTATTTTCTTTTCTTTCATTTATTTCCAACTTAGGCCAATGAGGGCGCACAAGCCTTGCTTGATCTAGGCAAGGGTTATGTTGCCCTTGCCAATAGTGGCAAGGGCACAAAGGCCTTGCCCATGGCGGATGGTTGGCCGGCAAGGTCGCTAGCCTAGAGTTGGGGGAAAAAAGTAAGGAAGAAAAGGTACTAAAAAAGTCAAATTTTTTTTTTAAAGTTGCAAAAATTGTCCACATTAGCACCGATAATATCACATAGGACGGCCGCCATTCACATTAATGATTTAGGCCAAAATTAGCCGAAATGACTATATTGGCAAATTGTAAAAATGTTTGGACTAAATTAGTTACATTAAAAGGTTTATAACTAAATTTGCCATCATATAATAAATTTAGGATTTTTTTTGACAATTTTCTCAAGAAGTTATGAACAAATCCAATTTGTGCAAAGATTAGCATGAAGTTGGAGAAGATTAAATTAGAGTCCAGGTATTTCTAGGCCAACTATGGTGACTAAATTTTAGGTTCAAGTGAATGATGTTATATTTGCGCTTAATTGGGCTAGGAAAATTTGTGCTCGTAAGGAGTGGGAAACCTCGGAAATACCATGTAGACAGGCCATATATTGCACCACGTTGATGAAGGAAGATACCAACAACAGTGAAGATGACTGCTTTAAGGACGATACTTGTAAAAGATTTCACCACTTTCCCTTCTCAAGCATGAATGGTGCAAAAATGTGGCTGATGAGCAATCAATCTACCACCTTACAGAAGGAAAAAGGGGGACAGAGAAGAAAAACAAAATTGAGAACAAGGATGGGCCAAGTAGGGGAAAAGGACATCACGACACTTATTTTAGTGTCAACAATTTTCGCTGAATCACTTAAGCATCAAATCAAAGAAAAACAATCACTTAATTGTTTCTTGTGACAAAATTTAATCACAAGTCCTACGTGGCATTTATCATAAAATGTTTATTTTGCCATTGCTTTTTAACTCAAAAAATTAGTCCAGCATGGACTCTCTCACTCTAACGATGCTGTACAGTTCTTTCTCTCAAATGTTGTTATGATTCCTCTTTCTTCGTTCCAACACTTGGACAATCTCAATTTCAAATTTCGATCGCTAACTCGCACGCTGTCATTGTCTCTCACACTCAATCAACATTGTCATAATCTCTTACTCACATGCTCAATCGACGCGGGAAAATAACTAGGGCTTGGTGATTGGAGGGAAAATTAGGGCTCGCTGCTTTTAGAGAAATAGTTGGGGCTATGGAGGAAACAAATCGGGGCTTGATGCCAAAGGGAGGAATCCCACAAAGGAAATGATGAGTATTTTATTGTGGTTTGCACTTTGTTGAGCCTTTTTTATACGTAACACATCTATGGAATCTTCTCTAGGGATATAGGGCCCATTTGGTTCGGCTTTGGGGAAATGCCCTTGGAGTATGCAATACCTTTGAGGTAAAGAGGTTTTTCCAAATGTTAGACTGTTTGGTAAACTATAACTGAAAAGTGTTTTAGAGAAATGTAAGACTGTTTGGTAAACATATATTTGAAAAGCCATTTAGTGTAACCAAATTAAGTTTTTTAGTTTTAGTATTTTTAAATTTGCAAAAAGAAATAATGATTATATAACATTTTACATTTTCATGTTGAGAGTAATGTAAAAGATATATATTAATAAATTTATTTAAAAATTATATTAAAAGAATTTGACTATAGAGTAGATGCAAAGCTCAAGGTTCTTTTAGGTTTGTTTTTAAGTTTGAATAATTTTTTTTTAATTATTGTAGTATTATTCATCTTTGTTAATTAATGATTATTCTAGTGTATCGATAAAAAGTTGGGCTATTGATTGTTAAAAGATAAAAATGACAACAACAAAAAAAAAAAAGAATGCAAACCCAACATTTGCAACGAGTTTTTTTATTATTTTTTTAAATATAAAAATAAAATCCGATGAAACTCCGTCGCCAATCAACGGCAATTGAGGTGTAAGGAAGACAATTGGTTTTTTTTTTTTTAAAAAAAAAAAAAAGAAATCAGCGGATGAATAGTAGAAGTTAACTTGCATTTCCGAAATACTTGGACTTTCAGCATTTCAAATGCCAGCATTTGGCCAAAGATGCCTCAAAATGCTGAACTAAACACCTAAATTTTTTCCCAACTTTCGGGGTTGAAAGCCCATTGAGAATGTTGAACTAAACAGGGCCATAATCTCTTTGTATGACGTTGCATCCGTATATCAAAAGAAAAGCAAGTTGATAATTAATTGTTAGGGAACATCCCGCAACATCCGCGGAAACTTCTCGGCTCCATCATTGCTCCTCCAAATCTGGATGTGGAGTCGTGCCTCCAGGTCTGGCCTCGCTTTATCCATGACTCGCGAGATGGGTTGTCCACAGATTTGGTGATCCGGAGCTCGTCTTGGATGGCTCGCCATGGACGAACAAAGGAAGACGAATCCCAGATGAAGATGAAGCGGCTGGATGGAGGAGAACGGAACGAGGAGCGAGAAAAAGATCGGATTTTAAAATTTTTTTATTGGGTTCCACATCAACTAATGAAGTGACGCTGACTATATATGGCAACTTGCAAGAGGATGCGAGTAAAAAATACAGGCCACGATAACGATTGATGCGGTGCTTTAAAATCACTATACATAGTCTCTCTCTCTGGGGGTATTAGACTTTATCTTACGCATGTTCCACTGTGACTTAATATATCTTGACAATCCTCCCTGGAATACACTGTCTTGACACCAAATGTTAATGCTTCATTCGGAAACGACGCATGCTAACCGTGAAGAGTGCGCTCTTTGTTGGGCCGGTTTTTATATGAAACTTACCTATATATTATGATTCTTCGCTAAAATCCTACAATTACATAACTAATGATCTGTTCAATGGCAGGAGACTGATAAGGGTACTTGTTAAATGGCTCCCTAAGGGACGAGATAAAACGTCGGTGCGCAGATTAGACTAATGATAAATATTAGACTTCTACAGATAACTCGAAGAGAATTTGTAAAATAGAAAAAGTTAAGTAACATCTAATTTAGTTGAAGATTCGGATAATCAATAAATAAAGTCTAAAGTCTAAAAGGGGAAAACAACAAAATAAAAACTATAAACCATAAGAAACTCGAAAATGACCGATATGCATCCAGCTTCCTTAATAAAAATGTGAAGCTCGAATTTTCTTACGAAAGCAAGAATATGGCATAACATGTCTCTTACCCGGCAGGTAGAGTCGGAGATTACAAATGTCAATACCAATAAACAGCAAATAAATAGAAAAACCATCTTAAATCGCGGAAGTTACCCACAATACTTTAGCCTAGAAGGCATCGACGATCACTTTTTTCACCTCCACAAGAGAATTTTGGAGCGGTAGGCAAAGTCAACGAGAAAAACTTGGAAAACGCCCCCCATGGTTTCATGCACCTTTCACTCCATCAGTCTCTTTCTCGTGACCTTCGCCATCGCTGTTGCTGATAAACGAGGCCACGCGTTTGAACAGCATCTTGGCCTTCTCGCAGCTCGGATCGTAGATGTGGAACACGTGATCCACGCCCTCGATCTCCACGAACTCCGCCGCCGCCGGCCCGCCGCTCTCCACCAGCTTCTCGTAGTACAGCCTCCCTCTGTCCCTCAGTATGTCCTTCTCGCTCACGATCACCAGCACCTTCTTGCACGCCAGCCCGTCCACGCCGGGGGCCCCGTCCGCAAACGGGTTGATCAGTGGGTCGTCGCACCCCTTGTCCGACACGCACACGAACCGCCACGTCCTGTCCACCCAAGCCTTCCGACCTGGGTCAACCACCTCCACCCCGATCGGCTTCTCGCCCCAGAAGTACGGTTGTATCATCCCGATCCCCGAGAGCTTGACCCGCTCGCCCAGCACGTCATCCCTTATCAGTGACCGGCGCAGAAACTTAGATGAAAAATGAATGAAGGAGCTTTTGCATAAAGATCCTCTACTGTTATAACTAATATCAATCTGTGTCTACTCGATGTAAAATTGTTTAAACGCACGTATCCTAGCAATGAAATCACAAAGTTACTTATAATAAATGAACAATGAAAAACTCACTATGCATCACTAGGTAGTTATTGTACCGTACCTGAGTCGCATGGCCAAGTGGTGCGACATGTTGGCACCGCCGCTGTCGCCAACAAGGAATAGGCGGTCGAAGTCAGCACGCTCCCTGAGCCATGGCTCACTCTGGGCTTCCTCCGACGCGATCCACTGCAGAGCAGCCCAAGAGTCGTCATAGGCTGCGGGGAGGGGGTGCTCAGGGACTCGGCGATAGTCGATGGAGACGAGGACGACGTTGCACTCCGCGACAAGGGCGTTGAGGCAGAAGTGATACTTGGGGTCGGCGATGGTGGAGATGATGAAGGCCCCGCCGTGGAAGTAGATGACGAGGGGGAGTTTCGTGGTGGCAGAAACGGTGGAGGGGCGGTAGATTCGGGCGGAGACGCCGTTGTCGGGGAGGATGAGGACGTCCTTGGACTCGACTCGGGTGTCAGGGTCGAGGCCGGGCGGGGCAATCTCGAAGCCAGCGAGGCGGTCGAAGGTGCCGTCCTTGTAGACTCTGATGTAGGGGAAGATCTCGAGCGAGATCTCTTTGGATGGATCCATGAGAGAGAGAGGTAAGGTGCCAACGATAATAACTTTGAGGTAAGCGAGGATGATGAATTGAGGGAAAAGAAACAGCTATGGCTCCTCAAGTAGGGAAAGCAAAGCAGGCGCATTTATTGAGGAGGACTTTTGGGAATTATGAGTTTACAAGTTAGAAAAAGGTCGGTCAGACTACATCTTCAAATGAGGTCATAATTCATTTTTTTTTTCAGTCTCGCCGAAGATAGCCTTTTTTCCATCTGATTTTGTTTGGTTGAAAGTCCGAAGATCTTTATTACATCGATTCGGATTAATTATATTTTATGATAGGTGGCACATCAACGTCTTGAAAAGATCGGTAATAGCAACGTGTTGAATCCTTTTACACGAGCAATCAAGCTAGACTATTTTTCTTCTTTTAATGCATAAAAAGGTCCATTCATCGGCCAAATCAAACATAATTCGGCCCGTGGGAAATTGGTCGCAGGAGCGATAATTGCGGAACATCCTATGCATGTTTTTCTCATAGCTCTTACTTTTGTTTATTGTCTCGTCATCATTCTATTTCTATTCAAAATAATTGTACCTATTTCTTTCTTCGATGAAAACTGTTTTCTCCTCTGTCCTTTTAGGAATTCTTAGCGGGGAGGCGCTCCCCGAGAGAATGAGCTAGGCTGACGTCGAGGTTGCTGCTCGTGCAGTGCCACATTTTGAAATATCCTATATAACTTGATAAAAAAAATTTATATACTCTACAAATATATGTGATCTTTCTTTTTCTAATAGTTTAGATTTTTTTGTTGGACTTTTTAACATAGTATTATAGCCGGTGCTATTATTTTCGCATAGGGTACAGTCAAATTCTACGTGTACAGCCAAATCACATAGGGTACGGTCAAATTCTATGAGTCACTTATAATATTGTTCAACATAGCTAGATATTGTTTGTCTTTTTCCACTTATCAATTTAAGTTTTTGGATTATACTTTCTAATATGATATCAGAGCTAAGTGTTATCCTTTTCACATGTGTCTCCGTGCCCATTAATCAAATTTCACATATCACTACTAACCTAACTTACATATAAGAAGAGTGTTGAAATATCTCATATCACTTGATCATATGCTCTTTATATACATGTGATTTTTCTTCACCTAATAAATTAAGTTTTTAAATTAGACATTCTAACATGATATCATAACTAGCACTATTCCTTTCGCTTAGCCCAAATAGAACCCATTTTTTCTCATTTAAAGTTTCTAGAAAAATGCTATAATCCTTTGTGGCGGAATTATGAGTTCTTTATTCATTTGCCTTTCAAGAAAAATGAAGATATCAACCCAATGAAGGTAACTCATGCCACACACTCCTCATCAACCAAATTTCATAGGATGTCATCAAATTCCACATGTCACTCCTAATCCGGCTTGCACATGAGACGCAATATATGTTGACAACAAGTCATCATGTTTTTTTTTTTTTTTTTTTTTTTTGCCTTTTTCCACATATCAACTTTAGTGTTGAATTGAACCTTCTAATATGGTATAGAGCCAGATGCAATCCATTTTGCGTCTATGTCCACACAAGTTAATCAAATTTCATAGACCACTCCTCATCCAACTTGCATGTGAGAGGAGGTGCTAAAATATTTCACATTAGTTGACAACAGATCTTATATGCTTTTTATATTATGCACAGTCTCCATACAGTTTATAATTTAAGTTTTTGGGTTAAAATTTCTAATAATTAAAAAAAACAAAAAAAAACAAAAGAGGCTTAAACAAAGATTTGAAGGAATAACTTGTAGGTAAAATAGTGATATGCTGACATATGCAAGAGAAAGATTTGCTCCAACACTTGATTAAAAAAATTTATAACACCGTATGGAAAGCTCTTCATTATATGACGGCCCAATACAGGAGCAATATAATATGATGAGATCTTATTTAAAGGAACTTGAGAGAGTTAGTTAGAATGCAACATTTGAAATGGAAGTCAACCCAACAACCAAAGAATTGGAGAGATTTTACGTGGGCTTTGATAAGTTGAAAATGGGCCCAATACAAGAGCAATACAAAAATGGATAAAGGCTGCAAGAAAATATTTTTGAAATAATGCAAAAGGGTACCTCAACAACGTTATATTAATCTATTATAATCAAATCCTTGAATCTATTGAATCTCTAGTTTGCAAAATTAAAATGCACTCTCACATTTTACCTAGGCATCTATTCGAACCATAACTGATTAATAGTGACTCAAAAAAGTAAGATAAATTACATGTCAAATTAAGTACCAACTTACAATTGGTCTAGCATGAGAAAGTCCATGTTAAGCACTATGATTAGTTATTCATTAGTCCTTCCTTGGTGGTTCATTTACGGGAAGGTTGCGACAAACTATCCTTAAACACAACGGTCATCATTCAACTCATAGAAATTTTCTACAAACACACAATAGTTAAAAAAAACACTCAACAAATTGAAGCAATTTCACATTAAAAACTGATGATAAACTATTTATCCTCCTTGTTGAACACCGGAAGAACCTCCCCGCAGGATTTCCTGGGATAGGCGAGGATCTTGGGGGTTGCTCCACACTGATGCTTGCATGAAACGTCGCAATCGTCGCTCGTGAATCCACTCAATGCTTCATATTCTTTGTTAGAATTTGCTTGGGAAGACATTCTGCATTTGATTTGCTTTTTGTTTGGGCCAATTTCGTCCTCTCTCGCCCTAATTTTTTTCCCATCTGTTTATGGACGGTTATAGGAAATTAGGCCCTCTGCTCAAAGAGGAAGACAAACTTGAGTCGAGACGGATGTTCGCCAACCCATCGTCTCTCTAGGGTGATAAGAGACGAGATCTTGGGCATGTTCCATCGCGACTTCCAATTGTACGGTGCAATACATCTTAAACATTGTTACCTATCAAAGGACCATCTCGAGGCCACATCCACCTTTATGCTTCTCTCAGAGGCGGCACATGCTTATCGCGGAGCGTGCGTGGCCCACAAAGGAAAAAAAAAAAAAAAAAAATCGTGAAGCGCGCACTCTTTGTCCGACCTGTTTGATCAGAATATTTCACCTGCTGATCATGATACTTTGCTAAATTCCTACAATTTACAAAATGATAATAATAAGAAGAAGAATTACATATACTTCTACAAGTAGATTTGAGAAGGCTCTTGACAAAAGTCTAGCAAAAAGAAGTAACCTTAAATTTCGTTTAAGGTCAAGATGGTCCATAAATGAAGTTCAGAAAAAGGAAGATGAGACACTAGAAGTAATTTAATACCTCGAAAAGGACCGTCATGGGCCAAGTTCGCTTAATAAAAACCATACTCTCGAACCTTGCCACGAAAGCCAAAACACGACACGCGCGCCTCTCACCCGGTTGGTCGAGTCAGAGGTTACTAATGTTAAACCCGCACCCAGAAAGCAACATGCAAATGATCGGGAATTGCAAAAGCTACACGCAATTCTTGTGGTCAAGAACGTATCGACCATTATTTTATATTATTTTCACCACTACAACCGACAAAGGGGACCACGACGGTCGAACTTCAGGCAAAGTAATAAGGCAAGTTCGAAAACGCCCTCTGCTTGTCAACTTCTCTCTTTTCTGTCATGCACCATCACCATCGCTGTTAATGAACGAGGCCAAGCGCTTGAACATCCTCTTGGCCCTTTCGCAGCTCGGGTCGAAGATGTGGAACACATGATCCTCGCCTTCGATCTCCATGAACTCCGCCGCCGCCGGCCCGCCGCTCTCCACCAGCTTCTCGTAGTACAGCCTCCCTCTGTCCCTCAGTATGTCCTTCTCGCTCACGATCACCAGCACCTTCTTGCACGCCAGCCCCTTCACGCCGGGGGCCCCGTCCGCGAACGGGTTGATCACCGGGTCGTCGCCTCCCTTGTCCGACACGCACACGAACCGCCACCAGCTGTCCACCAACGCCTTCCGACCGTGGTCCACCACCTCCTCTCCGATTGGTGTCTCGCCCCAGAAGTACGGTTGTATCATCCCGATCCCCGAGAGTTTGACCCGCTCGCCAAGCACGTCATCCCTTATCAGCAATGGATGCAGAAACTTAGAAAAATAATTAAATAAGGAGATTTTAGGTAAATTTCTTCAACTAGAAATATCATATTATTCAGTATCTACTCAATATAAAATTGTTTACAATTAAAAGATAATAATTATACGTAAGACAGCAACGAACTCACAAAGTCACTTAGAACAAATGAACAGTACAAAACTCCCTAAGCATCTTTGGATTTGTTATTGTGCTGTACCTGAGTCGCATGGCCAAGTGGTGAGACATGTTGGCGCCACCACTGTCGCCGACGAGGAAGAGCCGATCGAAGTCGGCATGGTCCCTGAGCCACGGCTCGCTCCGGGCTTGCTCGGACGCGATCCACTGCAGAGCAGCCCAGGAGTCATCGTAGGCTGCGGGGAGAGGGTGCTCGGGGACTCGGCGATAGTCGACGGAGACGACGATGGCGTTGGACTCGGCGACAAGGGCGTTGAGGCTGGCGTGATACTTGGGGTCGGCGATGGTGGCGATGATGAAGGCCCCGCCGTGGAAGTAGACGACGAGGGGGAGTTTCTTGGCTGCGGAGGAGGCGGAGGAGGGGAGGTAGATCCGGGCGAAGATGCCGGTGTCAGGGAGGATGAGGACGTCCTTGGAATCGACTCGGGTGTCCAGGTCGAGGCCGGGCGGGGCGACCTCGAAGCCGGCGAGGCGGTCGAAGGTGCCGTCTTTGTAGACTCGGATGTAGGGGAAGATCTCGACTGAGACCTCTTTGGATGAATCCATGAGAGAGAGAGAGAGAGAGAGAGAGAGAGACCTCAACGATCCTAAACGAGTGATATCGGCGAGGACGATGAATCGGAGAGACGAGAAACAGCGACGGCCAAGCAGGGAGAGGAAAGCGGGGCCTATTTATAGGGTGGACTTTCGGTAATTACGAGTTATAACAAAATCAGAAAAAAAAAAAAAAAGTATTGGTTAGACTCGTGGTTAAATGTCAATGTCTAACCACGTCTTCCAACGTTGTTATAAACATAATACTTTTCAAGTCTCGTCTAAGATAACCTCCTTTTTTTTAATTGAATGAATCCGACGATCCCGTCATGGGATTCGGATTAGTTGTTGTTTTTCGAAGGTCAAAGATCCAAATTCTTGAAAAAATCAATAATAAAAATAAGTAAATTCTTTTACGTTACCTAGTAACCAAAAAGTCATCAATTGATGAAATCAACATGATTATTTGTTGCAAGTAACAAAATCCTCATCTCACTTTAATTTCTTTTACTCTATCTTTAATGTGGTATTTTTACCCTAGGTTCGTGCTTGGATATAAAGTCTTAAAAAGGATTCATTTCGTTGAAATTATGTGACAGACTTTGTATAAAGATAATGAAGTGCTAAATCTTTTAACGATTTTTCAAGTAATTTTTCAGGATAAATTGAGAGTGAAAATTGCTGATGTGAAGGCTCAGTCAACGTCGGCCACTTCATCTCCTTTTGTCTTTTTCTTTCCTATTAACGCCGGACCGTCTTCCAGATAAAGGTCACCTCTCCCATCCACAAAATCTCCTTTTCCACTCTCTTCAAGTTTCATTCCCCAGATTTCAGTCAAGGCAATCTTCATTCTAAGTCCAAATTGTTTTCAATATGACCTGAAGCGAAATGTCGGTGGAATATGCAGTACAAGTAATCATCAATTCACTTTCATACATCACCGAATCGGTAGTGAACCTTGACCACAAAAACTCCCTCGTCAAGTTGATGGTATTAATGGTACTGTTGCACATATTTACTTTGTGCCATGAACTTTTGGAATTTGCTGAGTACTGGGCACCTTTTCAAAAGGGTCACATGGTTCATATTGAAGATGGAGTTTGCACCATAAGAGGTGTCAACAAAAGTTGATCACCACGGTGCAAATGACAAAGAATAAGATGTTTTTCCTGACTCTTTAGATGTAGAATCTCTTGAGTTTAAGCGATGATGAGAGATAGCACCTTGAGTTCAAACCAACTTGGTGACTCATGTGACATCCAAAATTTTATTTATAGTTAATGTAGAACAATAAGACACCTTAACTCTATAAAATTTAAACGATTTGAAAATTATTCAATACGTATTCTAGAGAATATCAATCCCTATTAACAATTATAATACTAATTATATTTTACCAATAACTCTCATTAACTTAATATCTTAAACATCATGAATTACAAGAAAAATTTCGGATGTCACATGAGTCACCAAGTTCGCATGAAATTACATGTCGAATTTTCAATGGCGTCATTAGAAGGAACCTCAAAAGGGATCAAATTTGGCTAAGGTGCACTTCCATGAAATGCAAAAAAAAAAAAAAAAAGATTAAAATTGGAACCCAAACTAAAATTGGTGGTTTTTTTAAAGAAAAAAAAATAGGTTCTCTGTTGGTAGATTGAATTGAGAAAGATGTAGACACCTCAAAAACCTATCTTAAAGTTGAGACTCCATTTATTTCACAAAAAAAAATATTGATTTAGAAAATAATTTCATAGAATCGATAGCTTGTATCACCTACAAAAACGAATAGGCGAAAAATATTTTCATTACCCACAAAATGTTTAAATGTAAATTGCGGTCGATAATACATTAACTAATTATTTTAAGTGATACGGGTGAAATTTTTGAGGAATTTTTTTTTTCAAATTATTTATTATTCACAAATAAACTAAGCTTAAATGTCATATGCTTCACTGAGAATCGATGGATGCTAATTGTGAAGATGGCGCTCTTTGTTGGACTGGTTTCTAGTGAAACTTACTTATATATCGTGACTCTTTGCTAAACTCCTACAATTACACAAAAACCAGATCATAACTAATGATCTATTTCAAATGCAGCTGGCAAGTTTTTTTTTTTCTTTGGGGGGGGTCCAGAACAGCTGGCTTTCTCTTTGAACGGCCCCGTCACTAAGAGAAGCCAATTTTGTGGCCGATTGGGCCCAATCTATGTGTTATTTTATATCGACATAAAATAGCCTTTTCTGACCCCCTAGACCAAAAAACTAGTCTTCTACAATTATTGGACAAATTTTCTATTTAAAAAAAAATAAAGATCTAGTAAAGAAAATGTAACATTTAATTTGGTTGAAGGTTAAGATGATCCATTAATATAGTATAAAGTCAAAATGTAAAAAATATATATAGATAAATGAATTCCTTGAAAAAGAATGTCATGCACCAACTTCACTTTATATGAAGGTAAAATTACACAAATAGCTCTAGCACTTTGGCTCAATGTACAAATCGATCCTTGAACTTTTAATTTGTTTAACGTAGTCCAGCCCAATATGCAATGTGGTCAAATGTAGTCCATGATTTAATCCCAAACTATATAAAAATGTTCGATATTGTTCTTCCATTAATTCAAGAATCAAGGACTACATTGAATATTTTCATATAGTCCAAGTACTATATTGAACATATACCAAAAGTATAAGAACCACAATGCAAATTAAAATTTTAGGGACTATATTGAATATTAGGCTAAGGTCCAAGAACCCCATAGATCAAATAAAATGTTTAGAAATCACGTTACACGTTGAATTAAAATTCAAAGATTACTTATATCATTATCCCTCACATGAATGTAAGACTTTCCAAGGAAAGTGAGAACATGAGGCTCATGCCGAATCAGATATCACTAATGTTTTTAAAACAATAACCAGCAAAAATAAAAAAAAAAGCAAGAATAATCAGGAACTCAGAAAAGCTACCTACACTCTCATGGCCGACCATGTATCAACCACCCACAACGTGGCGACGACCAGAAAATCTAGCAGCGACAAGCAAAGCAATAAGACAACATCGACAATGCCCTCAAGTTTTCCAACTTTCTCTCTTGTTTCATGCACCTTTCTTGGGATCATCGCCGTCGGCGTTGACGAACGCTGCCACGCGCTTGAACAGCCTCTTGGCCTTCTCGCAGCTCGGGTCAAAGATGTGGAACACGTGATCCTCGCCGTCGACCTCCATGATCTCCGCCGCCGCCCCGGTCGCCCCGCCGCTCTCCACCAGCTTCTCGTAGTACAGCCTCCCTCTGTCCCTCAGTATGTCCTTCTCGCTCACGATCACCAGCACCTTCTCGCACGCCAGCCCGTCCACGCCGGGGGCCCCGTCCGCGAACGGGTTGATCAGCGGGTCGTCGCACCCCTTGCCCGACCGCACACGAACCGCCACCAGCTGTCCACCAACGCCTTACGGCCGGGGTCCGACACCTCCGCTCCGATCGGTTTCTCGCCCCAGAAGTACGGTTGTATCATCCCGATCCCCGACAGCTTGATCCGCTTGCCCAGTGCATCATCCCTTATCAGCCACGGATGCAGAAATTTAGATAGATAGTGCAATAAGAGAACCATAGTAAATAAAAATAATAATTGTCTACTCGATATAAAACTATTTAAAAATTTTAAAATTGTAATCATACGTAGGGGTGTGCAAAAGAACCGAGACCCGCCCGGACCTCTCAAAACCGGACCGGAACCGCCCGGAACCAGTGGTTCTTGAGAGAACCGGTGGGTACCAATCCGGTTCCCGGTTTCATGGGTGGATCCGTCCACCCACCCATCCGAACCGGACCGATTATATCAAAATAATACATTAATTTTTACTATTAAAAAATTGAAATTACTAATTAATAATCCCAAATCAAATAACTAAAAAAATTAAGTCAAGATCGCTTCTTTATCATCATTCCATAATAAAATGCCTGGAAAAATGCCAAAACAATTTGGCCTTAGTTAAACTAAAAAGACAATGAGGAAGAAATATCTCTGTCATGCAGCTTCTGTACTATACCGTATATAGACTTGCCAAAACAAAGAAAAAAAGTTTGACCGAGAGATTTTGATGTAGGATAACGAGTCCACAACAAGGAATAAATCTTTAGGCTTCATCACAAACAAAGGTTCCTAAGCATCACATAGAGGGTTTTTAAAGCATCACACCTAAGAGAAAAATAAATGCCTAGGACACATAATTTGCCTGCAAAATTTTATTTAGACCCATGATAGCCATGATAGAAAACAAATTTAACCAAAATTGCTATCATTTCCTCACAATTATTGTAAGTGCTTGCCATGATATCCTTTTGCAACCTCTTCAACTGTTGTTATGGAAGTCACGTAGTCGTTCTATATTGAAAACCAAAATTGTTTCACGTTAAGATCGGTTCCATGGATCTACCCGGGAACCGAACCAAACCGGCGGTCCGGTTCCCGGGTGAATTCATGCAACTAATGGGTGGATCTCGGTTCCAATTTTTCGGAACCGGCCCTTAGCGGGCGGTTCTCGGTTCTAGGTCGGGAACCGCCCGCCCGGACCATGCACACCCCTAATCATAAGACAACAATGAATTCCCAGAGTTATTGATGAACACTAAAAGACTCACTAAGCTACTTTGGGTTTGTTATTGTACCGTACCTGAGTCGCATGGCCAAGTGGTGAGACATGTTGGCACCACCGCTGTCACCGACGAGGAAGAGCCGGTCAAAGTCGGCATGGTCCCTGAGCCACGGCTCGCTCCGGGCTGCCTCGGATGCGATCCACTGCAGAGCAGCGTAGGAGTCATCATAGGCGGCAGGGAGGGGGTGGTCGGGGACTCGACGATAGTCAACGGAGACGACGATGACATTGGACTCGGCGACAAGGGCATTGAGGCTGGCATGATACTTGGGATCGGCGATGGAGGCGATAATGAAAGCCCCACCATGGAAGTAGATGACGAGGGGGAGTTTCGTGGCAGTGGAGGAGGCGGAGGAGGGGCGGTAGATCCGCGCAGAGATGCCGGTGTCAGGGAGGATGAGGATGTCCTTGGACTCGACTTGGGTGTGGGGATCGAGGCCGGGCGGCGCAATCTCAATGCCGGCGAGGCGCTCGAAGGTGCCATCTTTGTAGACTCGGATGTAGGGGAAGATCTCGACCGAGACCTCTTTGGATGAATCCATGAGAGCGAGAGAGAGAGAGAGAGAGAGAGAGAGAGAGATGTCGACGATACTAAGGAGGGACAGGCGAGGACGATGAATCGAAGAGACAAGAGACGGCTCAAACAGAGAGCGAAGCGGGTCCAATTTATCGGGGAGGAGTATTGGTAGTTGGGACTTAGAAGAAGACAAAAAGGTTAGTCGAAACTCCGTGTTGAATGTCAACGTCTAACTAATTCAAATGTGTCCCAGAACACTTTACAGTCTCGTCGAACCAGGCAAAGCGGGTCTATATACACTATAGCGAGCAAGCCGCCACGATTTCTTTTTTTTTTATAATGTGTAAAATGTCACGTTCTTCTACCAAGTCAGCATAATTATTTTACTGAAGACGGCAGGATGCACGTTCTCTTTTCTTTTTCTTTTACTCAATTGATGCCGGCACCCTGAACTTGAGCATGAATGAAGAGTCGACGACAATTCTTTTCCGTCCAGAAATTACGGGGGAGAAATATGTCAGGCCTCGAGGAAATTCGTCGTATGGACGCAATTCTCGTATCTCTTACTTTTGTTTATCGTCTTGCCGGCGCGGCATCCTATGCTATCCAAAATAATTATGCCTTTTGCTTTCTTTTGTAAACTGTTTTTTTTTCTTTTGTTTGTCCATTTTTCTCTTTGTCTTTTTGGCAATTTGCAAGGGAGACGAGGTCTCTCCTCGAGAAAATATTGGGTGGTCCGGGACCGCCATGTCAGCGTGGTCCCGGACCACTCATATGGCGTCAAATATGAGGGGAGGGGACAAAAGAGAGAAAGAGGAGAGAGAGTGTCAGAGAAGTGGGCCCGGTTTTCGTCCTTTGTCTACGCTCCCCATACACGTGGTGCCGTGTGAGTGGTCCGGGACCACGCTGACGTGGTGGTCCTGGACCACCCAATATTTTCTCGTCTCTCCTCCATGAAAGGTAGGTTAGGCTGAGTTTTTCAGCATCCAACTTGTGGCTCGTGCATGTGGTGCATCACTACATATAAATCAAAAGAGGCTTAAACGAATGTTGACATGTGATTTTTGGTAGAATGCAAGTCTAATGAGGGCTCCTTTGCGTTAGGTTGAGCGACCATTTTCTTTAGCACCATGCATTCGTTTACTCAGTGAATCAACTCGGAATCTTAGGCTATGTTTATTTCGCCGAAAACATTTTTCTAATTCTCTAGCGTTTTGATTAGTTATAAAAATGAGTCAATGGTGATATTGCTAACACAGATCACCTAGAGAGGGTGCAATAGACTTTTATCAATAAACAATAAGAGAGTAAGGATAGAGAAATTGCACACAAAATTTATAATGATTCAGCTTTAATCAAGCTTATGTCTACTCTCCCTTACTTACAACTTATTGGCTAGATTCCACTATATAATTAATAGGGTTAATACCTTAAAAAACCCCAAACTAGTATACCTGTGACAAATTTACCCCAAATTATTTTTTTGACCACTAAAAACCCCAAACTGATACATATGTGACAGATCTACCCTCCATTAGCTTCCGTTCGATTTTTCCGTTAATTTTGCTGACGTGGTTGCTGACGTGGCAAGCCATGTGGAAATTCATAAGTTTAATACCATTAAAAACCCCAAACTGGTATATTTATGACAAATTTACCCCCTGTTCGATATATTCACGACAAATTTACTCTAAATTAATTTTTTCGATCATAAAAAACCTAAATTGGTACACGTGCGGCACATTTACCATCTTTCAATTTTCCCAAATTTGATTGAGTTGTGATGTCCAATCAATTTTATTTTCTGGATTACTCTAACATTGCCTTCATATCATTAATACTTGATTATTATTTTTTATTGGAATCATTATTACAAAACTATTCAAAGGCTACCAAATGTGCACTTCATTCTTGTGCCGGGAAGATGCTCATTAACTAAAAGATGGACAGATCGCTTGTGCACATATACAAAAGAATCACACTCAAAGCACACATGAAATTAGCGACAAACATAAGTGATTTTGGTTCCAGCATTTCAACGAGCATGTGATGTACGAGTCACTTATACCATTCACATGCAAGTTCCATGTTAAAATTTTGACACTTACGATTCAAGATAGAAAAGACTACGTAACGCTAATAAGGACCAGCAAAGTAAGAGTAATATGTAAGCGTATAAACAGATTGCGGACAAGTAGTAAACCATGTGGGGTTGAGACATATAAACATAAAGCCAAGTTTGTCACAAACCAAAAACGAGTGAAGCAATCATAATATCTGCACTTCTTTTGTATATGTGCAAGCGATCTGTCCATCTTTTAGTTAATGGGCATCCTCTCGGCACAAGAATGAAGTGCACATTCGGTAGTCTTTGAATATTTTCTAATAATGATTCCAATAAAAAGAAAAAAAAATTAAGTATTAATGATATGGAGGCAATGTTAGAGTAATCTGGAAAATAAAATTGATTGGACATCACAACTCAGTCAAATTTGGGAAAATTGAAAGATGGTAAATGTGCCGCACGTGTACCAATTTAGGTTTTTTATGATCGAAAATATTAATTAGAGTAAATTTGTCGTAAATATATCAGCTTGAGGTAAATTTGTCATAAATATACCAGTTTGGGGTAAATTTGTCATAAATATACCAGTTTGGAGTTTTTAATGGTATTAAACTTATGAATTTTCATATGGCTTGCCACGTCAGCAACCACATCAGCAAAATTAACATAAAAATCGAACGGAAGCTAACGGAGGGTAGATCTGTCACATATGTACCAGTTTGGGGTTTTTGGTGGTCAAAAAAATAGTTTGGGGTAAATTTGTCATAGGTATACCAATTTGGGGTTTTTTAGGGTATTAACCCTAATTAATAAGATATTACAACTTTAAGTACAAATATTCAGTAGTAGATCACCATCTCACTAAATCACTTTTTTGGTATTTTTCTCACGATCGCAAATATTTAAGTTCACGAAAAACAAGTGTATCACCAAAGTACGCTTGGATTTTGGAATTATAGATTCTAGACCTCGTCTCTTACTTACTCCTCAATCCTTTGATCTCTTTATATACTCTTTCACTTCCAAACTAGCCGTTAGATAGCTTATAAAGAATCGTCTTCCATTTTGTCAATGGACAAAACTATATCAAGAAGATTTGGTGGCCATTGAGTGACAATGGTAAAATTTCAACTTTATTATGATCACCAAGATTTCATAAGTAAAGCTTCTCTGTTTAAAAAGAACTTGTCTTCAAGATTAATTTACTAATCAATTAGATTAAGTCAATCAATTATATCTCTATGTAGAATTTGAATCAATTCACTAGTCGTTATACGTTCTAGGCTTATGTCATATTATGTCAAGTTGTCTCGTTCAAAACTTGCTCCGTTTTAAACTTGCGTCTCGTTATGCACTTGTGTCATTCCGAACCTTACATTCTATCATTTACATAATAGCTTGTGTGTCTTTCACATAATTACTCAATCATAGAACATGTTAGTAGTTTTTTTTTTTTTTTTTGTCATCTTCAAAACATCAAAAATGATTTCCCTAACAAACGAAAAAAAAAAAGAAAATTTCCTACCAAAACTTAAATTTTGAAAATTTATTTTCTCTTTAAAAAATGAATTAATACCATGAAAACTCCCAAACTAATACATGCATGACAATACGTCAAATTTTATTGTGAAGTTGCTAAGTAAGAGGACACATGGATTGATGAGGCAAATCTATGTGTAAATCCATGAAGTTAAAGACCATGAAAATCCTCGAATTAGTACTACTTATGACAAATTTACTTAAAATTAATTTTTTAGTTGCCAAAAACCATATATTGGTACACGAGTAATACATTTATCCTCTCTTAGTATCCATAAAAAAATCCCTAATAATCTCTCTTTGTTTCTTCAATCAGACCTAATTTGAAATAGTGACACTTTTGGTAACTCAATTAGTACTCTTGACAAAATGGCTTGACCAAGTACCACTCTATGGCCTAATCATTACCTAATGTGGCATCTTGTGTAAGAAATTAACAATGTATTAAGGTTTTGCGAGTTTTACTTGACTGTCTGTCATCTTCAAGATGAACATAAGTAGTGTTTTTTCATAGGTGATACGCCACCTCAAATGCACAATACCCTCTTTTGAATGGAGTTCAGGATTCTAACAATTACTACGTATCACTTGTGAAAAGGCATTACCTACGCTCACCTTGAAGATGGAGTATCAACAAAAGGTCAAGTAAAACTTGCATAAGTAGGAGTCACATGGTACTATTCTCCGTTTTTGTCCGAATCCAAGCACGGCCTATTTTGTTCTATATATTGGTGCACGTTTGCTGAACCGGTATGTCGAGGCTTGGATACGATTCGTGGCTACCCCTGAATGTTTCTGCAACCCCCCTCTTCCTTTTCTCTATTTTTTGGGTAAACTGTATGTGTGCTGGTGGTTAAGCGATGAGGGGTGTCAATGAAGCAAAGGCCTTACGACGACTCCTTACTAAATCAACACCAGTTTGCCTATTGAGTTCCTTTGAATGCCATGTTTGCTCCGCTCATGTAGTAACCGTATGTTGTGACATCTTGAATGGTGAATGGACCACAATTGAATCATTGAGGCCACCTTTTCTACTTGGGAAGGGGGAGGTGAGGAGCGATTTTCCACTTTCTCTTAGGGGAAGAGTTTGGGGGCATTTAATTTCAAGTGGGGTTTGATTCCCACGCTCTGCAAAGAGAAAGAGGCAAAAATCAGAGAATGAGTTCAAAGTTAGAGTAGAAAAAACCAAAAAAAATGAACCACGATGATGCTCAGATATGGCCACTGACGAGGGAAGTTCAGCGAAATTTATGTTTTGATTCATGGTGAAGTGTTTTGTTTTGTGTTCTGACTTCTCAATAACAAGCTTTGTTTCAAATTTCTCACATTTCTCGTCCGTTGGTTCGCTTCGTTAGAAGATGTGGACTTGAGCGTGAAAGAAGGGAACAGTGGAGAGGGGGAAAGAAGAAAGGGTGAAGGGGAAAGAGAGAAGTTGTTTAGGTGGGCTTAAGTGGAGTTTTGTATGTTTGGGCCTAATTAGGATTTAGTGAATTCGGGTCTTAGTTGGTTCAGCAAGTCTGGGATTATTTCTTCTCAAAGGTTTGGGTAATATAGGTGATTGGGCTGATATGTGTCATATTTAGAAGTGGGTTTGGTGAGTTTTCTAATTGAGGTGGGCTTGTTCAAGACAAGCCCCAACCTTACCCTTGAGCCCAAATTGACGGACCAGATTGCAGCCCATATTCAGTCCCTAATTTTCTGTTTAAAAAAATTATTTTAAAAAATTTTAAATTTGTTATCAAATTAATTAAAAATTTTAAAAATCCGAAATTTTTGTTTTTTCTAAAAATTAAGAAAAAGCTTGAAAATTAGTTTTTGAGTAGTTTTCTTTTAAAATGTTTGAAAATCCTTAATCGAAAAAATTTGTACTCCTAATTGAACAAACTCTTAAAGCTTTACAAATAAGGTTTACATGCTTTTAAGGAAAAAGATTTTGTCATTGGTTGCGCATTTTTGTTCCAATCATCATTTGATTGCGTATTTTGTATATGTAGACAGTTGTTTCCATTTAGCTTAGTTAGGAATGACATTTTTTTCCTTATTTCTTAGTGTTAAATTATTGCTTTTCCTAGCAATTTATTTTGATTTTTTTATTGTTAATTGTTACTTTAACTTGCAAACCTACCTGATCATGTTAGTTGATAAATTTAAAATCAATGCAAACTGATTGACAAACATCTTCTTGGTATAAATAAGTTTAGGTATTGAAATGATACTAGTTGATTAATAAATGAATAAGTGTAATTAAGTTCTCGACTCTAAATTCTCTAGTTGTGTATAAAGTGAGTTATACTGCCTCACTTGGCTTTTAGTTAACCCTAATAAATTAGTGATCACCCATCATTAAAAAATCCTCTTAGCCTTGATTTGACTTAATATTGAATATTCCAACGTCACGCAAAATATAGACTTAGGAAAGCTCGTACTTAACCGAGGATTGTAGGCCCATCTTTTAGATAATGCCCCTAAAGGTAGGTCGCAGCACAAAGTAATTAAACTTAGATGCTAAATTCACTTACCAACCTAGGCAGCCCAACAATCATCTTAAAAGATCACCAAATAGCAAAGGATCGTCCTAGACAGCCTCCACTCTCCGGTTGCCGAGTGGTCGATTAATTATCTCGAAATTGACAACATGCTTGTAAATTGTAGTCAATCTACAACTTGTCCACCAAATTGATAACTTTTCCACATAATGATATCTTCAACATTGAACCCAACTTATTAAGTTAAAGCCAAAAATGATATTGCTTGTAGGAATTAAGGGTGAGCATGATTCCATGATAGAACCTGAAACCTAAGAACCAGACCTGTGAGAACATATAGGTTTCAGGTTCCAAGGTATGCGGGGTAGATTCCAAATTCCAAAAAATGAGAAACTATTTCGATGGATAAGTTCAAAGTTCTTAATTGAAAAAACTTGGAACCTGGAATCTGCAACATGTAATCTAAAACCTAAAACAAGTTTTAATATTATTATTTTTTTGTACATATCTCCATACGATTCTCCGATATTTCATACTGTTTAATGATAAGTGTATAATCTAGAAATACTAATCAAAGTTTACATTCTATGAATAAGATTTTTACTTTATTAATATTCATATTATTTATATGTCTAAATATAAGTTATAGTTAGTGAATTGTAATCATTTAATTAATAATATAGGTGGAACTTGAATAGATCCTATAACTAATCTTGGAACTTATTACATGGTAGGTTTCAGGTTTTAACATATACGGAGTAGATTCCAGGTTCCCAAAAATGAGGACCCTCTTCCAACGAGTAGATTTTAGGTTTCAGATGGAATTTGTATGGAACCTGAAACTGCTCACCCTTAGCAGGAATGAAGATCAACTAATGAGATCTAAGTTAATAGATAGAGCTCGAAACTCCCGTATTACAAATGGATTGCAAAGAGAACCAGCAGAATATGACATAAAAACAAAATTTAAACTTCAAAAAACTACCGGAACCTATATGAAACTTGGAATTGCTCGCCCTCAGTAGGAATGAGGATCAACTAATGAGATCTGAGTTAAGCTTGTGAGTTAATCGATAGAGCCTAAAACTCCCACATTACAAACGGATTGTGAAGAGAACTAGTAGAATATGACATAAAAACCAAAATTAAACTTCAAAAAACTCCCCTCATCTTTTCTGAAATAACTTTGGCCATGTCGAGTTGGCTTAGATGGTCTCTTAGGGCAAAAGCGTAATTTCCTTTTAATTTTGTCCCCCCCTGCGCTTTTCCTCTTTTTTCCGAACAAGATATAACCCACCCTTGGCACTCTTCCATTCCCCTTATTCCAAACGTCATAAAGGAATTTTATTTTCCTCACCCACCTAAAAGCCTTTCCAAACACAGCCTAAATTGTCCGATCAAGCACTATCTAAAGTGTATATATATTGGTTCCTCGTATCTAATATAATTTATGTCGTGTTTGAAACAAAATAATTATAAAACAAATAAAATTCAAAAGAGTACATTACAACCTTTGATTTTATTTATGATACATGGAAATCATACATGTTCCACCTAAGAGGCAAACGATCTAAGATGTACGTCCATACTAACTCCTAATATTCCACCGCATCTTCCATAGAATGAGACATAAATTGGGGAATTTTTCTAATTAAGACATCAAAGGCGGCAAGTCACGATTGAGGAAATCTGCCAGCCGCCGGATCAAATCCTTAGCTTTCTCATTTTTCATGTCAAACAAATGAAACCCGTGACCCTCCCCTTCCGTCTCCATGATCTCCGCCACGCCCATCCACCCGCTCCGACCCAACACCTCATAGTACAGCTGCCCTCTGTCTTTTAATATATCCTTCTCAGCCACACACACCAGCACCCTCCCGCACCCGAGCCCCGCCAAGCTCGGTGCTCCATCGGCCATTGGGTTGACCCATGGTTCATCATTGTCCGGCTTAGACGGGCAAACAAAAGGCCATAACCAGTCCACATCGGCCCGCTTATTAGGAGGCAGTGCCTCCGATCCAATCGGAGTGGAACCCCAGAAAAAAGGATGGACTAGTGCAACTCCAAGAAGCCGGATGTTTAGCCTGAGCTCGGGATCGCCGGCCGCCATCGCCGTGTTATGAGCAATATTGGCACCTGCTCAATTAGAATTTACTTGTGATTCAATTTTCTTCACGTATATGCTGTAAAACGTCAATATCAAGTCACAGTTTCCTACTAAGCATATAAAGACTGTTTCAGTCAATCGCTTTGTCCATTTGCTTTAAAACTTTGTCTTAACCTACCTAACATTTCCCAAACTTTGCATCATTATTTCCTCCATGACATGGAACTCTATCAGGTGACCTTATCATTTTAGCCCAGCTACTTCTCCAATGAAAGTCAAAACACGTCAAATAAAACCAGAATGGAAATAAATAAATAAAAGCTGGGAATAACAGGCCACAAGCACCATATGACTGAAGTAAAGTGTACATCGAAATCATCATTTTTTCACCTGAGCTTTCTCCGGACAAGAACACCCTCCCAAAATCGGCGTGCTCGTTCAGCCAAGCCTCCGGGCCATCTCCGTCGCAGTGTGAAGCCGCCCACTGTATCGCAGCCCAGGCGTCCTCATAAGCTGCTGGTATCGGGTGCTCCGGGGCCTTCCTGTGGTCCACCGCGACGGCAACGACCTTGGCCTTGGCGACCAAGGCGTTGAGGTAGCCGTGGTGAATGGCGGTGAACGGGGAGGAGATGCAGAACCCTCCACCGTGGAAGTAGATGAGGAGCGGGAGTTTTCGGGAGTCAGTGAGTTTTGGGAGGAAGAGACGAGCGGAGATGACATGGGAGGAGGGCTCGGAAGTGGCCGTGGTGGCAGCGGCGGCGACGGGGATGGTGACGTCCTTGGATGAAACGCCGGTTTCGGGGTCGGTGGACGGTGGGACGAAGTCAGTTCCAAGGAGCCTCTCGACGCGGCCGTCTTTGTAGACTCTTATCATCGGAAGCCTCTCAAAGGCTACTTCCGATTTGCTTGAATTGCTGTCTGGCTCCATGAGAGAGAGAGAGAGAGAGAGAGAGAGAGGGGTTGCTCTCTGATGAGTTTGTGGTTCTCTTTTATAGACATGAAGATAAAGAGATTGTATGCATCTAGTGCGAATGCATTCTAAACCATCCAAAAGTTGTACTTCGCCATTTCATCGCTTAACCAAAATTAATCTACAAAAAAATGTTACTTTTTGTTGACAATAATCTAAGCTTACGGTGAAAATATTTTCATCGATTCATCTTTGTGACTAATACAAATAATCTTTTTAAGAGAAATATTTTTCATATCGTTAATTTTGGACGAAATAGATGTACATCCATTATATTCCCATATTAAAAATGACGTACCAAAATTTTATTGGCCAAAAGTTCAACCGTCAAATAGTCAGCTTCTAGTAAAACGTGATTGAAAAATTGACCAAGTGTACATTGGACTATTATGCTTATGGTTTGATCCACCTTGTTCGTGGATATATTTTTTTCACCAAGTCACACTTTTGGCTTGCATATAGTCCAATGCACCAGCTTCAATTTGCCGAATGAAAGCTTTCGATGGTCAATTCCAACAAATTAAAGTGTCAGTTGTTAGTAGCCAAAAGTCTGATGTTGACTTCACTCGTAAGGGTTAGAGTTTGAGCTAGTCTCACCTTTTCCTTTATCTTGTTTGTGTTCCTTTTCTCTTTTATTTTTTATCTTTTCTTTTCTCCCAATTTAAATTTGGAAATTCTCATTTCGATCTAATTCTAGATCTGAGAGCCATTCTCTCTCGATCTAGATCCGAGAGTATAATAAATATGATTTGATTCAATACTTTTATGCTCTGTGGGTGTACAAGTTTTGTGTTTTCAACTTCAATAATTATCGCATGAGTTTTGATGTCTTCTGAACCACGAAACAAATATTATATTTATGTTTGCCCAACTTGTTTCGATTGTCTCTATATATCAATTGTATAGAGGAAGCCGAATCTAGATGCACATTTGCCAACTATCAATATCGTAATTACTGGAGAAGGATTTCATCAACGATGATATGAGATCTAGTGACCGAATGATGATTATTTTGGTTGACAAATCCGTTATTATGGAACAAGCGTGTGCTTAACCCTGTTAGTGCCTTGTTGACTCTCTTTCTTATCTAGATTTGGGTTTGTCTTGCAATATTTTGGGTTTTGCTTTGCTTCTATTCGCTTTGTTATGAAGTAGCAGGTTGATTTATCTTTTTAAGCAATGAATATCATTTTCTTTTGATTAAAAAAATTCATGTATTGTTATTATTGAAATTTCACCTAATTTTGTATTGCACTACTATTCTTGTAGTTTGGTTGGCGCAAATTCATTGCCCATGGTCCCATCTAAGTTTTTCCACCGCGTACTTTTGACAAGTATCCTCGGACAAATAGGCTAAATTTGCCGAAATCAGGGAACCAGGACTTGATTATTATAAGTTGGAGGAGATAATTGCAAGAAATTAGAAATTTAGGACCGCATTATAAATAATCCTAGTTCACATATCAATTATGCACTTTTTTTACCATAAAAAAAAATAGTGTTATGGATTTTTTAAGAAAGCTAACGGAGTGTGAATGTGTCATCATGTACTAATTTAGGTTTTTTGTGACCTAAAAATTAGTTTTTGCTAAATTTATCACAAGTGTATTAGTGTGAGGTTTTTTGTGGTACTAACTGTACGGATTTCCACACAGACTTGCCACGTCAATATCATGTATTATCCAATTCAGCAATTTTACTAAGTAGAGTAAATTTGTCACATATGTACTAATTTGAGATTTTTTTAGAGATAAAAAATTAATTTGTGGCAAATTTCTTATAAATGTACCAGTTTAGGATTTTACATACTATCAAACCTTAAAAAAATCAAAAATCATTTATCAAAATATGACTAGACATCAACACTTGGTTTAGAATTTTGCTCTTGGGCACCAAAACTCCAATACTCATTCCCAAACCCTTGGCAGTGAGGCCGAGACTAGAGATCAAGGCCAAGTGTTGGACGCCCAAGCCCAAGTCCATTGAGGCCAAGCTCCAAACCCCAACGCCCTAGCTCAAGACCATTTTGGCCGAGCCTCGGACCCCATCACCTGTGCCCAAGTCTCCAACTTTGCGCTTGAGTCCATCGAGACCGAGTCCAAGGTCCATCAAGGCCGAGCTCGAGACCCCAATGCCCTAGCTCAAGACCACTAAGGCCGAGCCTCAATGATCAGCATCTTCAATATGTTGATTACCCCAACACCCATGCCCAAGTCCCCAACTTTGAGCTCGAGTCCATTGAGGCCAAGCCCAAGACTCCAGTGCCTGTGCTCGAGCCAAAGTTCCTATTACGCATTTATATTTCAATGATCACTTGATTTTGCATCTTCAATATGTGGATTATTGTTTCCCTTTAGCTTAGTTAAGAAAGGCATTTTTTCTTATTCTTAGTGTTAAATTCTTACTTTTCCTATAATTTATTTAATACTTCCTTGGTTGTTTATTGTTATTTCAATGATTGCACACCTGCATGTTCGCCCCACATCTTAGTGGATATATTTAAAATTATTTCAAACTGTTTGATAAATATCTTTTTGAAATGAACAAGTTTAGATACCAAAATAGCACTAGTTGATTAATTAGTGTAATCAAGTTATCAACCTTATATTCTCTAGTTGCGTAGAAAATGAGGTATATTCTCATGCCTCACTTAGTTTCTAACCGACCCTAATAGACTAGTAGCAACTCCTCATTAAAAATCCTCTTAGCGTCAATTTGACTTAACATTGAATGTCCCATGTCACTCAAAGTATTGACTTAGGAGAGTTTGTGTATAATCAAGGGTTATAGGCCCACCTTTTTAGGTAATATTCATAAATCTGTCTTTTCCCTTCCAAACAAAAAAAAGTAGGTTGCAACACAAAGTAATTAGGCTTAGACTCTAAATTCATATATCAGCCTTAGCAGTCCACAGACACCTTGAATGATCACCTAACAACACAATAAATCATTAAGGACAGCCTTCGGTCTTTAGGTAGTCAATTAGTAGTCTCAAAATCGACAACATGCTTGTAAATCAACATCTAGGTAGTTTTAGTTGGCAATTATGAAAATCAATAACTTGTCCACCAAATTGATAACTTGTCCACATAATCGGTATCTTCAACATTAAACCAAACTTATTAAGTTGTAGTCAAAAATGGTATTGCATGTAGGAATAAGGATTAAACAGCAAGATTTGAGTTAAGTTTGTGAGCTAATCGATTGAGCCCGAATGTGAAGAGAACCAGTAGAATTTGATACAAAAACAATAAACTTCGAAAAACTACCGTCATCCTTTTCTGAAGTGACTTTTGCCATGTTAAGTTGGCTTGTATAGTCTGTTAGAGCAAAAGCATAATTTCATTATAATTTTTCTCCCTATCCTTCGCTTTTCCTCTCTTTCTAAACAAGCTATAATCCATCCTTGGCACTTTCTTCCATTTTCCTTTTATTCCAAACATTATAAAGAAAATTTATTTTCCTCAACCACCTAAGACCTTTCCAAACACAGCCTAAATCGTCGGATCAAGCACTACTCAAATTGTATGATTGTCGGTTCCTCATATCTAATATTGTTTGTGTTATAAAACTTAGAAGATTCAAAAAGGTACATCACAACTTTCGATTTTATGACCACATAACTTGATGATTGTGGTGTATGGAACTCAAAACTATTCCGCCTAAGAGGCGAATGGTCTAAGATGTCCGTCCATACTTGCTCCTAATATTCCACCACACTTTTCATAGAATTAGACAAAAATTAGGGACTTTTCCTACTTAAGACATCAAAGGCGGCGCGTCTCGATTGAGGAAATGCGCCAGCCGTCGGATCAAATCCTTAGCTTTCTCAGTTCCCATGTCATACAGATGAAATGCGTGATCCTCCCCTTCCGTCTCCATGATCTCCACCACGCCTGTCCACCCGCTCCGACCCAACACCTCATGGTACAACCGCCCTCTGTCTCTTAATATATCCTTCTGGGCCACGCACATCAGCACCATCCTGCACCCCAGCCCCGCCAAGCTCGGTGCTCCATCGGCCATCGAATTGATCCACGCTTCGTCGTTGTCCGGCTTAGACGGGTAGACAAAAGGCCAAAGCCCGTCCACATAGGCCCTTGTATTCGGAGACAGTGCTTCTGATCCGATTAGATTGGAACCCCAGAAAAAAGGATGGACTAGAGCAACTCCAAGAAGCCGGATGTTCAGCCCGCGCTCGGGTTTCCCGGCCGCCATCGCCATGTTGTGAGCAATATTGGCACCTGCTCAATTAGAATGTTCACTCGTGATTCAACTTGCTTCACGTACATGCTATAGAAAGTCAATATCAAGATAAATTTTCAAACTAAGTGTATAGTGATTGTTTCAGGCAATTGCTTTGTTCATAGCTCCACAAACAGGTCACAAGCGCAGAATGACTGAAGTAACTCAACAATGAAATGATCATTTCTTCACCTGCGCTTTCTCCGGACAAGAACACCCTCCCAAAATCGGCGTGCTCGTTCAGCCAAGCCTCCGGGCCGTCCCCGTCGCAGTGTGAAGCCGCCCATTGGATTGCAGCCCAGGAGTCCTCGTAAGCCGCTGGTATCGGGTGCTCCGGGGCCTTCCTGTAGTTCACCGAGACAACGACAACCTTGGCCTTGGCGACAACGGCATTGAGGTAGCTGTGGTAAGCCGCGTTGAACGGGGAGCAGACGCAGAACGCCCCACCGTGGAAGTAGATTAGGAGTGGGAGCTTTCGGGATTCGGTGAGTTTTGGGAGGTAGAGGCGAGCGGAGATGACATGGGAGGAGGGTTCAGAAGTGGTTGTGGAGGCAGCGGCGGTGACGGGGATGGTGATGTCCTTGGATGAAACACCGGTTTCCGGGTCGGTGGACGGCGGGACGACGTCGGTTCCAAAGAGCCTCTCGACGCGGCCGTCTTTGTGAACTCGAATAATCGAAGGCCACTCGAAGGCTACTTCCGATTTGCTTGATTTGTGGTCTGGCTCCATGGGAGAAAGAGAGAGATAGAGAGAGGAAGGTTGCTCTCTGACGAGTTTGTGGTTCCTTTTTATAAGCATGAAGATAAAGAGAATATGTGAATCGAGTGCGAATGAATTTTAAACCGTCCAGAAGTTGTATTTTTTCACTAGTTCATTGCTTAAACAAATTAGTTTACCAAAAAAGTTATTATTATCAACAACAATATATGGTTATGATGATAATATTTTTCATCAATTCATCTTTATGAGCGATATGAATAATTAATCTAAAAAAAATCTTTCAAATCATTATTCTTCCTTGTATTAAAACTGAAGTACCAATCTTTATTGACTGAAAGTTCTTTTTTTTTTTTTGTCAAAATAGTCCTCTTTTCATTTCAAGTAGTAATAGTAGAGGGACAACCCAAATGGGCTTCAAAACAAAGAACATCCAAAAGGGATTGAGGGGGGCGGGATATCCAGTTTCGAGGTAGAAGTTGGCGAAGCTGAGTTTTTGCAATCCAATCAGCGGTTTTATTTAACTCTCTCGGCTCATGGATAAGATTTAAACCTGGATTGGAGTTTATCACGGTCCGACCCATCTGAACAACGTAGTTGACTTCCCAAGGGGGGGAATCTATCCCCAAGATCATCCGAACTGATGTGGAACAGTCAAACACGACAACTACCCCACGTGACCCTTCTTTCTTCCTCCACTTCGCTGCTAGTTCCAGACCCTCACATACTGCTAGGGTTTCTGCGTGCAAGGGAGATTGCGCTTTGACCGAGCGAGCAAAACCGTCAAGCAGCACGCCGTTCTCGTCCCTGCACACCCCTGCAACAGATCCATCGTTAGTCCCTGGCGTAAAAGCTCCATCGACGTTGATTTTCACCCATCCTGGGTCTGGCGGTCTCCAACGTGCAGGTTCTGCGTTTATTCTTCTGGTTTTTTGCTGGTGTGAAGGAGTCTGGTCAAGATTTTTCAGTCGAGAGGTGCTCTGATCTGTTAGATTTTGCTGTGATAATACCAGATCTGCCATTACCCCTTGCGGATCTAGCTGCCTTGCTCGGAAAACGACCGCGTTCCTCTGTTTCCAGATGAGCCAGAGGGCTTCAGCTATTGTTTCTGGTTAGGGGACTTGAGGCAGGGAGCTTTTAAACTCCAAAAACCATCGATCCATGCTCTTTACTTATGTGCTTTGGATTTGTATCTGGAGGAACTTATGTGACCATATGTCGCTGGTCCAGGGGCAGAGTAAAAAAACGTGTTCTGCTGTTTCGGGAGACGCCTTGCACAGGGGACACCACGGCTCAAGTAAGATTCTTCTCTTGGCTAGATTTTCTTTTGTGGGGAGGGCATTTTGACACAAATTCCACATGAACACTTTAACCTTGGGGAGGGTGCGTAGGTTCCATATCTTGCTCCACAATTCTTTGGGTTTTTGATATGAGGTTGAAGGGGATTTTTGGGCTGAGTGGTCTTCTAAGTTTCTGAGTTGATTGTACCCACTTTTTACTGAATAATTGCCTGATTTAGTTGCCATCCAAATGCATTTTCTGCACGCTCTTCGTCGATGGTAATGGGATGGCTAATATCTCGCTTGCAATCTTATCTTCAAACAAGTTTTGGATGTTATCTTCCTTCCATGTTGCACTGTTTGCATCTATGAGCTCAGCTACTAACAAGGGTTCGTCATGATTAGCTGGGCCGGGGACTATGCCTCGCTTTAGCCATCGGTCCTTATGTATTTTAATAGATTCTCCATTACCTACTGTCCATAATGTTGAATATGAGATAGCATCTCGGCCATTTAGTAGACTTCTCCATCCCCACGATGCTCTATGGCCTAGCTTGGCATGATAGAGATCTGTAGAAGGAAAGTAGAGACCCTTGAATAATTTACTCCATAAAGACGAAGGGTTTTCCATCAAATGCCAAGCCTGTCTTCCTAGCATTGCTTTATTGAACGTGATTAGGTCGCGAAAGCCCATTCCTCCCTGGTTCTTCCTCATTTTCAACACATTCCAGCTTTTCCAGTGAATTCCAGTCTTGGATTCAGTGTTTTTCCACCAAAAGGAAGCGATTTTTTGCTCTATAGCTCTGCATATGGAGATTGGGATCTTAAAGATAGACATCGCGTATTGGGGTAACGCTTGAATAACCGTTTTCAAAAGGATTTCTTTCCTAGCTTTGGAGAGCAGCTTTTCCTTCCAACTTGCTAGCTTCATATTCACTCTAGCCAATATCCAAGCAAACATTTGTTTTTTAGAAGCTCCCCAATCCGACGGAATGCCTAGGTATTTTCCTGTTTTATCGATCTCCGGTACTCTCAATTCCCCTGCCATGTTTCTCCTTAAATTCTGAGGACAGCTCGAGCTAAAAAATATTCCATACTTGTTCAAATTGATTGCTTGACCTGTAGCCATGCAATATTGGTTTAGAACAGTGGCTAAATTTTGGCACTCCTTCACCTTTCCATCCAGAAAAAATATCGAGTCATCCGCAAATAAAAGATGAGAAAGAGTTGGGCAATTGCTGTTTAGTCTTATGCCTTTCACTCTCCCTTCCCCAACTGCTTTCTTCATAATAAGAGATCAGACATTTGCTACTAGTATAAATAGGTAAGGTGAGAGTGGATCACCTTGACGAAGGCCCCTTGATGGCTGAAAATCAGGTAATGATTCTCCATTAAACTTTACACTAAATGAGGCGAAGTCACACAATGCATGATCCATGAGACCCACTGCTGACGAGAACCCCATCTTCAACATACAAGCCTTTAAAAAGTCCCATTCAATTCTGTCGTATGCCTTCTTCATATCGAGCTTCAATACAGCTTGAAATTTTTTTCTTTCTTTTCCTTATTCTTAGCTGGTGGAGCACCTCCTGAACGATAAAGATGTTGTCCTGGATTTGTCGCCCTTTAACAAAAGCACTTTGTTCCATTTCAATTAATTCTGGAAGAAGGGGCTTTAAGCGATTTGCCAGCACCTTTGCTATGATTTTATAAGTAAAATTGCATAGGCTAATTGGTCGTACTGATCCAGCAATTCCGGGTTTGGGACCTTTGGAATTAGCACGATTTGGGTTCTATTCAGGATAGGGTTGAACTGATTTGTCTCCATAAAATCCCCTACTAGCCTCAATAAGTCCTCCTGGATGTCTTCCCAATGATGGCGGAAGAACTGACCATTTAAACCGTCCGGCCCTGGAGCCTTAGTTGCTCCTAGTTGAAAGACAGCATCCTTGACCTCCTGAAGCGTTACTTTTTCTGTCAATGCATCATTCATCTCCTTTTGGACAATTGTTGGACATTGGTTTATCACTGGGGAGAAGTTGCGGGGGCCAACCGTGCTGAATAATTCATAGAAGAATTGAATTGTTACCTCTTTTAGTTTTTTGGTATCTCTACACCACTCATCATTTGGGAGCTGGAGCATAGAAATTTTATTTCTTTGTCGACGCTGGATTGTTGTGGCATGAAAGTATCTTGTGTTTCTATCTCCCCACTTCAGCCACATGATCCTTGATCGCATTCCCCAGTACATCTCTTCTCGTTTCCACAGTTGTTCAATTTGTTGTTTGATGCTTTGGACTTTTTCCCTATTGTGATGATCCACTTGATTGTTGGTGATGGATACTAACTCATCTTTGAGTCTTCTGATCTGTTTGTGGGCATTTGAGAATTTTTTACTCCATTCCAGTATGGCACTTTTAATATTTTGTTGTTTCTGTACCCAGTTGAGGTTTTCTATATGTGATTTTGCCAAGGCTGATTTAATGATGTTCTCATATTCCAGGTCTTCTACCCATAACGCTTCATATTTGAAGTCCTTCCTGCGCCACACCTTTTCTGCTGATAACGACACCAATAGGGGGCTATGGTCAGATCCTATTGCAGGAAAAGCGAAAGATTCAGCTTCTGGGTAAGAAACTCTCCACTCCATGTTGCATAAAGCCCGGTCAAGTCGTTCTTTAATATAGTCCTCTCCTGCTCGATTGTTTGACCATGTGAATGCACAACCTTTCCCTTCCATATCCATTAATGAGCAATCATTTAGTACCTCTCGAAAAGCCAGCATTCTATAATGTTCCGCCATTCGTTTTCCAACTTTCTCCCAGTGGTAAAGTACTTCATTAAAGTCACCTACACACACCCAGGGGAGGGAGTTACAAGATCTGATAACTCCCTCCCATAATCTCATTCTCATTTGAAAAGTGTATGGGGCATGGACTAGTGTAAGCCGCATTATATTTTTGTTTGCCTCCCATCTACAGGTTGTATTAACAAAATCAGCAGCAAAAGAGTCTACTGTTATGGATATATCTTCATTCCACATAAGCGCATGTGACATCCCGATTTTCCAATTATATTTTCAATAAATTGAGACGGGCATTTCGTTAGCACGCATATAGTTCTTTTCCTTGAGTTGGCCACTCATGTGAAAACTAGTCTATCGGGTGAAATTTGTTAAGAGTTCTAATGCATCGACTCGAGAATTTGACTAGGAAGCGACCTTTCGACCGAGCTAATCTCGCAAAGGTCATTACGGCACAAATAAAAATCGATTAGAGACCGGAGATAGGTTGACTCGACAGGGGCATGTGATCGAGTGTGGGTGATTCCACCATATCGCACAATTATTGTCGATCGGCACTGGACCGACTTCTCTATCGATTGGGTACCCTGTGTTCGTATTTGAAATCTTACGATTATCCCGACAACCGAAAGTCGCAAATGTTTCAAAGATGTACATCGTGGCTTGAGATGATCAACCACATGTCAAATGCATAAAAATTTCTAAAGGCTACCCGGTAGGTTGGGCCACGCTAGTATCGTGCCAAAGTGAAATTAACCGTAGAATTGATATCGAATTTCGAAATTGGAAGTCGGGGTGTGTCACAAATCATTTAAGGATCATTGAATCATCTTTGGAAGATTTTCATGCAAGCCGAGCTTTTCAAAGCAAAATAATCAAGAAATGGCTAATTTGGCTCGAGAAATTAGTATGCCGCTTTTGGTCGCGCTTTTGGGACTTAAGTTGGTTCTACGGGCAAGTGAAGATGTGAATTGAAGTGTGGTGACATTGGATTAATTTTATGGACTTCAATTGGACTTAATTGGAAGAGAATTGATGGGAATTGAATAAATTAATGTACAAGGATTTTGGACCCGGCGGAAATGATATTGCACCTATTGAATAATGTTGTGGGAAATGAGATAGTGGAAGATGACATCATGCGGGTGATGTCATGCTGATTGAAGCCAAGCGAATGGGGTGTTGACAAGTGACAAGAGCCCATTGACCCTCATAAAGTGGGGTTTTTCCCTCTCACCTATCAACATCATCTTCTTCCTTGGAACCTTGAGAGGAGAGAGAAAGGAGGGGGGGGGGGATGTGCGACCGGACCAGCCAAGCCGACCGCCCGACCGGCCGCCCTCCGCCTGCCCGCTCGTCGCCGGAGTTCCTTGTCGCCGCCGCTTGCCTTCCGTCTTCTTCTCTTCCCCTACCGTTCGACCGCCTATCCTCCATCTTCTTCTTCTTGCTGCTGGGCGGAACCAAGCAAACCAGCGGAGCCGAAGAGGTCGCACGCCTCCGCCGTTCACCGCCGCCGCACGCCGTTTGCCGTCGCCGCCCATCCGCACGCGAGCTGCTCCACCCCTCCCGTTCTTGCTTCGTTCGCCACTAGCCGTCATCCCTCCACCGTCCAGCCGCCCGCTCGTCGTTGCCAAAGCCGCCGGAGGTCTTCCCTAGCCGTCGTGAGTCACCGCCGGTCACCGCTTGAGCCCCCGCCACCTCTCTTCGCCCTTTCCGACCCGAACCGGCGCCGGATCTACCCTTCCTCGGCCTCAAACCGCCATGGACAGCAACCAAGAAAAATGGGTATGCAGCGGACATTTGGCCCGTTTTGGCCGCCTTCCCGAGCCCGGATGTTCGGCCCGCTTTGAGGAAAGTCGATCCTCACGTCGTCCCCGTCGTTTTGGTCCGCTCGGCTCGCTAATCCGGTGAGTTTAACTCACTAAATCTTGATTAAAGGGTTAATGATGCCCTAAGTGTGCTTAGTCTAAGTTAAGTAAGTTTATGTGGTTAGATTAGTTTATTTGGTTGATGATTAGATTATGGTGTTTAATTAAGTTAAAGTGTGTTTAATTTAAGGTTAAGTATGTTTATTTTTAATATAAAGCCTTGATGTGACATAATAGGGTTTTATTTTTGAATTATTTAATGATTTCGAATTCTGGAATTTATAATATTATATTATATTCCGAAATTATTAAAGTATTATTATTTATTAAAAAAAAAAACGGAAAAATTATTTTTGACCCCGGTTGCTCAGAATCCCGTGCCGATCGCTGTGTAGTCGGATTTTGAAATTGATGATTGGATATTATAAATTGAGCGTGGATCGTGAAAAATATGGATATTATTATTATATTAATTTTCGGAATAAATTTAATTATTTAATAAATTCTGAAAATTATTTGTGAACCTTATTTTCTTAGAATTTCGTCCGATCATTTGCTGTGCATTTAGAATTTGAATTTGGTGAATGGATGTGGCAAATTGAGTGTTGATTGTGATAAATATGGATTTTATTCATAAAAACCCAAATGTGGGGCTTTGATGCAAAAATTAGATTTTGATGATTATATTAAATAGTGGGGTTTGAAAAAAATGAGATATTGGCTTTTTGATTCGAAATTAGCGTGTCCCCACACACATGAGTAATTTATGGAATATTTTTAATATGAAGAAAAATGGTAGGGATCACTATTTTAAGTGGAAGCGTTGAGTTAAATGCGAGTGTCCGGGCCGAGTATGATTTGGCTGTGTGATAATTAAGAGGAATCGTCCTGGGCTGTTGAGCCGGACTTGCCCCTATATGGGATGCCCACGTGGTGGTTGCGGGTCGCAGTAGATTCTGGGCCCATGCTCCTTTGGGAATGCCGTCGACGTCTTGACGAAGCCGCGCTCCATGGGGGAGGCGATGCACGGCTATATGCCGGTAGATAGCCGAACCGCGAGTAGGCTATGCCCTTGTGTGGCGTAAATAACAATTGGAATGCATGTCGAGTGTTGTTGATGTGTCGGATTATGGGACGGAATTGTGTGGCATGGAATGGGACGTGTCATAACGATTTAGTCTTATAATCGGACCCCGCGGTTGTTGGATATATGAAAGTGAATACGTTCCGATTGTTTAAGTTCCTCTTACTATCGTGATTGAGTGATTTGAATTGCGCTAACCTCGCATGAAGGAGGCGAGGCGAGGTAAGTCTTACGTGTGATGTGGCTAGGCCACCCTTGGGCGTATTTTCTTTCTAATAGGGGTTTAGGGGTTGAACTTGCTGAGACGTTGTCTCGGTGGTTATTGAATAACCATTTCGGGTCCCCTGGTGGACGGAGCAGGATAGCTTTGGTTGGCCTTGAGGAGTTGGAGTGGTGAAGTCATAAGGATTGGAGATCGTGTACGACTTGTAGGTCGTAGGATAACCTCTTTTTAAGAGCCAGTCTTTTGTAGACGGTGGCCGTAAACCCCGGTTTGTAATTCTGTTGAATTATGTTTAAGTGTTATGTTGTGATTTTGCTTTTACGCTTTTCTATCCCGTATTTTATTGTCAGGGGTTTTATAGTACGTTCCGCTTGCGCAATAATAAAATCAATGGGGTCGGTGACACTACTTGGGAATGTCGCATTTGATCGACCGCAGTGGGATGTTAACGCGCTCGAGGTTCGGGGCGTGACAGCGCAAGTCCCCCAGCAGAACCTTCTGGATTCACTACAAATAGAAACCGGTAATTTAAACTGTTCTTTACCTTTTGCACCATTTGTTCCTTGTTTTTTGTCGCCATTAGGAAGACAACATTGGGCCTTTCACGAGCCACTAGGGCTCTAAGTTCTTGAATTGTCAGGGGATTGCCCAACCCCTGACAATTCCAACTTAAGATTTTCATTGGTACCCCGGTGGCTTATTAGGGCTAGCCACCAAAGCCCATTGAACTTCTCCATTCATCACTTTAACAGGAGTTTCTAATAGCTGATCTTCATCAATTAAGGACTACAACGCCTCTGGAGCGTAAGGGTTGTATCTTTTCTGCTTTTTGGCACCTGTTTTACCCCTTTTTCCTTCTGCTTTCTGGTTTGTTTCTGCAGACGATATTCCTGTATTGGACATAGGAGCTTTCCCCTTATCTGGCCATGTTAGGAGCAAGAAGGGGAGGTTACTGCTTGCCTCGTTACCTCTTGAGGTCTCGCTGTCCATCTCCTTTCTCTTCTCAGTTCTATCTTTATGGCTAGGATGAGGGCATGCTGGTTGGACAATCTCCATTTGGTTCGATAGGACTTGAGTTTCAGGTATGATCTCATCTTCTGTCCTGTTCTCCCAATTCTCTTCATAGAACAACTTCCAAATTGGGCTAAACTCCTTTGCTTCTGCTTTCAGCCAGAACCCAAACCTTAGATTGTCCATCTTGTTTTCATCAACCTGTATTTCAGTACAGTGGGTGGCATAGTGGCCCAATTTGCCACATGCATAGCAATAGTGGGGCAACCTCTCATATTTGTACTCGACCCAAAAAAATTTCCCAGCACGTTTTATTACACTCCCCTGTTTTAAAGGTGTAGACAAATCGAGTTCCACTTTCACTCTTTCAGATGCGAAAGGCGCAGAGTTTTTTGTTTCTGTTTTGATTTCTATGACATTTCCCAGCTCCCTGGCTATCTTTCTTACAGCTCTTTCATTACGCCATTCAACAGGTAAGCCATAGAGATGCACCCAGAAGGTTCCTTTTGTGAAATCATAGCATCGAGGAGGTGTATTGGGTTCCCATGGTTTCAGCAAGAGGATATGGTTTGCAAAAGACCAAGGACCTCCATCAAGCACTCTTTTAATATCCATAGTAGATTTGAAAGTGAACAGAAAGTGACCTTGTTCCAATAGGGTTATGTTGACATTGTCTAATTTCCAGGCTTTTTTCATTGTACTCTGGAAGGCTTGAAAATTAATAGAAGGGCTTGTGAACAGCTTACCGATCAACATCAACTTGCAGTACTTTTCTTGTTCAGAGGTATCCAGTTCTTCCAGATCAATAATGTCATCTTCTGACCACATATCACCTAGTCTCTTGCATAGCAGCTCCAGCCGAGGATCAGCTTTCCTGTTTTCCATTTTGATAGCTCCAATATTCAGTCGGACAAAAGAACAAACAGGTGGTAGATGCAGCTAGGGATTAGCGGAATGATGATAGAAACTTAGAGGGAAGAAGACTGTAGGAGGTATAAGGCGGAGTGGAGATGTGGGGGTTTGGCAATGGAACAGTAGTTATAGAAAAACCTTCCATCACAGGGTGAGTTGATTTCTGCTGGAAGTGAAATAGGGTTTCGATGAGAAGGGTGGGAATAGGTTTTGGTGAGGTAACGTGTAAAAAGGATTCTCTTTGGCGAGGGATCTGGAGGTGTTTTGTAGGTTAGCTAGGTTTTATGGAGGTGAAGATGATGGGTATGGAGGAGGAGGTGGGAGACATGGCTACACCATAGGTAGAGAAGCTCTCCAAGCGAGAGAGAAAAACCCAACCCAGCGGGTTGGTCTTTGTCCTATCACGCAATTCATACGTGTTATTGACTGAAAGTTCAACCGTCGAATAAATAGCTTCTAATGAAAAGTGATTGTTGAAAATTTGACTAAGCGTAGATTGGACTATTATGCTTGTAGTTTGATCCACCTTGTCCATGGTGGTATCTTTTTTCTCCCTAGTCATGCTTTTGGCTAGCATGGTCCAACACGCCAGTTTGAATTTGCCAAATCAGAGCTATTAATATGGTCAATTCCAACAAATCATAGAGATACCAATCGTTAGTGGCCAAAAAGTCTGATGTTGAAATAATCTTGTTACACGAGGCAAAAACAAGTTTCTATGGCCCTTCCAATGTCTCCATCGGCTTTTTCACCCTTCAATCGGGAGTACGTTTTCAACTGGTCTCACTCTCCCCTCCCTCTTTTATTGATTTTGTTCGTGTTCTTTTTGTCTTTCTTGTTTCTTCTTCTCTCCGGATCTAAGTTTAAGAGCTCTCTTCCCGATCCAGAGGAGTTATTCCTCTGGATCTAGATTTGAGAGTATAATAAATATGCTTTTGGGATTCGACGCTCCTGTGCTCTATTCGTGTACAAGTCATCTGTCTCCAGCTTCAATGGGCGATCGCATGAACTCTAGTCTCTTGCTAAACCACAAAAATTTGCTCTCTCAAATGTTAAATTAAGTTGGGATTATTCTGATTGTGCTCTATTCTAATGAGAGCTGGAGATGATGTTTGAAAAAATCTCAGATTGCTTATCATGCAGATATTCTGATTATGCTCTTATTCTGATATGAGTTTAAAATGATGCTGACGAAACAATAGTCGGTGTCTATCGGTTGCTTATTTATACTTGGCATGAGCCTCCTCGAGTTTCTGTTTCACCTCGGTCGGGGTCAACTGCACCTGTTTCGCTAAGTTTTGGGCGGCAATGCTCTCCTCAGTTGACTCAGGGAGCGAATCGCATCAAGAACGTGTAAAGGGCCTTTCGTACGCTACCGATGAACATACAGTGCTGCTGTAAACTGATTCCGTAGGAGCTAGAGCCGAATCCCCCTGCTTCGGCGTTTTTCTACGTTACTTCAGATCAGGTCTCCCGGAGGAAGGATGTACTCGGGACGCACGGCAAATTACCCTGCATTAGAAACCCATCAGATACACGAAAGCCATCATCAGGTTGTCCCTGCTTCAATTTTTCCCAGACGCCCTGGAAATCATCATCCTCAGCACTTAAATCCTGCCGATATCCAAAATCCCACGACCTCATTTCCGAGAGTGGAAATCAACGCAGCTCGCCAACTTAGCGCATCAGCAACCCAGATCGAAGTATCAGATTGATGCTGTAAATTATATAGGAACTTCTGCAGAAATATGCTCCCTTTAGCAATGCATATCGCTGCTAATTTGGCTTCTGACTACCCAGATATTTCAAGGCTCCACGATCTGAATACAGCATAAATTCATTAGCAATCAGATAATACTCCCAACGCCTCGGAGAACGCATGACTACATTAAATTTCCGTCGTATGTATGTCATCGTCGACACGCATCACACAGAGCCTTACTGAAAAGAGGCCACAAGTCTCTTCTCCCGGGACAGCACCACACCAATCCCCACTCCAGGCACATCATAGCCCACTTCAAACAGCCTATTGAAATAGGGCAAAGTAGAAAACCTGCGGTGAACATAGTTTTTCTTCAGTGGTCGGGGCCATAACGGTGCTTAATATTGCGATTGAAGTGCCTATAGAATGTCGCGAGTCCATGAAAACTCCGTGCTTCACCGACCGTCTTCGGGGCAGGCCGCTCCCGTTCTATCGAGCACGGCACGAATCTTGTCCCGGCCTCGCGCGCCCAAAAGGTCCGGAAAGTCTTCAGCAACCGCGGCCGCATCCACGCCCACGTCATTCCTCCTTATCCAACATAAATTTTCTCTGGCCATATATTATTCCCCCATATTCCGCTTTGCTACAAATGTCCGAGTCGGCCCACCAAGCTTAAAATTAAATTGATCCGAGAAACTTGTCCAAAGAGACTGCACCCTCGCATGAGCCAATCCCATCACGCCGCTTTAAAAAACATTATGCCAACGTGGGAAGAAAACGACATATTATATGTCAGACCAGCGTCCACGTTTACGATTACTGAGTAAAATTGATCGAAAAAACTATATTAACAAATCATTTGAATGTATAGGATTAAATTGATCAAATTGATATGTTTATAAAAATTGAAGACGTTTTGTGTAATCATCTCAATAATTATTTACCAAATTCATAAATCGCAAAGCATGTCGTCCGGTGGATAGTTGGTCGTAACAAGGCCAAGACTAGAACGCACCAACTTCTCCAGCTCATTTTCACTCACATCAAAAGCCACAGAAGAGGGGGGAAAGCAACTCATTTATGGAATTACATAGGGCTTTTAGCTTACGACGTCTGTACCATGCCACAAGTTTTCTGGCCGGCCACCGGCGGTTGCTTCTTCCTTTTTTAACTTAAGATTTTAGGACATGACAACAAACCATCATAAACATTATAATGACGTCGTAATTTCTCAAATTTACGACAAAATTGTTCTTGATTACGGCATAACGCCGTATTTGTGAAGATGTCCATTCATACTTGCTCTCGACAAAAACATTCCACCTCATTTTCCACATAGTGGGACATTAATTCAAGCCTTTTCGTGATTAAGACATCAAGGGCGACATATCTCCATTGAAGAAAGTCGCCAGCCGCCGGATCAGATCCTTAGCTTTCTCCCCTCCCAAGTCATACAAATGAAACGCGTGACCCTCCCCTTCCGTCTCCATCATCTCCGCCACGCCCGCCCACCCGCTCCCGCCCAGCACCTCACGGTACAGCCGCCCTCTGCCCCTTAATAAATCCTTCTCGGCCACGCACACCAGCACCCTCCTGCACCCGAGGCCCGCCAAGCTCGGGGCTCCGTCGGCCATCGGGTTGATCCACGGTTCATCGCTGTCCGGCGTAGACGGGCAGACGAAAGGCCATATCCAATCCAGTTCGGCCCTCTTATCCGGATGCAGTGCCTCCGGCCCGATCGGACCGGAACCCCAGAAATAAGGATGGACTAGAGCAACTCCAAGAAGCCGGATGTTTAGCCCACGCTCGGGTTTTCCGGCCACCATCGCCATGTTGTGAGCAATGTTGGCACCTGCTCGATTAGAATGTTTACTTGCGATTCAACTTTCTTCAAAATCAATATAAAAAAGACAGGGTTTCAGACCAAGTATATAAAGACTATTTCAGTCAATCATTTTGTGCATTTGCTTTACAGACAGGTCGCAAGCACAGAATGAATGAAGTAACTTAACAATGAAATGATCATTTTTTCACCTGCGCTTTCTCCGGACAAGAACACCCTCCCAAAGTCCGCGTGCTCGTTCAACCAAGCCTCCGGGCCATCACCGTCGCGGTGCGAAGCTGCCCACTGGATCGCAGCCCAGGAGTCCTCGTAAGCCGCCGGTATCGGGTGCTCCGGGGCCTTCCCGTAGTTCACCGACACCACGACGACGTTGGCCTCCGCGACCACGGCTTTGAGGTAGTTGTGGTAAACAGCGGAGAACGGGGAGGAGACGAAGAACCCTCCGCCGTGGAAGTAGATAAGGAGGGGGAGCTTTCGGGAGTCGGCGAGTTTCGGGAGGAAGAGGCGAGCGGAGACGACGTGGGAGGAGGGCTTGGAAGGGACGGCGGCAGCGGCAGCGGTAGCGACGGGGATGGTGACGTCCTTACATGAAACGCCGGTTTCGGGGTCGGTGGACGGCGGGACGACGTCGGTTTCAAAGAACCTCTCGACGCGGCCGTCTTTGTGAACTCGAATAATCGAAGGCCACTCGAAGGCCAGTTCCGATTTGCTTGAATTGCTGTGTGGCTCCATGAGAGGGAGAGGGAGAGAGAGATTGCTACCTGATGAGTTTGAGGTTCCCTTTTTATAAAGATGAAGATGAAGAAAAGAGAGTAGTGGTATGTTGAGATAATCCGTGTTACCCAAGGCAAGAGTCACTTTCTTTAATCTCTCCCTCACTGTTCTCTCTCCATCCGCTTTTTCAACCTTTGACTCTTTTTGTGTCCTTTTTGTCCTTTTTCTTATTTCTTCTTCTCTCTATATCTAAATTTAGGAGCTCTATTTTCCTATCCTAGTTTTGTAATCCTTCCGTTCTAGTTCTACATCTAAGAATTATTGCCTCTCGATTTAGATCTTGGTATAATAAATATGCTTTTGAGATTCGATGCCCTTATGCTCAACTTGTATACAAGTTCTCTGTCTCTAACTTTTATTGTGATCGTAGGAGATATAGTGCCTCGTTGAACCACAAAAATTTGCTCAGATCCATATTTTTTTAACCTTTACAGTGATTGTGTAAAGGAAGCTAAACATAAACACACACTATCAATCGGCAACACCATAAGAAATTTCTAATAGTGCTCATTATGAGATCCATTGATCAACTAATCATTATTTTGCTTGACAAATATGTTATTCTGGAATAAGCATATATTTAACCCCATTAATGCTTTGTTGATCCTCTTTGTTATCTAGATTTGGATTTGGATTGCAATATTTTGGGTTTTGCTATGCTTCTATTCACTTCGTTATGAAGTTTATGAATTTTATGTATCTTTTTAAGTAATAAATACAATTTTCTTTTGATATAAAAAAAAAAGAAAAAATTGTCTAAAAAATTCTAAACTTATTACATTTTTGCTAATTTAGTACCTAATCTTTCAATTTTGCTTATTAAATCCCAAATATTTTCACATTTTATCAATTAAGTCTATTCAATTAATTTTTGCCAAAATTAACTGACGCAGATGCTGGCCATCTTGTAAAACATAACCAATACTAACATAGAATATTTTTACAATATTTAATTTTTTCAATTTTACATTAATTTTTCCTTTTTTTTTTTCTTTTTTCTTTTGCCAACCATAGGCAATGATCAGCTAATGGCAGATAAAGCGGCCCTTGCTATGCTTTTGAGGGTGGCCTCACCCAAGGTGAAGGTTGCATCGCTAAGGCAAGGCCATCCCTCGCTAGCTGCTAGCAAGGCAACCCTCGCCCTCACCCAAACTTGTCAAGCGAGGCGCAACTCACCCTCGCCTAGGCAAGCAAAGCTACACTAAGCTGGGCAAGGTTGACCCTTGCCAAGCCATGACTTGCCTAGGTTAGGCCACTTGCAATCATCAAAGGCTTGGGCAAGCAATCCTTGCTTAGATTTGTCAAGGGTTGTGGCTGGCGAGTGTCACTAGGCCTCACCAAAAAAAGGAAAAAAATTAATTTTTTTGGATGAAAATGCCATCAGCCAATTGGAATATTTAGCCGGCAGGCAAAAGATTAAAAATGAGAGACCCGGGAAAGAAAAAGAAAAACCCGACCCGTGGATCGACCCGGATTGGAAGAACTGTCAATGTCAAAAGAGAAACCCAGGAACGCCACACCTGGTTTCTCCACACTCCGACCGAAACTCGTTACGAGGTAATTCTCTGCGATCGAAGCATTCCTTCGAGCGGCGGGAGCGAGTTGATCGATCGAGGATGGAGAAGAAGATGGCGGTCTTGCGATCCATCATCAGCCGCTCGGCTTCGGCCCGCTTCAGGCCCGCTTCGTCTTCGGCCGCCGCCGTCGGCCGCCGCGGCGGCTTCTCTCTCGCCCGCCACTTCGCCGTCCCCTCCCGGAGCTTGTTCGGGCTTTCCAGTCAGTCCGTCTCGGCTCCTCCGACGAGAAACCTTCCCTTCGGTTAATACCCACTTCCCTTTTTCGATGCTGGGTGTGGACTTTTCGTTTCTTGATTTCATTTCCCTTTCTTGAGCTTTGATTAGTGTGCTCTCTGTGTGGGATATCTTAAGAGCGAAAAGATTGATTTTTGGAAGTAATTAATCTCTGGGGGGAACGCTATTGCCCTTGGCATGTCGATTTTACTTCTGGGGAAATCATGATCTGTGGGGTTGAATGTGAGGACTCCCCGGTGCATTTCTGTCTGATGCCATGTTTAGCTCCTGACTTCCTCTCTCTGCTCAAATTCAACTGATTTAGCTCCTTCTTGATGAGAGGTTACATTAGTTGCAGTTTTAGTTGAGTGGAATTTTAGTACTCTTGGTTGAACTTGAACTGGGTGTGTGGTTTAGTTAGGCTATTCCTAGCGAAAAAATGGGAGCTTTTACTTTGTGAGGTGCATAGGGATGTAAAGAAGTAGAGGACGTCGGTATCTGGAGCGACAGCGCATCTTCACCGATCATTTTATTTTCTGTGTATATCTCGGATATATGGGGACTTAAGTGAAGTTGCTTTGTGATGTTGTTATGATATACTGATGTGTTGTTTACTAGTCAATGGTACCTCAAATGGTGAATTAGTGTTGGTCTTCAAATAAGGCATGGCTAGAGCCTATAAGTGTGGACAGCTGGAGATACATAAATGATCCTATGCAATGTTAGTTAGTTGTCAGCTGCTTAATTCTTGTGTGGTGATGAATTCAAATTAACCTGTTTGGTAATATGATGATAATCCTGGAACCGACTTTGTCTTACTTTTTACTTGGTGTATGAAATGGGTTAGTGAGAGCTGAGATTCTGAGACTTTGTTTCTGAGATTTATGCAATCGAATGGTCCTTAATTGTTTTCTTGGTTGGTGCTAATGCTTTGCATTTTTACAATGTTTGCCACTGTTGGTTCTATATGACCTTCTTTTTAGTTCTGTGGGAGAAAGTTCCTTGCATTGGTGTCAGACTGTTATCTTCAATGAATTCTGTTGAGCTGCAAGTTTGGTTGGTCAAATTGGTCTCTGCTTATCAGTTTAATGGCGTGTTCCTTCCCATCAAGCTTCAGTTTCTAAGTTGTTATGGTGTATTCCATCATCTCAGCTTTTCTTTCTGGTGCAAACCTTATAGATTGCAGTCTTCCTTGCGGAATGAGTATGGGGAGCACACGTTGTTTCAGTGAAGATGTTACTCACATGCCTGACTTTGAAGATCCCGATGTTTTGAATGCATTCAAGGATCTGATGGCTGCTAGCTGGGATGAGATTCCCGTTAACGTTGTGCATGATGTGAAAGAAGCACTGTCCAGAAATACCGATGATAAGGCTGGTCAAGAGGTCTTGGCCAACGTTTACCGTGCAGCTGAAGCAGTTGAGGAATTCACTGGTGTGCTTACATCATTGAAAATGGAACTTGATGACAGTATTGGATTGAGTGGCGAGGTTAAGTCCTCTTCATGATTGAGAAGGCCAAACACTTCCTGTACCTTCTATTTGTTCTTTTCTCACACCTATGACTTATATTTTTCTTGCAGGATGTAAAGCCCTTGTCGGATGAACATGCCAGTGCCCTTCAAAAAATTTATGAACGGTATACTGTTTATCTGGATGCATTTGGACCTGATGAGGCTTATTTGCAGAAGAAAGTAGAGACAGAGTTGGGAACTAAGATGATTCACTTAAAGATGAGATGTGGAGGCCTTGGCTCTGAATGGGGAAAGGTGAGGATATTTTTCTCATGACCAGGCCTTGCAGAATTTTTTTCGTGCTTTCATTTTTATGTAGCTGTGTACATCACATCTTACGGTCTGCTATGCCACAAGAAAGCTCCAGCATCTGGAGAGTAACTACTTCAGGCAATATATGCAACTTGATTTTGCCTTTTTCAGGGAATGGGTGATTAACAGTTGTTTCATATCCCTCAATCCCATGGACAACACAAGGCCACTGATGCTGATGTTGAGTTGCTTTATGTAAATACAAACAACTCCCCACCCCCCCCAAAAAAAAAAAAAAAAAAAAAAAAAACGGCATGCTCTCTCTCTGTTTATCGCACAAGTTTGGTCAGAATCTTCACAACTTTGGCGAGTTGCATTTGCCTGTATCTAACCATGAGATAATATATGATGATATAGTTGATGGGTAATGAGTCATATGAGCATTCTCCTCTGGAAATCTAATTCGGTTGGTCTTGCTTTTGCAGGTTACGGTTCTTGGAACTTCTGGACTTGCTGGATCGTATATTGAGCAAAGAGCTTAAACCATGGAGTTCATTTTTATCTTGTGTCATCGAGACTCTGCAGCTTGCCTTTGTGATCTTGTTTTTGGGCATTTGGAAGGAAGTTTGGCAGTTGAAATGGGTCCAAATAAAAATTTTGAGTTGATCTGTTCTTCAATAAAGGACTTCATTGTTGACATAGATTGGGGGATGAGGATGTTTCTGATAATATTTTCCCATGTTTAATTGGTCATGAAGAAATGTTCTTACGTTATTTTGTCATGCGATTTTTATTTTTTTTGGAATTTTCTCCTATTTGATAGTCGATTATAGTTGCTTCCAGTGCCAAAACATGACCTTTCCCATGATTCTAAATAACGCGTGTTCTAAGCAGGAGAAGAACCTTAAGAGAAGTGAAAAAAAAAAGAATGGATGTTCCTTTGGTGGTTTCTGTATTGATGAATATTATTGGTAAGTAATTGACAGGTCACCAAACTTTTGAACCCATTTGGATGGGACTCATGTTAGAGTGAGATTTCCATATTCAGTGCAAGAGATAGCCCTTTGTCGACAACGCTCAGAGCGATTTGATGCTATAACTCAGAACTGATACATAGATATTGAAATGACGATTATTCAATCAGATGATTATCCATCTTCGCTTAGTATACTCCTCTTCGCAAATTGGATGCCTTAGAATGTGCTAGAAACTCATCCACAATCTTCAATCTCAGCTTGGAGTAAACCTGTCTCTATATCTGTTTTCCCTACTCTCTCTAGTTTGCTGTAAGCTGACAAAATGATAATTCTCCAGCAATGTGACCAACATCGCCCAAAACTACGCATTTATTGCATGAACAATCACCAAAGAGTACCCAGATCAAAGAAGCACTAAATATAGGGCATCTTTCTCAGCCTGGTACCTCTCCTCCATGACCATGATTCTGTTGGAGACTTGGGCAGGGGCGGAAGCAATAGGAGCTTCCGGCACAGGCCGAACGGCCACCCCTGGCAGTGACAGAACTCCTGAATGATCGAGCGCCGCCGCATTTCTTGGATCATCATCTCATTCAAGCTCGAGCACCGTGAGAAGTTGGTCCTCACGGTCATGAACTCATCCCTGCTTGCAGTTGCAGCGCTTGAACAGCAGGTGAAACAGCTCCTTACGGTCACGAATTCCTCCTTGTCGTCTTCATCATGATCGGCTCCCTGTTGATGGGTGAAAGAAAGCTCGTCCATGCCCGGGGAGAAGACAAAGGAAAAGCTGTCCATAGTGAAGTTCGCCTTGCGCCTTAGCTTCTCCATGGCTCGACTGCGAATCTCCGATACAACCTCCTGAGAAGCACCGATAATTCATTACAAAGGTTATATTCGATCCAAGATTCCGGCTCGATTGCAATGGTGCGAGTCTTCCTGTATCTAGAAGGTTTCTCGTGGCTAATTTGACAAATGCAATTGTCTGTTCGTGGATAAAGCTCATGTCAAGTTCCTTGCCAAAAGAGTGGATACAATCAAAGCCGATGAGTTAATACTCCTTTCTGAACTGATTCAGTACGATGCAACAAACACATGAACATTAAAAAGGTTGATAAGAGGAAAACACGACAATTGTTTTGTTACTTTGACATAAAGGAGAAATCATTACTTCCTGTTCATCGCCAGAATCGCTCATCGGATACTCCTCTTCAGGGGTTGACCGCGAGAGCTGTCTATCAAAAGTATGGCACTGAGAGAATGCTTCCTTGAGCACTGCAGAGAGGCACTTGCATCTCTTAGAAAGGTTTGGTGGCTCTTCTTCATGATAGAACACGCCCATGTTTGGTGAGCTCAAAGGCAAAGGCGTTGGTGGTGGTTGCAGGAAGACTCTTGGTCCTGGTTGAGTTTTAAGACAGGAAGAAAATGTCAAGAATACAATCCAATCAATGCTCTTGATGGTAACTTTGAAGTGCTCTGTGATAGTGGCCTCTCAGCTTTCTGAAAAATACAGGGTTTTAATCTTTAAAGTAAAGACTAAGATAAAGTAAAAATATGACATGACCCGCAATTCCATTTCAAGCTTTCCCTTCATCACCTGATGCAGATTGGGATGGCTGTGATTTTCAAGTCCCCCTCGAACACACCCTGTTGATTGTTGAACTTTCATGTCAAAACCTTTGTGATTCTTTTTGCGGGAATTCTTGAACTTTTCCCGGGAGATGCGTGAAGTAAATTGAACATTACATAGATTACACTTAAAGATGAAGTCATATTCAGCTATGACATTATACCAACCATTATCCTCCCAAATGCGATAGAATTTGGCAAGAGATGAACAATCCCTTTAAGGGATTGATTTGAATTATCTCAGCCGAATAAGGTAGAGGGTGATATCATCTTAAAGGCTCAAATTTTATGCACAGAGCTCTGCAAGAATTAAGATCAGAAACAAAGAGGGAGCTAACCTCAGAAGCTGAAACTCTCTCCTTGCACTTTCTGCATATTCCGATTGACTCTAGAGAAAATGGGCAGTGCTATCTTCACTTCAAATAAGAAATATATATATACTTCAGAGTGGTGACATGTTGACTGATGTGGCGAGCTCCAAGATTACACCAAGTGCTCAGATTTCGTCAAACAGATGGTGGCTGAGAGATCCGCCGTGTCCCATTGACACCTTTTAACCCCAGCCTCATTCTTGGTATTGAACTTGTCATATAAATATCCATTAAATACAGCTAGGAGTTATGTTGGCATTGAATTTTCCAGCCTTCAAAAGGAGGGACTCAGCCCTATCTTTTTTTTGTTGCTCGTTATATTGCTCACGGGGAGAAGAAAGAAAAACCGACATGCAAGACCCTATTAAATGACTCTGTTTACAACGGTGAGTATGTGTCCATCCTCTGAAGTATTGGAGACCACATAGAACGACAACTGTCTTCCATGCGTCTATGAACGTGAAAATTAGTGGAAATGTCAATGGATGTATCGATGAGAATCATTCGGCCATCAGAATGGGATCTTGGCTAACTTGACTATTCATGTTTCTTTAGTCAAGACCAGGATACGTCTCTCTCTGAATTTACCCACTTTGATTTGGATAAACCATGCTAGTTGGATTACTAAATTATCGACCTCTTGATTTGTCAAAATCAGGTCCCATAGCGAGAACAGTGCGCCGACAAGAGCCTATCAGCTTTAGAATCTACATATCAGGGAGAGCAAGTGGTCCACGCTAGGTTGAATGTTCGTGCAATGTGCTTGTGAGCGTGTAACGATTTTTGTTCTCTTTTTTTGGATAACATTTGTTATTTGGTCCAAGCAGAGCCGTCGGTGGATGAGGTGAAAAATGGTCTAACCTAAATTGACGCGTTTATATCCAATACAAATTTAGCGATCTATACCTAGGATATAGCCCGGAATCCATTTTTGTCAATTCTTCTCATTAAATTGTTGCCTTTGAATAGTGGACTGCTCCATGAACCGTCATCAAGTCAGTGAGTGGACAAAGAAGTAAAAGTGGTGGTGAAAGTTTGGGTTTCTTAGAAGTACAATTTGTCATAGTAGTGTAAATTTGCGAATCAGAGATTGAAGAAAAACCTAACAATGGCGGAAGCAAAACGAACCAAGGGAGAAGGTCGTGACTCGTGAATTCGAAGAGAGAGATTGACAGAATAGAAGCCGTATCAGACACCAAAGAAAGGCCCGTGCTCAAAGATCCGCCCACCAGATGCACACTTACAGCTGCATAGCATCTCGGGTGGGGAAAAAGAAGACAAGGATCTAAAAGGTTTCACTTGCCTATTGAGGTATGACCGACATGAAATAATCAATAGTGAGTTCTGCCGACATAGAAGAGTCCATAATTCACATATTAACTGTTCAGCACATTAGCCAATCAACCAGAAGGCTAATCAAAAGTTGTAAATCAGGATTCAGATTATTATGAGTGAGCTTCCACCACGTCGAAGCGATAATAAGCTGATTCAAACCTCAATTCCGGAGCTCACATTTCATCGTTCATGATATTTTTCAGTTGCCTGAATACCGATGAACATGTAATCTGGTGGGTGCAGCCACGAATCTTTCTGAGCATAGGGAATGCATCTCCCTGAGAATGAAGTATTCAGGAACATGCCATTACATGAATTCCTTCAGGTAGCCAACTGACACTGCACAGTCCTTCGGTCAAAATGGTCAGCATACATCGGAAGAAAAAATAGTATCTTCCTCTAGGATCCTGGCAAAACTAGACATCTAAGGCAATGCAGTTTCTACTGATATTAAATTATTTATAACAATAGCCTGCTTCGGGATCAGGTACTACTTTCATCACAATCTATTGCAAAATCGAATGACTAATGAGTTCAGTCTAGACAATAGCCAGATGGAGCATGGAGAGTGATGAGCCTGTGGAATGCGAAACTCACAGTTCAGTCAACTGGCTCCCCGGATTTCTGGAACTGCTGAGAAATGAGAGAAATAATTGACTAAAGCCTTGCAACAGCAGAAGCCTCATCAGGCGGGCATTTAGAGGACACAATATTCAGCGAATAAAAGAGCCTCATCGAGCTTGCAAGCAGCTAAGGCAGCACGTCCAGCCCTGTATGCTTCTTCTGTCATCCTAGCATCGTGCTGCAACATCGCATTCTTATCAAAGCCCTTATACTTTGAACCAACAGATGATGGGAACTCAAGGAATGCACTCGCACATGCATATTCGAGATTAGCAATGGCAGTGTTAATCTCTCCCATGAGAAGACGCTGCAAGCTTCTCGAGAGTTCATACTGATTGAATTATAGTTGCTACCTCAAACAGGATCATAAAGATTCACAACAAAAATATCAATTCATCGCCTATACTGTCTACTGGAGTTGTGGTTTTAGCGTCCAGTTCATACTGAATAGTCCTGAGACAACATGACATAGTGACCTGAATCTAACCACCGCTAGAAGAGGCTCCGCATTGGAGTTGCTTAAGAATCTAGTGCGATTTTTGTTCCTACAATGCAACTGTGACAAAGATACATACGGCAAGTGTATCTAGCTTTCCCCTGCCAAGTACACCTGAAAATCAACAATCAGAAACAATCTTCTGCAGAATATGTCCACCAATTTACGACCAAAATGCGTATGATCCATTTGACCACAGGCAAGACAAATTGGATTTTCGACTTGCTCAGCATACTTCTAACATGGGAAGAAACTTCAAAGCTTTTTCTGCTGAAGCAAAAAAACTCGAAACAATCACATTGGCCGCAGCAAGTGGTGTTATATTACGGCGCACGGTGGCCGAACTGTTCACAGAGCGAATGGGCATATTTGGTCTCACAGGCAGTGGTCTTACTATTCGCCCCACCCAAGGGATACTGTAAGGTTAACATGTTCCCCGATGGGTTATCCTGCCGCGATCCTATGGTCCGTGTAGTCGGCTTTTATAGGTACTGTTTGATAACTATTTAAACAATATCTGATTCTAATTTTTTTTTCTCGGATCAATTTGGGAACAGAATCACGCGTTTGATAAAAATTTTGTTCCCTAGACTATCTTTTTATTCCTAGAAGTAAATTTGGAATAGAATCAAGAATAAATAAATAAAAAAGTTGTTCTTGTTCAAGAACAAATCTAAGAATCAAAACCAATTCTTCTTCTTCATCGATTGCCAGTTGCCGTTCGCCGCCGTACGTTGCCACCCCCCGCCGGCAACCAGTCCGGCGAGCTCGCTGGAGGCCCGCCTGGCCACCTGTGAGCTCGCCGAAGGGCTAGGCAAGGCTCGCTAAGGCGCCTCGCTAGATCGGGTGAGGCCGAGCCTCACAGGGGCTAGGCAAGCCTCGCGACTGGCAAGGCCGAGCCTCCTCAGTGGCCAGGCGGGCCTTGCCCAACCCCGGTAGGGCTTGCCCAGCCCTAGCGAGCCCGAGCCTCGGAGGGGCTAAGGCGAGCCCCACCCAGTTGTCGGCGAGGCCAAGCCTCGCCGAGGGCCGATGACGCTCCGGTGAGGTCACCAGCCACCGGAAGAAGAAGAACATGAGAGAGAAAGGAAAAAATGAAAAGAAAAAAAAAATTATTTAAAAATTAAAAAAATTGATTTTGAATAGAATCAATGAGCACGATACCAAACATAATTCTATTCTAGATTCGGAAATTTTAAACAGTTACCAAACGGCTTAAAATGCTTGAAATTATTTTGGGAACAGAATAAAAAATAATTTATTTATGATCATTCCCATTGTTTAAAGAACAGAATAAAAAAATAATCATTTCTGGTCAAAATCTGTTCTTAGGAATAGAATCGTTATCAAACGCGCCTTATAGTCACCTCATCAGGCTAGAGTACGACCATCTAATTGGATTAAAACGGACACGTGTGGAACACTAAATGGTTTTATCATGTCACTTAATATACCGATTTTTTTACCTTCGTTTATTTTGTACCATAATGATTTTTCGTTAATAATAAATATACATCGACTTTCACGAAATTTAATGATAGAATTATCATGTTAAGGCCACCTTTATATTTGCATTATAAAGCGAAGAGACAGAGTCATAGCAAGGGAGCTCTTGATGAAATGTTTTAACTTACCTACTAAGAAAAAACAAGCCCGTTAAGATCCCTCACGTGCACATGGATGTAAAGGGAAGCCATGGTAACCAAGAAAGCGCAAAACGAAACATTAACATTCAATTAAATCGAATGAATTGGGCAGACCAAAATCTCTCAAGATGATAGAGCTGATCATCCTACAGAAACCATAGCATCTGGCTCAATTAAAAGCCGAATCCTCAGAGAACAAGAGCCACAGGGAAGAACTATTGATGCCTGTAAATTATCCGATGTCCGTACAATCATACCACTCCCATCCCTCAAAATTGGGCAACCCATTTCTTCCAAATCCTGAGAATCAACACAGAAAAAATCCCCACATCGGCATTGATAAGAGAGCTGTAAGACATCTCCAGAATCTTCGACCATCATATCCTCTAAGCTGACGTCCTCTGCAGTTCCGGTATCCTGTCTAGAAGCCTGCAGTTCAGTATCATAAAGTCTTCTCAACTTGGCATCACCGAGGACTTCCCAAGCTTTTTGAATCATCAGAAATTTATTTGCCATGCTATGATCAGCACAATCCCTCTCAGAAGTCGCATGTAATTTATCTGGATGATAATTGAGTATGGAAGATCGATAACTCGCACGAATTTCTTCATAGCTCGTGTTTTCTTTGACACACAAAATATCATAGTATGTTTCTGTCACAGAATGCTGGCCGAGCACCATCATTCAAAGGAGAACTGGCTTCAAGCTGGCTACACTGCAAAATGCATGCACACAGGAAAACTTAATACAAGCCACATAATTAAAAACAGAAGAGAGAATTTTCTAAATAGAGTATGCTTCCAGGTTGAACTCAAAAAAATCAATCTCATCCTGTATTCAAACAGAACCACATCAAAACAAAAGCAAGACACTAAAATTTGCCTCCATTTGCAAAGGAGTTTGTCAATGTTGATACTACTTCTCAATCTTATTGTGTTTCAGGGACTCAAGCCATCAGACGCTAATTCACGAGTGTATGGTCATATATCTTAATTTGCATATGTTGGCATGTTGCCATGCCACAGCCTAACATTGGTCATTGACCAAGCCAATAAAAGATGCTGTGTTTATTGTCCAGGTAGTAGGGATATCAGTACCAACCAATAGCCAATCACAAGAGAAGAATCAAGTGAAGTAATTCTATAATCCTTTCGTCACAGCACACGATAGTCGTCTCTTAAGCTCCGATGCACAGTATATAGTCATCTCTTAAGCTCCAATTCACAGCATAGTTAATTATCAATTTTTACTCGCTTTGAAGATCAAGAGATTATATTCAGAACTAAAGCATGCAGTCCAAATTAGCAAGGAAAGAAGTTGGAAGTGTCAAGGCAACCTAATTCGTGTTCAGCAGGTCGGGATATATCTCAATCCTTTCTTTGACTAACACAGCTATGGCATTCATATTTTGGCTCAAAATCATGACACCAGGCATAGAAGAATGACTCTCAACTGACTTTTCCTTCAACTAGTTACATGGAAAACAACCATATGAGCAATGGAAACACGCCATCAATAAACATCAAGCACAGGATAACATACAACTTAAGACATAAAAACCCTAGGTCTGAGAATATTAGCTTCAATCTGTCCAAAACTAAGAACTCTGCAAACCTTAATGTAGACTGTCAACAGGATCAAACCACAAGTGAACAAAAGACTGAGATTTACACTCGCATATTTATAAAAAAACCAACACCATGCCTAATAACGAGAGGCAAAGCAAAATAGGGTAGTCTCTCCTCTTAAAATCCCTCAGAAATATAAAAAAGTATATATTCATACACATTGACAAATGACTACAAACAGCCAGATGAAGGGCAGATCATACTTAGACACTGGTTATCAAAGACTGAAAATGTATACAATGAGAATATACACTACACAGCATCATTCTCTAATTACACTGCTTTACAGCGAGGCCAGCAACCGCATCGACATCCATTCTAATACGCCACCAAAGCCAACGAATCCCACGCCCGAATCCCACATTCCCCCTTTTTTTTCTGAATTTTCCAACCGCGCTACCTATAAAGTACTTCGCATGTTATATTCCAGGCTTTCATCATTCTGTAATCTTCCTATGAGGGTAGCATTAGGATACACAATATACATTCGAATTGTTCTCCGATAGCGCTCAGCTCCGAAACCATCGCCGAATGACAGTCTAAGGATGATCGGCAGAAGCACCGACACCGACCTAACGTAAACAACGGGACAATAAATCCTTTCGCGCGCGATTCACTTTCATACGAGCGAGAAAGAATTCGAGTTGCGATGGTAGGATTTAGGTAACACGTGCTTATACGGTGGCCGTCGAAACAACCGAACGCGAAATCACCGTTCGCTTGAGGAGGAGCTGAAGCGAGCGAACCTGGATTCTCGGCGCGAGGAGCTCTGCAACCTGGTGGACCAGCGGTGCTCGCGAGCGACGACGAGAAGGAGAGGAAGGAGAACCAGAGGTGAAAGCGATCGCGAGCCGAGAGAGGCAGCGAACAGATCTAGGGTTTTGATTTTCCCAAAATTAAGGGAAAGGGTTAAACTTGGAATTTGTTAAGTTTTTCGAGGGCAAAAAAGGCAACGGGGAAGATTTCATTAACCTCGATACTTGCCCTTCCGAAAATGCTGGTACATTAAATTTTACTTCTTCAGTAACTGATGAACAAAATTTTACCATCTTCAATGTGTTAGTACTATCATATTGTTATCGTTTTTTATAGGTACTATCGTTACATTGAAAAAAACGCCTCTTCTTAATTAATTCCAGCTTCACACATATAATATAAAAATCGCCTTCCTTTATTCAACATATAACTCAGCTAATCCTCGTTTGATTTGTCATTCTAATAGTTTGCTAGAAACGGCACATTTTACTTCTTCAGTTCCCGTTATAGTCTCATCGGGTTTGTTTACGAATGGGGACCACTCAAGTGGCAGTTGCTAAGAGCTAATCATCATAATTCCCGCAAGAATTCCCGGCATGTGCCATGACCGAAACCTGGAAAAAGTCATTCTGGCCTGATGGGATTAACCATTAGGATCAGATCTATCGGCTCGCCCGTGTGTAACGAAGACTCTTTTAAGGGCTCCTGAAAATGATTGGACCGCAATTTGCTCCGCCAGTCCAATTGTCCCCACGCGCAAGAACATTATCACGGACAGGGATGATGAGCAATCAGCTAGTCGAGTCGAAACACATGCACACATCAGCCTTCGAGAAGCGCTGCCTACTTGAAAATGCGAGGAATGAGCATAGGTGGGTAGGCACTAGACTGGTCCTGTTGCTACCTCTCGCACTACGAAAACTGTATTTGTTTTAGTGATGACCGGATAGCCACACGCGCAAACATGCCAGAGACGGACAGAGAGAGAATGCGAGTGCCAAAACTTCTTCACTGTATGACAAATCAAATGCCCCATGCCATGATATTCTCACATCTCAGATACACGAGAGCCGGGCAACCTTGGCACCATCCGACTTAATTTGATCGGCACCGAGACCGCAGCATCCCGTATTACAATTTACAAAAATGGTGTAACGAATAAATATTGAAGGATGCGTCTTTTCAGTCCAACAAACAATGCCAAGGAGTTAGCAGCACGAAATAACCTGGCAACGCCAGCTTCATTCAGATCAAGAACAATTTGCAGCTCCTATACAGTTTCTATCAGCCTCACGAATGTATCCCCCTGTTATACACTAACAACACCAGAAACCCAAGGAACGACCAATGGCGCATTTGGATGCGCATCCCTATATGCCTCGGAATAGTGGTCCTTAAAATTCAACTTCGGTTGCTCTGCCTGCATTTTGATAATTGAAAGGCACGTCAATGGTGAAAACCTTAAAAGAAACAACGCCAACATGCAGTAATCTTCATTTGATTAGAAGAGACCGTGAATTTCCCAGATGAAAAGAAATTCCAAAACTTACGTATTTAAGCCAGCACTCCTGGTTCTTGTGTTCATAGATATCTGGAGAGTAACACCCTGTTTCAGATGGGCAATATACCCAAATGTTACATTTCTTCTCCCCTCGTCTGGCATACTTAGCCTGATCCAAACAAGCCTGACAACAATCAGCCGCACTTTCTTTGTGATGAGTAAGGCCCCATCTAACAGCGTCACCACCGTAGTCTGAATGGAGTTCAGCATTGCACTCTGGAGGCAGTGGTCTGCCGGGTAAAACTTCCTCCTCTGGAAAATAAAATTAGAACATTATAAACGCAGGCATTCTAATCGCTGACAAATCCCATCATCTTTTTCCACCCCGCAAGTCAAGAAAACAACAGACTTCAGGGAAAGGCTAATTAAGGAAGAAAGAATTGAGACAAGGAAACAGAATGTGGGGATCAAAGGAAAACAGGAAAGATAGACAATACATAAATAACTTCACAATAATGTATTAAACAGCTGTTAATGCACCAGAAATAAAGGTAGAGAAACATTACCAATCTCGTCTGCACCCTCGGGCTTATCATCATGTTCCTTGTTGATGACTCCAGCTGGTATCCAAAGTCCAATCTGTTCTGATAGAACATCCCAATTAGAGTCCAAGGCTTTCAGTAACAACCCTGCATGAAATTTAATCGACAATGTTTAGTTATAAATAGCTTATTAGAAAAAATAAACAGGAGTACTGATGCATTAACACAAGTAAAGCAAGTTATGGAGCATCTCCTGGATATACCTGCATCCTTTACTAGAAGAGTTGAATTGACGCTGTTTCCAAGGGTCACTCGTTTGGCCTCTTGTAGTTTTTCCTTGCGCCAGCTTTCAATAGCATCTGTTTATCACAAACATTTATTCAACTACCTGATAATAACAAGAACAATAGCAACAACCACTACCACAACAACAGCAATTAAGTGGAGTTGGATATAATTCAGACATTGCACCGCACAATAAATCCAGAATATAGGAAAGTCTCTTCCTATTCCCTTGAGAATAGTGAATGGATCCTTTGTTAGGTTCAAGATATACAACTGGCCAACAGACAAAATACAAGACTTGCTAGTAGCAAATTACTCCAGTTAGAGGAACTATTGTAGGGATTCTGCAATGCTACAGCATAACTTCCTCCATCATCATTGCTTGTGGTCCACTAATATTAGCTCCAGAGTGAATGCCTGCCAACTCTCATAGATAGACAAAAGAGTGGAAGAAAAGGCCGTTGTTCTAGTCTGGTGAATTGATCACTCACTAAATCTGCCTATCACAAATCTTGGGATATAGGAGAAGCGACTTCCTCTGTGAGGGAAAATGTCTTTTGTAAGGGAACAATTACTTCATAAAATCATTACCTATAACTCTGCCTGCTATAATTATCCTTGTCAGCACATCCTACTTACGACCGGTCATCCTTTGATCATCTCTCACAGGATGTTATACCCAAGATTGCAATCATACATTTCACCATCAAAAATTTCTAAAGGGCCTAATCCCAAACTGTTCACAATGCTATGAATAACTAAATGTTCAGTTAGAATTACAGGCTGCAGATTTTAAGAGACTAAATTTCACATACTTGCTTGTCGATTCCATCACAGAGTACATTCTATAAATGCCTAAACATGAACAGCCACTTTTCTAAGATCGTGACTTAGTGCATAAGAGGCACTCTCCAGTCCAAAAGCATTCCAGCGGCTCTTTTGGAAGTACAACCCCCAGATATTCAGATTCAGAATTCAGTTGATAAACACCTAAATTTTGAGGTCATGACTAATCAGTAGCAAAGTCATGCGGCAACCTGTGCTACTTCAACAGGGAGATTTTCCAAAATCACACACAATTCCAGTTAAACCTGGATAAAATGACTGCCTCTAAGACATTCTCAGTTTCCAGGTAAAGAGCACGGATTGTGAATCGGGAAAGCCAATGTGATATTGTGAGGATTTCCCACCAGACCCATCCACAGCTGGGTCAGTTCCTCCTAGAGCAATAGAAAACCTACATGAATGAATAGGTCGCTTTTCCATGGAGTTCATCAATAAGATTTTGGTAGCCAAAAGGCAATTATCCCAGGAAAATGGCACAGTGATCTTGGGCCGAAGTCTAGTGTTAGCTCAAGTACCACTACTGCACAGGACCTAATACAACTGAAAGAAGACTTGTTCTGGCACAAACAATATCCATGGTTAGTGCTCCTATCTTATTACCCAATCACTATGGAAACTCCTGGTATACATGATTTAGCCTATTGGCAAACTCAGTACTAGGAACCATGATCACCAAGGAAACATATCCAAGATTGAGCATCCTCCTTCCTTCTCACCCTTCCAACAAGGGAAATCTTTTCAACATAGCAAACATCATCCATAAGAAAGGACGTACACCACCAAGTTCAGAGAAAATATGTTAAAGACAATGCAAAATAAAGAAAGGCCTAATGAAATACATAAGGCAGGGGATTTATAGATGATATCTATCACCAGCAGACATTGCCAGACCCTTGGATCTTCACTTTCTTTCCCAGTAAAAGTATATGGTGATACTAGTTGATACCGCCACTATCTAGAGTATGGATTGTCTCCATTAGTCAGTGGTCTCTGAGATCTGGTGATCCCACCGGATGAAGGCTGGCCTAGCACTAATGGACCATGACAGGGACTACATCTTAATTGTCAAATTGGCAGAAAGGCACCAATCAACAATATTAAGGTCATGACAACTTTAACCTTATCCCCAAGAATTTTCCTGGAAGATGCTGTCTAGGTGGAAAAAGAAAAGGCTCAGACTGTAGACGCAATACAGTTAAAAAAAGGCTAGTCTTGATGGATCTTTTCCCATTCCATATGCACTTAAGAGGAAAGCAAACTCAACCAAGGAAAAAACAACCCTAAGCCAACACCAAGTATCAACCTCCTCAAAATTTCCACAGGATGACATATCAAAGAAAATGAGCCAGAAGCAACACGAACAGATTTATTCTCGAGGATACCAATTAATGACATCTGTGTCATGTGAAGCGCCAGCAGGTCACAGTGAAATAATGACACTTAAGTCCTTGAATGCCTAACGATCTCCCAATGAAGGATAAAGAATGAAACTTACACTGTGAAATGCAAGATGAAAAATGTGGAGAATCCTAAAATAGCAAAAACAGGGAAAGTGAGCGAAAAATTCCAAAACAAAGATATACCAATGAAACTGGCTAAACACTAAGAAACTTGCACCCAAAGCATTTGATAGAGTTTATTTCCTAAATGGATACCGCACCCAATTGATAAATACTATACAGTGCTGGTCAAAATTCGAATGCCTGTACTTGAGTTCACATGCTATCTCGAGTAAGTAATCTTAATAGGATGGTTTTCCCAAAAGTTAACCAATAAGTTATGCCCAAATTCCAACTAACCGAGCCGAAACAAAAGTCGCAGGCACAAGCATACATCGAAAAAGGTAGCTGCCACAAATTTAACTACAACTAGGCTATAGAACAATGTAATGGCGAGTAAAATTATCATTAACCACAGCTTAAAAGCAGGGGAAGTAATGGGCACACGACATTAGAGCCGACTCGTGCTGACCTCGCTGCTGCTGCTCATTCGCCTTTCCATTGCCATCGAGGCCTTTCAATATCTGCAAAATCTCATCAGTGATTTTCTGCTTCAGCGGGTGCGGTAGTTGAACTGCTCCTTCCGAAGACATTTGCTTCTCAAGCTTCTTAACCTTTTTTTGTTTTTCCACAGATCAAGAGAGACAAAAAAGAGTAACCGCTTCTCATTAATTCCAATAATACAGTCGCAAAGTTAGCATCTTTGCACAATCGATCGACACCGTCTCAGCAAATCTACTAAACATAGCGAGCAGAATCTTCTCCGAACGCCAATTAACTTACCATTTTCACGAGCTGCACCGGCTTGGCCGCCCTCCGTATCCGGATGGACTCCTCCATCTTCTTAATCTGATCCGGCGTGTACTTGGCAACTGCAAAACCGACGGGAGAAAGCAGATTCATCAGCAGGTGCGCTCGAAATCGGAGGTCCCGGAGGATCAAGCCGGAACGAGCTCGATTCGAGAGGGGGCGGGGCGCGTACCATTGGTGGGGTCGCCAGCGCCGGAGGAGTGGACGTAGAGGGAGGCGTAGAGGTAGCGGAGGACGAAGAGGGCGACGAGGATGTTGACGGAGCAGACGATGAGGGTGGTGCGCTTGTAGGAGCACCCTCCGCCGCCGCCGCCTCCTCCTCCTCCTCCTCCTCCGCCTCCTCCGCCGAGCTTCCCGCTTCCTCCGCCTCCTCCTCTCCCTTGATTTCCCCAATCCCTCGCCATTCCCTCCTCTCCCTCCTCATCCCACCGCCACCGCCGCCACCATACTCTCTCTCTCTCTCTCTCTCTCTAGAAGGCGGGGGAATGTCGGGTAATGCCGGGATCGATCTGCGGATCGCGGCGATCGAGGGGATCTTGCTCCGGCCGCCGTCGGCAGCGACGCTCACGGGGGGGCTATGCGCTTCGTCTGCTTCCGCGCTCCTCTTTTTTCTCTCCGCCTTCTTCTTCTTCTTCTTCTTCTTCCTAATCCGATGACACTGGAGAGAGAGAGAGAGAATGGGGGCGGAATAAATGCTCTTTGCGCTCTCGCTCTCGCTCTGCAGTCCGTAATGTTGGAATATTTTAATTATTTATTGCCTTGTCCCCCCTCCCCTCCCCCCTTTGATTTGGGTGTTAATCATTCGCTGCTGCGATTGATTGCGCAACAAGAAATTTTACTGCCTTAAGTAATCGGCAGTCGGCACTGCTCTTCTTTTTCTTTTTTTGGTGATGATTTCAATCGGATTCACGGTGGGTGTGAGAAATGATGTACGTTTATCGCCATATATTATGTGATTCATCGAATGGATGGATCGAATCGATTTATAAATAACATACTTCATACTGATTCAAATAATTCATTTTGTATTATTTTCAATACCATGAAAATCTATTGGCCTATACCCCATCCATTCCAACTCATATTATTAAAAAAAAAGGTTTTCATATTTAACCATATTTAAGAAAACATATATTCAAATTGAGATGGGAGTCCAAAAAGAATAAAGAAAGAATCATGAAAGTGCATTGGAATCTAAATAATTGTTGACCCATTTATGATCCATTCGATGCTCATATTGTATTTAAGTTTATTTATAATATCTTTACTTAATATGACCAACATATATATTGGTAATTAAAAATGTTTGATGGAGGGATTGACCACTCCATATACACGCACGCGATAAGCCTCGTGGTAACCTTTTTTTTTTTTTTTTTTTTTTTTTCTTTTTAAATCTTTCTAAAATTTACGAAGGAAGAAAAAAAGGGGGTTGAATTTAAGATCCCGAGTGTCGACTTGTACGCATAGGTTCAAAATCCCCATCAAAAAGTTATAAAGGAGATCCGGTCGGCATCAAATTTAATCGTTCTCGAGAGGGGGACCCTCCAGAAAATGTCTTTCCTTCATTTTCCTTTTCTTTTTTTTTTTTTTTTTTTTTTTGGGATAAAAGTGGGGCTCCAACCGCATACAAAAGTTACGTCCGCAAACAACCCTCTCCATTTTATTTCCAATTACAACATAAACTAAATTCTTTAGAAAGCGGTGAAAAGAATTTAGGCTTTATTTATTTTACGGAAAACAATTCATGTGAAAAATATTTTCTTAAAGATTATTGTTTATATCGCTTGAAATAATTAGCATTCAAAAAGTATTTTCACTATCGATAATAATATATGTCCATATGCATACAACAATTAATTATATGTTTCATGGAAAAATGAATAATTTAAAAAATATTTTCCTAAAAATGATCGTTTAGATTTCTTATAAAAGAATGAGTGAACATAAAATATTTTTCATCATCCATGTAAATACTTAAACATAAATTATTGTCAATAATAAAAAAATCCTTTTAACTAATTATTTCAATAAATCAATTTTTTTACTAAAAATCAACGCTTCTATCACTTAAAAATAGTTAATTAATAAAAATGTCTCACTCTCGATAATAATTTATATCTAAATATTTTCGCAAAATGATGAAAACATTTTCTCAATTTTTATTTAAAAATAATTCAAGCAATTAATTTTAAGAAAACATTTTTGTATATGATTTTTTTTTTTTTTTTTGGGAAAATGAGACGGGACCATAAATAGAAACCCTAACCAAAAGTGAAAGGGTGGGGTTGGGAGGTGGAGCATGCGGGTGGGGAAGGGAATGGGGGGGGAATCGCGGTCGGCGGTTCAGGGTGAAGAATTTTGGGTTCAGACGTGCGGTTAAAGCGTAATTAATGACGCGGCTTTGCTTTCTTTTTTATCTATGGCGCCTGAAACGACGCCGTTTTGATGGATGGATCCCCCCCAAAGTCCTCATTTCCCCACTAATTCCATCATTAAAATCCCCACGATTAAATTACTTAACTTGCATGCCAAAAGAAAAAGGCGAGAACTCATGATGATATAACTTGATTAGAATACGGCCTTGCTCGAATTATGCACATTTCAGTCCGTTTCTTTCAATTAAAAATTACACGGATGGACATGTGCGGACCAGTTTCAAGACTAGATGCAACCTAGGCGATGGAATGTAGATTGCGCGAGTGCGCAATATGCGGTAGATATACATCCCTAGATTGATATACGTTTTCAAAGTGAGATCAAAATGTGTCGAGAGAGCTAATAAATGGCTAGAAACACTTGGTGCGTAGCGAATGTGCTATGTGTCAAAGTTGGGGACGATACGCTGCAATGAATGCGTCCCTAGATTGATATCTGTATAGTGAATATCATCCCTCGAGTTCCAATCAACTCAATTAACCCCTTGAAGGTCGAGAGGATGAAATGTTACATTAACTAAATAGGGCTTTTTATTCAAGTTGAACCCTTCAAATCTTCAAAAGCGTACAATGATATAAGCATTAGTAGCAGAAGTCAACATAAATTTTTAACGATTTTGTAAATATCAAAAAAATGATATAAATCTTAATGCATTTCTTGGACTGGATCTAATTCATTTCAGAATAAGTAATGGAAAGAAAAAAACAATGCTATCAAATTAGTGGTCAATTTACAAGTGATTGTAGTTTGAAATTTCTTTCTTATTGACTTTAAAAATAGCAGTGACTCGATCTATTGAAATTATTTGTGATATGTCAAAAAAGGCGTACCATAAATATTTTTCCTCCCTCGATGTAGACGCTAAAATCAATAAGTAGACATCAACCAACTTTCCTCACAAATTTCCCCCATCTCTCATCTTCCTCAACTACTCCATTTTTTTTCTCTGGCCCGAAATGGAGTCTGAACAGGCTTCCACGTATCTCATCCGCTATTGGAGGTCATTCCAAATAGTGACGAGAGCCATCGGGTTGGTTATCCCTCTTACTTCCCGATAGCGATAGTAGCCTATGTAGCACGACACGGATACGCGACACGCGACGCAACACGACACGACACGCCGACACGTCTTTTCTTAAAAATAGAGAATTTCGACATGTTCCGATACGTTATATATTATTTTATATATAAATACATAAATAAATAATAATAAAAATAACCTAGAATTAATTTACACGAAAAATATTAAATAATATCATTCATTATTTTAATTTGTTACAATAATACACAAAACTTAGAGGAAAAAAACATTGTTTAAAGAAAAATGCTGAAATGATATTTTTAAATTTATTTATTTATCATATATAGCATTTTTTTATTACTTCTTTCATAGTAAAAGACTTTTTAAAAAAAAAAAACAATTCTAAAAAAACAAAACTGAAAAAAAAAAAATTGACCCGTGCATATATATTTATAGCAATTTTATTACTTCTTTTATTACTTCTTTTGTGTATATTTATATTTTGACTCCTCAAGTATTAGAAATTTTTAAAATTGACCATGTGCGTGTCGGAATCGCGTATCGGAATTCTGGACTCGTGTGTCGGAAAGAGTTGACCACGTGTCGGATTTTTCGACACTCGTTGACCGCATGTCGTGTCGGAGCGTGTCGGGGCGTGTCGGAGCGTGTCGGGACACGTGTCGGAGTGTCGGGCACAGCGGCACGACACGAACTCGGAGAGTGTCGCGTCTTACATAGATGGTAGCTCGGTAGCCAACCTCCGACATGAAGCCGACGCCAGTCCCGATGATTAGGCAGCGAGAACCGAATGACCGCGCCGGGATGTACTACCCGAGAGGTTTTCTCTTTACATTTCGTTTTTTTGTCTCGTGTTGAGCCCCCTCCCCGGCCATCGCCGGCACCATCGGGGGCAAGGCAGTGCAAAATTCCCGACCCGATAACCCCGTTTTGGGCCGTGAAGAAACTTGGGCCTTGGACGGGGCCCATGGGCCCGCCATCCGCCGCGGACGACGCGTCGTCCAGGGACCAGGAAAATGGCGGGAAAACGCGCCGCCGCCGCCGCGAGCGCGCGAGGCGCGAGAGCTCTTTTGTGCGCGCTTGCGCTCTTCGTCTTCCTCGCCCCCCCTCGATCCGCCGCGGCTCGGAAAAAAACGCAGCTCTCGACAATGGCGGCCGACGGCGTCGATGAGGGAGGGGAAGAGGAGTTCGGGTTCTCGAGGAATTACTTCCTCGCCAAGGAATCGCGCGGCGCCGGCAAGAAGTCCGCCTGCAAGGTCTCCGACATCGACGTCGTCGACGAACAGGTTCCCCTCTCTTTCGAAACCCGTCTCCGATGATGCTCCGCATCCGTCGTCGTTCTTCGTGAAGTTTTCCCGCGTCGAAATTTTCGCCATCGGCTGAGGCCGACTTCTTTCCTTGCCAGGAACTCGTGGCGGCGATGTCCGAGATTAAACCTAAGCACGAAAAGGAGATCGCAGCTCTGAGAGACGGGTACAGAGGCTCGTACTCGCAGTGGGTTTTCGAGCTCAGGTGCGCGTTCTTCTCGCTCGCGAATTCGGCGTGCTCGTTGGATTTTTCTCCTGTTTATTTTAGCTTAATCGGTTCTCTGGTGCTAATTCGGTTGTCCTGTCATCGTAAGGGATCCGGAAAGGGCTTGGGTTTTTTTCATTTCTCGGCGTGTGTATGTCCCAATTTGCTTGATTGCTTACGGTTTTTGGATTTTTCATGTACAAGGTGTGGATTTGGGATGTTGTTTTATGGTTTCGGATCTAAGAAAGCACTGCTTGAAGATTTCGCTTCCACAGCGTTGACTGATTATTCAGTTGTCGTCGTCAATGGCTACCTTCCGTCAATCAACATAAAGCAGGTATCATTTTCCTTGTACACCGATTGTCCAATTTCAACAGTTTCGTGTGTACTAAGCTACTTTCGATATTGATGTGAAATCGACCGGCGAGAGTGTATTCCCTGCTTGAGGTGGGTGGGGGCAGCAGGGCAGGGTGTTTGCAAGCTTTTGGTTGGTAGATTGTCAGTATCTGTATGAATTCTTGATACTTGATGTGCAGGTCGTGCTTGGCCTGGCTCAAGTGTTGTGGGATCTTTTGAAGACCAAGCGAAAAACCCCTGCAGCAAGCATGTCTAAGATGAAAGAACCATCCGGCTCTCAATCCTTGGATGAGCTTATTTTGTTCCTGAATGGGCCGTGGGTGGAGGAGAAGGATCTTTTCATTTGTGTCGTCGTTCATAACATCGATGGGCCTGGATTGAGGGACTCAGACACTCAACAGTGCCTTGCGCGCGTCGCTGCTTGTTCTCATACTCGCATCATTGCTTCCATTGACCATGTCAATGCGCCTCTCTGTAAGTTTTCAGCTTATCATCAATTAGTCCACATTCAACGATGGTTTAACTGCGGCAGGCATCAAAGGATAGATAGAAGTATCTTACCTGGTTTTTTTTATAATGCCTGCTTAAATTTCTGCATGAAAGTTCAGTTAGCCCTTTTCCTTGCATTGCATAGCAGCAAGTCAGATTTACCTGATTGGGGAAAAAAAAAAAAAAGAAAAAAGAACCTGATATTGCATTATGCTTATGTAAGTGTTTGTGTGTGGTAAACTTGTAAGTAGCATAGTATCTGATCACATGAAACAAAAAATGCACATGAAAGAAGCAATCTCAGTGCAAGCCGTTTGTGGTGTTATTTTGTGATGAATACTTCCTAGTGTTTACCGGGGTTTGTTGACAGTGTGGGACAAGAAGATGGTTGACACACAGTTCAACTGGTATTGGCATCACACTCCTACCTTCGAACCGTACAAGTATGAAGGAATGTTCTTCCCATTGATTCTCGCTCATGGCAATACTACCCAGAGTGCCAAAACAGCTACAATCGTCTTGCAGAGTTTGACGCCAAATGCCCAGAGTGTCTTCAGAGTACTGGCAGAACATCAAATGGCTCATCCTAATGAAGAAGGTAAGTTGGGAACAACTTATAAGAGCATCGTTGCCTGTAATTGTTATGTTGGTATGGATGTCATCTTTTTGTTTGAATTTCAGGGATGCCAATTAGCAGCTTATACTCGACATGCCGAGAGCGTTTTCTGGTGAGTAGTCAGGTGACACTGAACTCACACTTGACAGAATTCAAGGACCACGAGTTGGTCAAGATGAGAAAAAACCCGGAGGGAGAGGAGTGCTTGCACATCCCTCTGCCAACCGAGGCACTTGAGAAATTGCTGAAGGACATTGCATAGGGAAAGCATTCCATCTAGTGGTGAGAAATTGCCCCTAACTTTCGCTGAGCATTTGCTTTACTGACTGTGCATCTATAGTGATTGACAGTCAACGAGCGGACTAATCTTCGGTACACACTTTGATTATTGTAATTGATTTGAGCTTGTCATGTGTAAAATCATCATGGGGTAGTTGGCCACTTTAGTCTCAAGAAAGGACAACCCAACAATGCCACTTTTGCTTAGGTAATTGAGCGAGGACATTAATAAAATGCGAACGACTGCGAAAGCTGTAGCTATCCCTACTTGCGAAATCTTGTCCGATGGGTTTAACGTGGATTCTTTAGTGTATTGAAAGGGACTGAGAACCCAATTAAAGCTATGAGGGGCAAGTGCTTTCTGTGAATCACGAGGGGCGACTCGGGTCTGTTCTCCTGGTCGACCTCTTTTCCGATACCTACCACTGTTGGTCCCGAGCCTTGCCTGCCGGATGATTGGTTTAAGCTCTTAGCTTTCGTCAAAAGTTTCCAAGCCTTTGGTTGTTTCCAACATTTTCTGGGAACTTGACTTGGAATATAAGAAGTCCCTTGCTATCGTTATCAGGATCCGTTCTTCCCGTGTTAGGTCCTCTATTTTTGGCCTCATCAAAACTCCTTTTGACGAGAGGCTCTTAAAAGAGCATCGGGAGTATGGTATTCATCCAAATTAATCATCGAAGGACAGGTTCCATCAATTTAGAAAGGAAAAGAAAATAAGAAAAAACCTTAATCGTTGCGTACGCGACGATTGGTTGCGAGAGTTCTTCCCTTTTCCAACAGATGTCCCGGGCAATCGGGTCGTTCCGGTACTATTCTCTCCCTTAACGTAGAGGAAAATAAGCCAAAGCTGAAGTGGTTTTCTCTTGAAGTTTTGACTTTTGGGCCTATGGCAGTTGGCACATTAGCTGTTTGACATTTGGGAGCTCTTCCCAAGGTCGAATCTTTTAATGCGTTCTTTTCTCGTATTATGGCGACATCGATTGACGCACCACCGATTATTGTCTCTCGACTTGGAAAAGTTTGAAAAGCATTGTTACTGGCACTAGTGTCATGGGATGTGCCATGTGACAGCCACCGCAAGACAATGCCATGTACTGGTAACATAACCCAAATTAGAAGAGGTTCACCTTCTCGGGCTAAAGAACGATTTGGCTTCTATTCGGAATCGGAAACAGATCATACAGTTCCGGCTTTACCCCAAGGTTGCGTCCTGTTGCCGGAATACTAGAAGGGTCTCTGAGTGTGTCGGCGATGAGAGCGACTAGCTACCAATCCGATCATCTTCAGGTCCGAACTTGGAATAGTACCAAAATTTCCCATACAAAATCACCCGTCGAGTTAACAAATCAATCTTATCTTGGCAAGTGGTTTTGTTTTTGTGTGAACTCAATACATTTCCGTGACTCGCTAAAGCCAATGAAAAGTCATACCTAATGAAAAGAAAGAGGAAGTCGCTATCTCTTATCTTTTGCGAGACAACAAGGGAGATGGGCTACTAGATATTTGGTGCATATTTTTAGTATATTATAACTTTATATTGGTTTTTATATTTTGCCTCTTATAAGTGCTTACCGGGAGTTATTTTTACTTTTAACCTTTAATTGTTTATTAATTTCACAGTGCTCATATACATATTATTTGAATGCGAAGTACAAACGAAATCATACTTGGCATGTGAAGTGATGTTATAATATATTAATATATTTTTAAAATTACAAAACTATTATTTTATTCACTAATTATTAATGAGATATGTAAAAATGTCAATGAGCACTAATTATTAATGAGATATGTAAAAATGTCAATGAGCATCCAATGAAAAATTTATAACTTTTAATGCATCAACCATCCTTGTTAATCATATAACGGTAATTCGATTTTTTTTTTTTGTTATAAGTTTTGTAAATGAGTGTCTTGAATACTTTAAATATATTTATTAGGAATAATATATTTTTCCAAACACTAATTGTCTATAGCACGATGCGTGGACCCCGTTGAGGAAAGTGCTCCAGCTACAACGAAATTCTGCCAAAAGAAGGGGAAATTGGCACGCACTTCGCTGAAACATACGATAACTCCAAAAAGTTGCAGAGCAGTTGATATCCCCGAAAAAACATTAAATTAAAAAATCATACCCATGCCAAACGACCAGAATTGGGAAAATTACCTTTGGTTCCTCAATTTTTGAGATTATGTCAACTTGTCTCATGCGCTTCATTTTTCTTTCACAATTCGCCCCTTCTTTTTACATTAGTGACGATTTTGCTCCTAGCGTTGTCTCTAGCCAGATTTCTATCACATGTTTGATCACGTGATTAAGCTAAGGAAGGGAAATTGATCGTATGTCATCTATACATGTGAGAGAAAAGAATATAGGGATTACTCGATATTTAAATTTTAAGATTAATGCCCGATCGATGTTTACTTATTCAAATCTTCATCAAAATTTTGGTCACTTGTTCTCACATGAATATATTAATGAACTATCCATTTGCTTTCTTCTACTTGCGTATTTTTATATGGCGAACTTGTCGTCAATAATCAATCATGTTCTGTCACGTTCCGAGCAATTCGTCGAAGTCAACACCACGTGGCATGCATAGCAACCGTTTTCCAAAATTCCCCGGGGGGAACTGTAAAAAAATGAAACATCGGGAGCGATTTGCAGCAATGCCAAAAGCTTGGGGAGCAATATGTAATTTGCCCAATCGAATAGTCGAATATCCCCATATATCTACATAGTAAATATAAACTCATTTCCGCACATATTCCATTATTCCATTTCAAAATAAGCCAAAAAATATCAGTAATTGAAGACAAAAACAAATAAAAAAAGAAGAAGAAGAAATCGAGTTTGCTCATCTCTCTCCGCCTCTATCTTTCTCTCTCTCTCTCTCTCTCTGTCTCTCTGCAGCACGTCTTTCCTCGTCCCAGCGTCTCCGATTCTCTGCATCCCCCCGCGGACCCGTTCCATGCTGACCCACCAAGCTTGATTCCTCGAAGAGTGCAGGCGCGGGCGAAAGCTCGGATCTTTTTCCCGGGAAAATTCGGTCGCCGGGGGCGAGAGAATGTGGGGGTTCGGGGGCAGGCATTATTGGGGGAAGAAGGGGAGCGGGAGGGAGAGAATCGAGGGCGTAGTGGTGGTGTTCGCGTGGATGTCGAGCCAGGAGAGGCACCTGAAGAGCTACGTCCAGCTTTACGAGTCGTTGGGGTGGAATTCGCTCGTCTGCCACTCGCAATTCCTCAACATGTGAGCTTCGGTTTCGATGGTTTTCTCTTTTTAATGTCGTCTTCGGTTTGACTTTGAAGCCTTTGGTATGATTTCCGGAGTTCCCTTTTCCATTCTTGCCCTTTTGATTTCATGGGTCTGAGCAGGGGTTGACCGAGTGATGGATGTGGGTCTCGCTGGGTTTTTAATTGGGATGCATTCTATTTATGGTCCTTCTCAACTCCTCTTTTCTTTTTTTCTTTTTTCTTTTTTTGGGGGGGGTGTTTCAGTGAAGAGAATGAGAGGATTAGCCTAACTATGTCTTGATTATGAATGTTAAGAGCTCTCTCTGAGGATTGGATGCCATAATCAAGCAATGAGTTTTCTCTCTGTCTCATTGGGATTGAAGTTGCCTAGTTTTCAATTAATACTAACCATGCACTCGGCATTTTAATTCACTTATTTTGCGTTTCTATTCTTAGTAGAGATAGTGTTCGAGGCACGGTTGTTGATTCTCTTGTTGCTCTTTTTCTGGGATAAGTTTATGCTTGATCGTCTACAATCCTTTCGTAATTCATGCGTGGATTGTTGTTCATCCATGCATAATTGGTCAGTTAAATCTGCGGGACATGGTTTAAATGCTTCCAAAAGCTTAAATTTGATAACTACTGACGATCTTTTCTCTGGTAGGAAACCTTAGCTTCTTGTTGCATAACGTTCTTCAGTTTCTGAGTTTAGGGGTAGCCTTAAATTCTCAGGCTAAATCATGGTGATGTTCAGGTATTGTTTTAGGAGAGGGAGATTTGAACTGTAGATTATAGGACGAGACAAGATGGGGAGTTTTTTCATGATAATTTCCCCAAAGTATTAAAGCAAATGCTTAACTCTCTTATCAGTATCTGAGTCAGTATCTAACTACATTGAACAGGAAGCAATAGATTTAAGGATTCTTTTGAGAAACCTGATAATAGTTGTGCCATGTAATGAGTATGAGATGCCCAGTGGTCTAATATCAGCATATCTTCTTATGGCATCTCAAGTGGATAAATCTTAGAGTGGCCTAAACTTGCCAAACCCTTCTATGTTGTGAATTAGACAGCTGATGTAACTATCAATCTTTTAGGAGTACTAGGCAAGCACTGTTACCAAAATGATGTGTATTTGAGCTAAAGAAGACAAATTAGAATTAATTTGAGATTGGTACACTGACAAAGGCTCCTAATGTGTTTACTGTGCGGCCTATATAAGATGACCTCACAGTTCTGCTCTCAACTGGCTAGTTCTTCTAACATTGAACTTGCACACATGGTGCAGTTAAGGAGTGGGCATTAGGTCTTTGCATAATAGCAGATAATGGTCAATTTGATTAAGAATGTTTTATATCTGCAGGTTCTTTCCTGAAAGGGCAACTCCGCTGGCGGTTGAAGTCCTCAATGAACTTATTAGGGTATGCTTTCTTCCTTGCTCTTCATGCTAAAATCTGAAGTCTAAACTAGCTTCAGCAAGAAAAGCACGAAAGAATCATAGGGAAAGATTATGTTGGTCCATCTCCATTTTATCCTGAATTACTTGTCAACTTCTCTTAATCATAATATAGATACCTTTCTCGATTCATCAGATTCGATTAATTGTCCAGCTCAAACTTTTCCACTGTTTCAATTGATTAATTTTGTCTTGTGATTTGCAGGAACTAAAGATCAGGACATGTCCTGTAGTCCTTGCATCTTTTTCTGGAGGGCCAAAAGCTTGCATGTACAGAGTTCTTCAGGTATATCTTGTCCTATACTTTGTCCGCATTGTTAGCATTTTTTCTCTAGTTGTGCTGAATAACATCCAAGGACATAATCCTATATCTTCTTTGTACCCTTATATATAATTCACATGCCATGACTTGTTTCTTGCAGATATTAGAGGGGAATTGTGAAGTGCAGCTAAATCATGTATGTCTTCTTTCAAAATTTGAATTCACCCAGGAAAATGTGAACGCTTCACAAGAGTAGCATTACTTTCTGCTAATTGAAACCAAAGTTGCATTACTTTCTTCTTCTTCTTCTTCTTCTTCTTCTAATATCTTTCTCATCTTAGATTTCCTTTTCTGTGTGTGAAGGATGACCTCCGTTTGGTTAAAGACTCTATTTCCGGCTTCATATATGATTCTAGTCCTGTTGATTTTACGAGCGACCTGGGGACCCGGTTTGCGGTTCATCCAACCGTCATCAAAATGTCCCATCCACCGAGATTTGCATCATGGGTAGCTAATGGCATTGCCTCTGGTTTGGATGCCCTCTTCCTGAGCCGGTTTGAATCACAACGGGCTGAATATTGGCAGACTCTGTACTCGTCTATTGTGAGTAAATATCGTATCAACTGCTATTCGAAACCTTATGTCTCTTTATGTTTCCGTTTTCTGATTAATTTTCTTGTGCAGAACTTGAGAGCTCCATACCTACTATTGTGTTCAGAAAATGATGATCTTGCTCCTTACCAAACTATAAGGAATTTCGCGGAAAGAATACGAGATCTTGGTGGTGATGTTAAACTTGTTACGTGGAATGGCTCTCCTCACGTAGGTCAGTAATTTTGATTTGTATTTCTTGTGCAATTTCTTCTCTGAAAAGCTTCCCTGATTGTGCATGAGACATTAGGACCTTGGCCTGCCTACTTGGGTCGGGGGTCTTCTCGAAGGAAGTGCTTTGGTTTTTGTGCTGTTGGTAAAAAGTGCAGGTGTACTCATTGAGGATGGTAGTAGGGTCTGCTGCTCAACTACTCCTCTCAGCTGGTCATCCCGTTTGCCTCCCTTGCATGACTTCTGACTCCCATTTCTGCACCAAATAGAATAGTAGCTTCCACTCCCAACTTGTCCTTCCTTGGCCACTTTGCTGACTTTTCTCTGTTTCTCTCTCTTCCTTAAAACAATTATGACTCTCCATGTTCATCAATTCTTCTTTGCATATAATAAATACTGGAGATGGGGATCTATGAGTCCATTTGTCACCCCTATCAATCATTTTCATTTCCACTCCCATGCCTAGTTTGCTGATGCTGCTCCTGCTCCACCCCTTTGATTTATGTGGCACTCTGTTAGGGCAGGTTATTTCTTCAAGATTGTGGAGCTTAAGAAGGAAAAGTTTACCTTACCAAAGAATTTGCAGGACATACTCCTTGGATTTGTCTTGCTCAGATTCTAAACTTTCGGTTTGGATATACTCCTGCACTAATCCTCTGCATGGCATTCTTTTTCAGGTCATTATCGTTGCTATCCAGTTGATTACAAGGCTGCGGTGACTGAGCTCCTTGGTAAGGCAGCTGCAATTTTCTCCCAGAGAGGTCAACGGCCTGAGTGTGAAAGAATGGGTATTGAGGGCAAACATGATGAAATCTCTGAGCCAATCTTCCCCCCTAGAAGAGCAACAGCTAGTTCGAGCCAGAGTTCTCAAGGGTTTGCTGTCACCCCGAGCAATCAGATGCTCTTGCCGAGCTCAGTTGAGTGTTATGATGGAAGAAATGGTGGATCTGTACAAGATGAGGGCAAGGAAGGCATGGTCCATCTGCCTAGCCTACCTAGCATCAATGCTCACGGAGTTCTTGGCCAAATTCTATTCGATGTGTGTGTTCCCAAGAATGTCGAAGACTGGGACATAAGGCAGTCAGAGTCCTATTACAAGCGCCCTCTGACTAATACAAGGAGGCATGCTCCATTCAATCCAATCAAATGCATACGCCGTTCGAGATTGTAAAGTTATTTGATTTGTAAAGTTGAGGAAGTTATTTAATTGGAGGGGTGGCTTGGAATATATGAAAAGCGAGAATGGGCCCAGGAGATGCTTTGCCTGAAAGAGAATCATAGAAATGACAGTGTTTTGAGGAATTAAGGAAGAATGGGCGCGAGATCGGTGGTAGATTTGACTTGTGGCTTGAATTGTACAGCGACTCTGGTGAGAAAGCTTTCGACTCCGTAGATCCTTGTCATGAATAAAGAGGTATGACTTGCTTTCGACTCTGTAGATCCTTGTCACGAGAATAAAGAGTTATGACTTTTAATGCATCAAACTTAGAGACATGCGTCTTTGGTTATGGACTAGTTTTTTTTTTTAACTGCATTACGTGCTAGTTGTTACAGGGAACTTAGGAGGCACTTGAGCTTTTGTGAAATAAATCTATTGTTAGACCGCCGGTGCTAATGACACCAAAGTTTAATATGCCACATCACATGAATGGTCGATTTAATTAGAGATGAGCGACCGATGTATGCCCAACTGAAGGAGAAAGAACCGGTATATGAGCATCCTTGCTCCAGGAAAATGGAGCATGTAGTAAATCTCAGCAGATGCTTGCACTTTGAAGGATGCTTCTCCAGGGATCCAGCGGGATGGCTTCTTTAGTAAAAAATATGATCATCCAGAAAATTATCGTCACTCGAAAACAAATTACTGAACTAATTATGTTGAAGAAAAGGAAAAAACGGACGATATGTTCTACGCAGGTCAAATAATAAATGTTGATAAGGATATACGTTAATCATCACAAGACAGGTATGAATATTCGCCCATTGTTAATTTGTTGATACATCCGTAAAATCCCAGGAGCTGCAAAACCTCGCAATGTTCGACGTGAAGGAAAATGCACTCTAGCAGTTGAAACAGAGAAAATCCAAAGTATATTCGTGACTTATATATGGTTCCTATTCTAGCGCAAAACTTAGTATGGATAACATGGTACAGAATGGGAATTCTCCATGTTATAAAGGAGATACCTGCACTATTTTGGTTCCTATTCTAGCACAAAACTTAGTATGGATAACATGGTACAGAATGGGAATTCTCCATATTATAAAGGAGATACCTGCACTATTTAGGACAAATATAAAAAGCATATTGTTGCCTTTGTTAAAATGGAGAATAGGAACTTTCTTGCTTGATAGAAATTCATAGAGGGTGTGCATCGGGAACTGCCCGGATTGGACTGGACTGGTTAAGTATATATATATATATATACACAAACCCTATTTCTTCCTAATTTCTCTCATTTTTCATTTTATTTTTAACAAAAACAACAAATTTACTAGTTCCATAGGATCGCACTGGACCGATCGATCAATCTAGTTGCAAATTCCAGGACCGGTCGTTTGGTTCCCGGTCCTCCCAGTCTAGTTTCCGGTTCTACCTCAAGACTGGACCGGGAACTTATCAGTCCTATCAGTTCTATCATAGATGTAGTTATGAAAACCCTATTTTGTTCGAGAAAGATCGGGGTTTTTTGTATTTTCAAGAAATTTAAAAACCACGTCAAAAAGCAAATGGGCGCAATGTCAAAATCCTAAGAATTGACAAAAGCATTGAATACAATTCCAACCAACTCGACAAATGTTGTCAAGACTAGGCATTCATCATCACCTACAGTTGGTTATGCCTCATAGCAGAATAAAGTTCGGAAAGAAAGAATAGAACCGCCTGGGAAAAAGCAAGATCCATGCAAAGGGAAAAAAGACTTCCTAACTCGTTCTAGTTAGATATACTTATTTAAATGGCAATATACTAGTTAAATAAGTGTCCAATTAAAGTAGTCCATAAAAGAACTCAAGTCGAATTATGGAGCAGACACTTCCAGCAAAGCATCTCAAGGTGTTTTGCCGTATGTGTTATGTCCATGTCCCTGCTTAGGAAGCATGGACACTCTTTGGGGGTCTTTGTATCAGTGTTGGACATGGATGTTATAGCATATAATTCATGTACCATTTGGTACCATTCATAGTACTGTAGTATTGTAGTAGAATCGACATACGTCTGACATACAACCAATATGTGGTTAACTAGTGTCAGACATTCATCATGTGGTTAGCACTTCGAACATGATATTGACATGCGAGTCCAGCATCTTGACACACCATTTTGACAAGCACAAGACAATTTTAAATATTTTCAATAAATAAAGGGTCGATATAAATCAATCAAAAATATATATACTCAAGTTATATACCAAGTCACCCCAAAATTAATATACCCAGCCAGCCCCAAAAATATATCTGACATGTGGATTTTTTTTTCTTTTTTGGCTTATTATTAAATGTTAAAATTTGATGGTGGAATGTGGATTGTCTGTTTTTTTTTTTCCCTCCAAGTTTTATGGATTATTGCAATATAATGTATTTGAATTTGTCAATTCGAATGATATTAATAAATGATGGATTAATATTTTTAGTATAAATTTATTCTAAGTTCTCTTACTATTATTTATTTATCTGTGAATTTAAATCAAATTAATTAGATAAAAATGATAATCTATTATGTATATATAAAAATATACATTTAATATATAACGTATTCCAACGTATTGAAATTCTTTATTTTTTGAGAAATGACGTGCGCAAAGATATTATATCGTGTACGTATCGTGTGTTAGCGTTGATACTACTTAGGTTCTTACTAAAAGAGCAAACTCGATGAGAAAATAGGAAAGTGAATGTTTATTGTTTACGATGACCAATCGAAATGCTATCTTCAATCTAAGAACCGAGAAGCAGATGATTAGTCGAGATGTCGAGTTTAACGTGAATGCAGCCCGCAACTGAGATGAAGAGAGAACGAGAAGAACTAAGTCACATTGTCAGATACACCACTAGCACCAGAAAAGTCAACAACACGAGGCGAAGGTGAAGTATTGGATTTTGCCACTCAATTTGTAACCCCCATTATCTTCTCCAAGCACGACGCAAAAAGAATCTACTCCGGCATCTCCCATGCTACGAGTAAAATCTCTGAGAAGAATTAGTGAAACATGCAACTTTACTGCCTCAGAGCTAAGAAGACTTCCAATAAAGAAGATTGGACAAAAACCATAGAAGAAGATACCAAGATGATTGACAAAAATGAAACTTGCTTGGATTGCTTGAAGAAAGACATCGTTGTATCAAATGAGTCTACAAGACGAAGCTCAACGTAAATAGGTCAATTCAAAAGTGTAAAGCAAGCTAGTGGCGAAAGGATACTTGAAACAACAAGATATCCATTACACCAAGACTTTCGCTCCTATCGCTCGCCTCGACACTATTTAAGCAACTTTTTGTATTTAGTTTAAACTCCTTCTGTTACAGTGAACCTCTTTCAGTCTTTCCTTGCTGCTATCTTCACGGAGGAATCCACCATCGCATCTTTCTTGGCATCTACAAGTGACAATAATTTTTCAACTTTCTATCACGTTTCTTCCTCTGTCCTTGTGGGTTTGAAACTCTCAGTCAAGCTAACATAGTCACCAGGCCGTGATGATCGGTATAATAAAAGTATATAGCAAGATTTTTCACCAGAGTCCTGCTACAATATTATCCCACGTCTTGTCGAGGTTTATGGTCAGGTGGTTTCCGTCAACAGAAAACATGCTAATAGTCTATTGGACCATTTGACTAGGAAATCTTGATTATGTCTGCTGGAAATACAGTCTAATTTTTTTTTAATGAAGATGGGTCGGCATCAATAATTTTGCAGATTCAGCTGATAAGTGGAAAAGTCTAAAAAGAGAATGTTGAAAGGGAAAAAAGATGAAAAGGAAAAACAAGGTGAAGAAGAAGTCAATAAAGAACCAGAGGACTTTGAAATGGCCTTAAGGCAGTACATCCTCATTGGGGTATATACTGATTCATTCATCGCAAAAGTTAAACACATGAAGAGTCTTTAAAGAAAGTAGGTCAATGATCATGTGCGCGCCCGTTGGACTTTTACGATGTACAATGTCGCTTCGCAGAACAGTCTTCCATATTCAGCATCCGAGGTTAATTGTTTCCATATCCATGATCAGTGTCGAAGGTGTATTTGTTGGTCCTAGTGTTGGTGTCCAGGGTTTAATGGAGAGAGACGTGCGCCTTTTCACTTGTAGCAGTCTTGTACCTGCAAATATAGAATTCCACGTGAACGACGTAAACCTTAGCAGAATTGCCTGCATAGGTAAGGTAACTTTAGTCCCTAATCCGTTATGTTATGCAGAATGAATCTTTAGAAACCGGAACGTGAGGCGCCATTTGTAGATAAAGGAAATCGAACGATGCAGAAGGCACAGGACAAGACGACAGAAGCACTTTGGAGTTGGGAAATCTGCAATGGTCCATCGAGTTGTCTCACTCGTTTGCCGATACTCGCGATTCCCTTCATTCTCCACCACTTGCAGTTTTCCACCGTCGGGTTCAATCACGTAGCCAAGATCTTTTTAGGATGCGCAAAGGCCACACTGCCCATCTCCAATGCCAGCCAAGTGAGGAAAGACGCGCCCGCGTACGTACACATCTCACAAAGAAAAAGGCGTTTGTTTGATACCACGTTTAGTCCTTGGCCTCTCTTGTTTTCTCCTGTGACCCGCAATTGCGTCTTTAGGCAAAGAACCGGGATTTTGAGTGGCCAATGGCGAAAGCTAGAAAAAGGCAAAACAAACGGAAAAGTAAGGATGCCCACTGGATGACTGTGAAGTATTTGTTTTGTCCATTGTTCGCTTGCTCTCTCTCTCTTTCTTTCAGCTATTATCTTGTTCAGGAATTCAGAGGAGGAAAAAGGGGGAATGGGGAGTGTTTTTTTATTTTTATTTTTAGTGGTTTTAGTGTTGAAGGTGAGCCTGTCCACCCGAAAATAATGCCTCCATGATTGAGATGTTGACTTAACTGAGCAGAACAAAAGTTCCTCTCTCTACAGCTTCACCAAAAATGGACCACCTTGTACACGTGTGTGCGGGCCCACGTCATCTTACCTAACAGCTAATTCGCTGTCCTTTGTCCACCCGAAGGAAAGGAAGTCCCATGCTTCAGCACATCGCACGGTTCCTGCTGGTTCTTTCCCTTCTGTTCCTGCGGTGGCAGTGGCTCTCGTTTTCTCCTTCCTCCACTGCGTGAGCTTTGCGCGCTTTCTGAATTTTTCTACCTTCCTTTGAATTGATTGATGCGCGTGTGCCATGAATCCTTTCACTGTCGAAATGTCGTGCGGGGCGCAAGATATTCTCCCCGCGCGAGCGTAAGCATCCGAATTTCAAAGGGGGATTAAAAAGTCCAAGAATTCTTTCTTCGCGATCACTGTTGCCGGCCCTCAGTGCGCGTCGCATTCGCCGGTGAATTTCCGAATTAAATTATATATCCTGGAGCGAATGAGATTCACAAGGGACATGGACCCTCCTCAGTGCCTTGACTTAAAAGCCTTTCATCAGTGCGTGAGTGCCTCAGCCGTTCACGAGTGACATCACGCTTCCATCTTCGCCCACTTCATCATCCTCTCGTTCTCTTCGAATTGCCGGCCTTTGCATCATCCATCATTTCTCTTATCTTTGCACGGGAAGAAGGGAAGGCGCCCCCCGAAGCGCCTTCTCTGATGCGATCTCTGTGCAAATAGAGGACGCAATAACAGTAAAATGTTCATGGTGGGCATTTTGCCTTTTGGCTTATGTAGAATTCCTAGATTCCCCTAGAAACCAGAGCGGGTTGTGGGCATGTATGAAGGTGACCCATCGGCCCTCTCGTTTGCAAGAACAACTCAAGAGGTATAGAAACATGTACCCAAAAACCAGTCTGCTTTGACGATTCCCATCTATGCTTTTTGGTGGCAAATTTGGATCTTCTGAATCTCCAATTTCCAAAATCAGTACTTAAATAGCTGTTGGATTTGACAAGGACCCACCAACCTCATTTCACAATTGCGTCTAAAAAATTAGAAAGGTTATATCACCTCCCTTTTTCGAAGACTCATTCATGGCCATATTACTCTTTTCCCATCAAGGATGGTGATGCCATTTTTCTAATGCCTACCCCCTTATATATGTCAAGCTTTTTGTCCAAAACACATTCCGTGCCTCTCTCTCTCTCTCTCTCTCTCTCTCTCTCTGTGTAGCAGCTTAAAGGAATCTACGTACCGTCCTACAGCTCGTTAATTTTCAATATCGTCTCGGGTGAATTATTGATTCCCAATCGAATTATGGAGTCCTTTGAGCACCAGAAGGGTGTAGGAAGAGAACAAAAGCAGCCACCGCTGCAGCCACCATCGCCACCGCCGCCTACAACTTCCGCATCGCCACCATCGGCTGCCTCCTCCCCTACTCATGAATTCTCCTTCACAATCTCCCTACACTCCTCCACCACCCCCAACACCACCACCACACCGAGCAAAACCAAGAACCCGACTTACCGAGCGATTGACCTGTCTCCTGCTGATGACATCTTCTTCCATGGCCACTTACTCCCTCTCCACCTCCTCTCCCATCTCCCCGTCTCTCCGCGCTCCTCCGGCAATTCCTTGGACAGCTTCACCCTCCCCATAAGGGACTTCCCAGATGATCAAGGCTCCATCAAGAGTTATGGCAATTATGACCGTGGCGACAGCGATGAAGATGACCGTGGTGGCTATGGCAAAAGCAGCGAACACAAGCAGAAGATAAATGGTGATGAAGAGAGTGAAGCTCCTCGGGGAAGAAGCAAGCTCAGATCCTTTTCCATATTTGGGATACCCAGACGGAATAAGTCAAGAGCCAGTGAAGTTGGAGATGGGGAAGATTACAAAGAGAAGCAGAAGAGGAAGAAAGTGATCAGCTTTGACATGGCCCAGATGTTGAAAAGGTATGCAAGAATGGTGAGGCCACTTTTGCTGTTTAGAGGCAGGAGAGGAGAAGAAGGTGCCCAATTCAGAAGGCAGTCACATTCTTTCTCAGGGAATGTCGATGGGAGGAGAAAGAATCCAGAACTGAGAGCTCCTCAATTCTCAGCACCAGCATCAATGAGGACATCCCCAACCAACAGTGGCCTGCTAGTTCCAACCGCAGCCCTCACTTCTTCTACCTCAGATCAAAGCACCATGGAAGAGTTGCAGGCTGCAATTCAAGCTGCAATTGCCCATTGCAAGAACTCCATTGCAGCCGAAGGAAAGCTCAAGGCTTGATGTGTATTTTTTATCAATTGTCGCCTTAGGTTCTGTACTTTTTTTTTTTTTTTCTTTTTTTGACATAGTCATCGAATCATTATCTCCTTGTGTATAATTAATTGTATATCACATCGATAAATGTAATGAGTTTTTTGAGAATCATAGATTGAGATGACAGCAAAATGTCACAGATTTGAGATTGGCAGAGGCAGGTTTTGGGTGCTTTTGACTGCATCTCCTTCAAATGATGTCCTAGGAAAATGCATTGGGTTCTGCCCTGCCACCATTCAGAGGAATTAAAAAATTCTCTCACTCGGAAACTGCAACCACTTGAGCAATAAAATAATTTGTTGGTGCCTTGTAACGAGGGCCTCTTTTGCACATAATTGCGGAATTTGACTAATATGGGTCTTGAGTTTCTAGTCAAAAAGTTTCATGGGCTTCAGTGTCCCATCGGAGATTTTATTTTTAAGTGCTTTTTCTTTAGTTTTTGCTCCATGCAATGTGGATCAGGCGTGGTTGCTCTCTGCCCTATTTAGTTTATTCCTAGAGCCAACGCAGGACATACCTTTTTGGCTATTTTCTCTTCCTATACAAGCAATAAATTTCTTCCTTTTCTTTGTCATTATTCTCTTGTCCCTGAAGCTTGATTACTTCACTCTCTTTTCCCTTCATGCACTCTTTCTTTCACTTATAAATGATTCACTTCTGTTGAGGCTATTCGAGCTCGTTTTAATACCATAGATTCCCTTTTAAAAAGCATGTCGAAACAATGCTGTGAATTCATCTTGTTTCCATATCTAACACACACCTAGCTTTTTCGAATATGGATGATGAAGACCCCCAACGAAACTTGATCTTGTATCATATGAAATCTCATATTGAACCCATAAGATAGCCGTGAGGTTTATTCACGCAACTACACAATCAATCCATCCCCCTGGCAGCATCGATACGACATCTTGGAAATCATCCTCCTTCACCATTTGGGTCATGTATCATGTGGTACCGTGTGTAATGATTCCAAATGATTTTTCTGTGATGATTCTTCAGTATGCTTTTGTTTCCCACCGTATTTTGTATCAATGGTGACGTTTTCTTTTTTCATAACAGCAACTTGGCTCATAATCTTACATGAGTAGTTTCTGCTAAAAATAAGGTCTCTCTCATCTCAGTTCAATAACAAGAAATTTCGTTCATTAGGTGATGTAACGCGGAGGCAATACAGGACGAATCTCATATTCTGTTTAATTGTGCCCACTTGTTATTAAGATACACAACAACAGTTGTACCAACTACCTACCAGCAGCGCACTGTGCAATCCAGAGAAGATAGATTTTTCCATGTACTCTCAAATCGGCTGTAACAGCTTGGGGATTGGCGTAGACTCAAGAAGTTGATTTGCCCGTGTTTTGTACTCATATCCTCGAGAAGTCAATCCACTTCAGACTTTCTTCTAGAGACTTTTCAGGGACTGTAATTATACTATGCTCAAAATAAACTTGAGCATGCATTAGCAAAATGGTCGAACGGGAGATATTGACTGCAACGATTGTATTTACTTATGCGAACCGATCTCGACAGCGATGGTCCTTCAAACAAACTAAAAATACATTTGGTACAATGACATCTTCACTGGAAATTCTTTGTTCTGGAAAACGAAAATAGCCCTCCTCCTTCTACGAGTAGAGAGTAAAAGGAATCCAAATAGTAGCAAGCTGCTCATAGTGCGGAAAGGAGATCGGTCAGATACTGTCAAAAGGAGAGAGCTCCAAAGTTTCTCTCAAATAGGGCGTGTGGGGCTCACGAGCTTCGATGATTAAGCTCTGTTGAAAAGGGGAGAGGCCAAGTACAACAATTATTTACGTGATGAGAACAAAAGAAAAGCAGAAGGTACTCGGTCCTTCATTAGCCCCTTTGGCGCACCAACTGCACTCATGCATTAGTGGGAGCTATTGCTGATGACCTTTATTCTCTCGAGTAACACCAAAAGATCACAATGATAGGGCTGACGATGATAGCTTCTAATAATGATTCCCTACCGATGGATCCAGCAACTTTAATACGAGCAAGGGGCCGTGTAAGATGGCTTATTGCAACTACTAAAACACCTTTTGTCACAAACCCCACACACCCGCATGAAGTTTATAGAAAGTGCCTTTGATTTCCTTTTCAAAAGATCACACCAAAAAGCAAGGAGGGATTGGAAAAGTGCTCCCTGGAAAAAAGGGTTGCATCCAGCAGAAATCCTTTCCTTTTCCCTTTGAGATGCGAGAAGATTAAAGGAGCTCGCATTGGACTGTGCATGCGTGGATCTGCACTCGGACTGAAGCGCACGAGAGACATTGCATGGTGCGCAGATTCCTAGTTTCTGCATATTGAGAACTGCAAAAAGAGGCCACAACCTTTTGGCCAACGATCGAGGATTGGCCCGCCAGAAAAAACTGTGCCGGTGGGGCTCTAGAAAGAGGCGTTTCTCAATGATTAAAAAAGAAAAGAGCCTCCCTTTGCAGTAGCAACGACTGCTCAATGAAATTGAGACCACAATTGGTGGGAGGATTGGGGACTGTTAACGAAATCCCGATTCTGATTTTTGTTTATTGCATTATGCTGGGGGTCGACAACTTTAGCGTATTCTGTCCACGTCAAAAATCACATTGGCTCGACTGTTTGTTGATGGCTGCTTGGATGCCCACTGGCGCAATCTGCACTTATTAGTCCCTCATCTTATTGTAGGTCCGTGATCTATGCATGTGACCCTATTTCAAAGCAGTTTGTACGGAGTATTCGTTGAGGTTTAGATCATGTGATCTTTGCATGTGATCCTCTTCTAAAGCAGTTTATGTAGAGTACTTGATGAGATTTGGATGATATCCTTCAATTCTTGAGATGGAAATCTCTCGGATACCCCAGCCATCTACACCAGTCTTCTCTCCATGGATCTTTACAGACTTTTCCATAAGTTTTTTTTTGCATTAACTTAAAAGTCAGATCTTGCCCCTCTCGAAATAAAATGACCTTCATATCCCAAATTTGGTTAACAGATTAATGTTAAACCAGAAGTCTTACAAACTTATCACCACGATGGTGCAATTAAGAAACTTTCACGAAAAATGCAATCAAGTCTTTCTATTAACTCCATCTAATTTGGTTAATAAAAAATGGAAAATTCTAACTCGACTCTTTTCTTAATTATATTCTCTATCCCACGTGGATCGACATGGCTAAATTATAAAGCATAAGACTAAAATAAGGTTGGTTTAATCCAAATATGACTTTTACTCCAAATTTCATGTAAATTAGATTAAAAATAAGCTAAAAAGAAAAACAATCAGGCAAGGGCTTATAGGATCCTCGTCGCGACCCCCGCCCCACCATTGGCAGAAGGGGATGGCCATGGTGGGCCATGGCCAGCAATAGAAGCCAGGCCCCAACCTGTGGCCAAAGACCTTCATCAATTGCGAGTGAGGGTGATCGAGTGTAGCTGCCTCTTGACCAAATCTAACCTAGGGCTGCCAGATCTTGGTTAGGACGGTTGCATTTTCGAGACAAGATTTAGAATTTTTAGTAGACTTATCTCTGTGAATCGCAAGTCCAAATTTCCCTCATATGATTGTACCCTTGAAAGTGCAAAATCAGTGGAGCATGTTGAACTTACTATTGTTTGTCCAAGGTCAGTTTCTGCTGCCTCTTCAATCATGAACAGCTTATCCCATCAATTCTGGTTTCCACCAAGTGAACTAAAGATGTAAAGTAATCTCCGACCCCCCTCCAAAAAAAAAAAAAACAACCTAAAGAAGAAACGGAGAAAGAAAGATCACGTAGCAGAGAGGATGTAATCTCCATTCAAGCAAGATCTCAGGTTGATTCAGTGCTTTGCTTCCAAGAATTTGCCATGAGAGCTGGCCCTGATCATCATGACAACGCTTCATACGCATTGTAGGACGACATGGAACAGCGAGCAATAATTCAGGAAACAGCATTTTCCTCTCTAAGTTCGTTCTTTCTTTTCTCTCTTCCATACTACTTTTAGGAGATAGCGTTTGACATTTTGACATTAGGTCCTGTTTGAATTTGCCGTTCCTCATTAAAATAATCGGAACAACCATTTTATTTTATTCAACTTTCATTTATTGCTTTTTGTCAATCTCGTACTTATCTTATTATTTTTCTTCAATGATGAATTTCGTTGTCCTTAGTACAGAACGTGCATTCCGCACGAAGAGAAATAGTAAAAAGAAAATGAATAAATAAAGAATGTAATAGTATGAAAAGACTTTGATCTATTTTTGAATATAATTTTAGATTATGGATTATTAAATACTAGGTTATTTTTTTGAATTCAAATTTAGAAGGTAAGAAATTCATTGCTTATGTAACTGTAATCTCAATTATTGCTAATTGTGATTTTGTTCATAGGTAGCCAAGTGTTCTTATTTGGTTTTTAGAAATCTGCATGAGTTTTTCATGGTGACATTTTCTGGTAAAAGTTTGAGATTGAAGTGGCTGTTGGCTTTGCTTAATTAATGACATAGATTATCCTTCTCTCGCTGTATATCCTACCGGAGAAAGAAAAACAAATATGAACTGACATCAAGGTTAACCCGAAATCTAGGATTTGAAAATGTTTTTCTCTTGTTGTTTTGGGAATTAGAATCTCTTGCAAAAAGAAAGAGAAAAGGGGAAATTGGACAAACGAGCCATGTATCATCATTGATGCTTGGAATTAGCTCCAGAGGACCAAATGAATCTCAACCACCCAAGTAGACTCGTGATCAAGTTCTCCAAAATTTTCCAAGACCAAAGTCCAGCCCATCCCAACACCCAAAAAGCCCATGTAACTTCTGCTTATAGGATGTCAGTTCCATCAACTTAATTAAGATAAAGACATTCCATAATCACATAGACTTCCGGTAAAGTAAATACCTATGACATTCTGAGCAGGCCAAATCCCAAAATGCACATCAACTTTTACCTGTAAAGTACAAAAAAAAAAAAACCCTGACTTTCTAAGAAAACCAAAACAACACGTGAATTCTTACACGAGATGAAAAATATATGTTTTAAGATTTACCGTCCATGCAAGCTGATATGACATGTGATGTGGTTGATGGCAACGTTTTAGTTTTAGGAGGACATATTAATAGAAAAAAAGCTTTAGTAATCTTTCAAAATGCATGTGGAATAGGTTTGTCTAAGTAAGGACGAATCAGAAGTGATAATGTATCATAGCAATAATGAAATCTGACTTTAATTGATTGTCCGTAGTGTCTTTTGGCTCTTACTAGCATGTCATTTGTACACATTTGACAACTTGTATGGATGCAAAACTTATGGATGGGTAATTTTATTTTTAAAAATTCTTTAATGTTTTTGTCGTTTGAAAAGCCAGGACATTTACGTCGCCAAAGTAAAAGTTGGGGAATTTTTGGTGAGGACTTGGCCTTTTGATTTGACCCACTCATAAATATGGCGGCTCAATCGACCAACAAACCAAGACCCACACGGTGCATACACATGTGAGTTTCGGGAAAGTGACTCGTCCCTATTGGTTCACTTGAACATGTCGTCCATCGGTGATCAATTGACTGGCCCATTTACGACATGCCTCACTGCTAATCTATTGAGGAGATCGTGATGGATAGTCTGTTGCGAAACGATGGGACAGATCCATATGCGCTAAGGAAATGAAAACGGGAATGTTCCATACAAATGTGGACCGACGCTGATCTGATTTCACGGAACAATTTCTTTTTTTATCCGTACCACGTAGAGGAAGAAGATCTCTCGAGCCGGTTCTGCAGTCTGCTTCTTCTCATCTACCTCCAACCACTGGTCTAATCCATAAATGGTGGATCGTTGGGCAAGACGAACCTCTTAATTTGAATCCACGAATCATCTCAACCAGACATTCCCACCAAGGAAAGAAAATATCCCAACACGGTTCCAAAACCTACAACTCAGGTTGAAAAGAGGGGAAAAAAAAAGAAGGGAAAAAAAAAGTTCAAAGATGGTTTGCTGCATCTGTAGAAGAAAGCGATGGAAAGATTGATGGGTCACTCTCAAACTTTTCAATTCTTAATTCCAGCTACCATTGCAGGTGCAATGCCGCCTCCCCTTTTTGATTGGCGTTGCTTAGTGCTTGCCACTGTGGTCGATTTATTGATCAACTTGGAGCTCAGGACATAGGCAATACCATAAAAAGGATTGTAACGATCCAATCCAACGAAAGCATAAAATGGTTATCAGTACTAAAGAACTTGGATAAAGAATGACTCTTAATAGGCTCAAAGGAGACAAGAATGAATCGAAATAAGGGAGAGAGCGATTTTGATATATATTAAATTAGAATTAACTCATGAATATAACTTTTGACATAATGACAAATATTATGTCAAAACTCCAAAATTAACCATATGCCTAAGGTAGAGCGCTATCGTGATTGATAACCTTCTAAGAAAGTACTTTGACATAAAAGGACAAAATCAAGAGAATTAGTATAAGACTTATCAAAACGAACAACATAACTTACTCCGGGGATTCCGCAATATGGTATTAAAGCAACACTCCCTTCAAATATATGTGTGGTTTCGGGATGAATCACATGGAAGTTGATAGGTCTATAATGACCCAGTCCAATGAGGGTGAGTAGTAGTCCTCGAGCTAGAGAATCTGGACAAGAAGCGGCTCTTGTAGCCTTTTATGATCGAGAAAGGATATACATGAAAACTGGAATTAAGTCATAAAAACAAGTTTTGTTTTGGAATTCTAAAGTTAAGCAAGCCTAAACTTAAATATTACCGAGATGGATGATTTTATTGGAAAGTGTATGCTTGTACGTGAAGGGACAAAATTGTGAGATTTGGTATGATACATGACCTCTTGAAAAAAATACCTATCCATATGTAAAAGAACAAAACTATGAGATTTGATATGGAATGGGCCAAAACGGATAATATTTTAAGTGAGTTAATATAAAAATGTGACAATGATCTGGCATAGTACAAACATTAGACCCTTTACAATCCTCACAGCACATGGACTCTTGCATACAACCTTCTCTCGGCAATTCCAATTGAGAAGTGCTACTTTTTTTAAGGTGCTTGACGAATAGTGACATTATAGAAGGCCTGGCATTAATAAATGGAGTAAAAAGTAATATCAATTGTCAATCTCTTGGTTATATTTCACCTTGAGGTCAATTTGAAGCCTAGTTTGCAGTAGTATGCAAGAGTAACACGTGATTGAACATAATAAAAGAAAATAGACAGGAACCTGTATGTGCCAAAACAATATAAGGCACTCATCACATCAAGTAATCAAAATTTATCATCATCAGGCAAATATGAAACAAATAATGTGAAAGAAAGTAAGGAAATCGAAAGGAAAGCAAAGAAAAAGAAAATGAAGGGTCTTGCTCTTGCTTGTCAACGGCATTTAGCTAATCATGACGTGAAGTAATGGACAGCTAACTTAATTCCAATCAATCCACCATGATTCGTCACCCCCATGTAGTAACTCAACCCACATTTCTATTTCATTCGGATGATTGAAAGTTTTAAAACGCCAAACTTGTCGAGCTGCAATTTGCAAAATTAGCCGACAATCTCAATCATTGGAAGTTCTCAGGTTCAGGACAGAGAGTACTGAATGCAAAAATTAAAAACAGGGGAAGGAGAAACAGGGCGCCATGACCCCCCAAATTTGAATAAAAGAAAGAGCAGAGCACGTTCCGGCGTTCGAGAGAACAGAGGGCGATGACTCATGTTCCATGGTCACGAAGAATGCAGTTGTGAAAGGGGGCCCGACAGGCTTCATTGTTCCCAACTAAATCGAAACAGTTCTGATCCAAATCTGGGACAAGGAACCATCCCCCAGCCGACCTAGTCATTTAAGCTTTTTCCGATATTTGTTCGACATTTCCAAGGACACGCCCACCCAAAAGCCCCTCTCTCCCTCTCTCCCTCTCTCTCTAGATCTATCTTCCATATGGAGACCGCCCTGCTTGATGGTCATTTTTCATTTTAAGTAACGTTGGCTTGGGTCCGTTTTTACAGGTCAGTGTCTTTCTCGCTTAAGGCGCAATTATTGTATCAGAATTTGATTAGTCGTTGAATAATATGTAAAACTATATGCATTCAATGAGTGGTGTTTATTCAATGCATCACTAGATGGATTGAAGGAACCAAAAGATAAAAAAAGAAAAAGAAAAAAAAAAAGAGAGAGAGGAAAAGAAGAAATGGGATTACGTGAATGAGGTGTCTCTTGCCTGCTGGGGAGATTCAATGATGATGATGACTTGGATCCGAATACATTTGAAAGAATATTCTTTTTGATTGCTTACACGGTGGAGCTCTCTCTGCACTTGCTGCCGGTCCGTTCTTCTTAAGCTGTCTCCGCAAGCGAGAGGAGTCCTTTCGGGTTTCTTCCGCTCTTCGATTACTAATTTTTCTTCTTCTCTTTTCCTCAATTTGATTTGCGGGGCGGTTAGTTTGTTTGATCATTAATTGTTGTCGGATCGACGAGTTATCGGCTCCGCACCTGCAAAGGGTGGAGCTTTACGAGTTGCTATTAATTGGGTCGTGACCCGGCGGTGTCAGATTGAGATTCCGTCGGTCTGGGTTGTGATCGGAGGAGTTCAATCCTGGTCTCTGGCGGGTTCTTGATTGAACCCAGTTGGAGTTTTGCTGTTTCGGGAGATTGAAATTCAAAAAGAGAACAGTTTGCTGTTTTGAGAGAGGGGGGAGGGAGGGAAAGGGAGAGAGAATGCCTCGTGATTATGTGAGGCAATCATCTGGGTGCTTGAATTACGGTTGGAGTTTGAATTCTGCATCTGGTTGTGTTGTGGGATCATAACATTTTTGTAAAGATGTATGCAGTAGGTAGGCTAGGTAATTACATCACACGGGGTGTCTCCACTGTTTCTGGTCCATTTCATCCCTTTGGTGGAGCTGTGGATATAATTGTGGTGGAGCAACCGGACGGCAGCTTCAAATCGTCTCCCTGGTATGTCCGCTTCGGGAAATTCCAAGGCGTGTTGAAGGCGAAGGAGAAGATCGTCAACATCAGCGTCAATGGAGTTGAGGCCGACTTCCACATGTATTTGGACCAAAGAGGAGAGGCTTACTTCCTCCGAGAAGTCGAGGGAGAAGATGGGGATTTGGTGTTGCTCCCGTCTTCTTCGTCTTCCGGCGATGACACAGATGGGCAGTCTCGGGCAAATAAGAGGCCGGTGAAGAGCAAAAGCTTCAATTACGACGCAAGAGGACCAAATTCCATCATTTTGAGCGATGAAAAGATTGTTGCTAGGACCAATTCTCGAAGGTCGCGCATTTTCGGGCTGGTTTTTGGGCGGAGGTCGATGAAGGCAGATGGTTACAAGGATGAAGATGGTGATCCCAGTGTGGAGAGGGTGGATTCGTTGGAGCGTGCAGAGATTGCCGCAGACCTCTTGGAGATGAAGTGGTCCACAAATCTTTCCACTAAGAACTACGGGAAGGATGCTGCTTCTCGGTTTCGTCCTAATGTTGTTCTGGATAATAAGCCTGACAAGGTTTTGCAGATAGAGGACAAAAATGGTGGGGCAGAAAATCCTTTGAAGAGCGGTTTATCGTGTGAAGGAACTGAAATTGGTCACCATGATCCGTCTGTTGAAAAAGTGGAGCATTGTGTTTCTAATGGTGGCAAAGAATTGCCACGTGTTAGCACTTCAGGACAAGTTTTTGAAATTTCGACTGTCGGGGACAGTGTTTTGGAAGAGAAGAGTGACATAATAGTGGAAGAAACTACCCAGTATGTACATAGTGTAGATACTGCCAATCAGACTGTAAATGCGGAGGTTGTAATTGCTGAGATCGCTGGCCCTGTTTCAGACACTTCCAGTTCACTGGATCATGAAGAACTCAAGAAATATGAATGGGATTCCACTGAAAAGAATGCTGATTTTCTGGAAAATGACACTCTTGGCGAGAACAGGGACGCTGATAAAGTTGAATCCTGTGCTTACTGGGTGATGTCAGAGACCTTTGATTCAGGATTGCATTCATCAACTGAGCATTCTCATGAAGAAGTGTACCTTGCTGGTGGAGAAGCTGGTGAAGTTTCTATCAAGACAATTGAAGCCAAAACTGTGGTACTGCCTGAGGTAAGCTCTCTTTTGAGGTCATTGATCATGGTGTATCAGTGCATGAAATCCTTATAATCCATCATACTTAGGATAGAAACACTTATTATTAGGTATTTTGGTATCTAACTGCTGGTGATTTTATCTAGCATTCTGCTGGAGTCGCTCTAAATGTTCTTTATTGTGTTCTTATATGCTGTCTCGACTGAGTAATCATAGGTTTTTAGCAGGATATAATCACCGAGTTCCAAGCTGAAGATGTTGAACTGGACAGAAAACAGAAGGATTCTCAACAGACGTCTTCTTGGTTAATAAATGAATGTATTAAACTGCAAGTCGAAGAGCCAGTTTCAGCGGCGGCTTCTTTTGACAAGATAGCAGAAGCTGACCCCACATGTGGTGAAGATATCCAGAGCATGATCAGTGTCACTGAAAAAGATTACCTCTCTTACAATGATAAAAGCTATAGAGATAATATCGGTAGTGAGCTGAAACTTAAGTTGGAGTCTAGTGGCAATGCTGAGAACTGCCTAGGTGATTGCCTTGTGTCAAAAACTACAATTTCTCCAACATCTGAAAGTTCAGAGGAGGAACAATTTCCTTTCAGTGACCTTGATGGTTTCAATGTCAATGAGGTTACATGTGTGGATGCAGTTTCACCAGAGCCTGCGAATGAAGAAAGTCATCTCTTGTTGAGTATGCAATGCAGTGGGGAGACTGGTTCGAGTGATGGACATGAGAAGTCATGTGCATCTTCTGATTTTGACGATCAAGAGAATTCATCAGTTGACCCTGATAATACAATTGAGAACTCAAATATTATCTCAAGCCCTATTAACATTTCTAGAAGCCACGGCATCAATGGGGATGAAGGTATGCGGCTAGTGGAATCAATGCCAAACATGAGGTCTAATGTTGAAAATCTGGACTCATGTGAGCTCGACATTCCCCTCGGTCACTCATTAGACTCAAATTACGAATCGCTGGAATTTTCTATCCCCAGCAAGGAAGATGCAAGTTGTTCAAAGTCTTATGCATGCAAAGAGGACCAATTAGCGCAAGACCAGCCTAATGCTGGAGACATCCAGGGTTTAGGAGGCACAACGAATTTCCCTTTTGATCCTGCAGTAGGTGAGATATTTTGCATCGTTAACTACCCTCTTGATGCTGTCAAACGTAGTTTGGTTGTTTTTTATTTCTTTTTACTGGATATTTTCAGTGTTATTTCTCTCAACATGGATTGCACATTAGATGTCAGAGAGAGAGAGAGAGAGAGAGAGAGAGAGAGTTTCATTATCAACTAAATATTTCATTTGTTTTTGTATCTTTACAATGCGTTTCTTCTTTTCTGTATCTGACTAGCCTTGAATAAAATGGTAGCTTTTGGGGAAAAAAAGAAGAAGCTTATCCGCTTCTCTTTTTACAATTGCTGAAGCAGATTACTGACTGAACTCACCTTTGTGTTGCTTAATGCAGAAGTGTCCCTCTGCAAACACTTGTTGTATGTAGGTATGGGGGCCGATGCTGCATCCCAAGCATTTGATGCTGAAAAGTTGGACATCCATAGATATACTTCTCTAGGTCCTTCTGTTGTCAAGGATGATAGGCTTGTTGTTAGAATTGGTGGTCAATACTTCCCCTGGGATGCAGCTTCTCCCATTCTTCTGGGGATGGCTTCTTTTGGAGCTGATCGAATATTTGAACCCAAGGGCATGATAGCCATTGATAAAGAGGAGAGAACTCTTGATGGAAATGCATCAAAAGTCATAATTCCAGCTGGTGGAAGCTGGAGAATTTGGCCCTTCTCCTTGAAAAATTCCAAATCTCGAAAAGCTATGTATAGTGTCAGAAGTTTTGGTGCTGAAAGTGTTTCAGAGACAGCTAACAGCCCTAATGCAGACGAATTGCTGCCTAAACCAAAAGTGGTGAAAAAGATGGCAAAGGCAATGACTCCTACATCTGAGCAGCTTGCGTCCCTAAATTTGAAAGAAGGAAGCAATTTGGTGACCTTCACATTTTCCACTGCAATGCTGGGAAAGCAGCAGGTTTTTTGCTCACCATAACCTTAAGAAGTCGCTTTTAAGAGAACAGTGACGTTCCTTTCCTTATTTATCTCAAAGCAGAAAAGAAGTTTCTGCTGAGTTGGGATTTTTCATCATGATTCAGGTTGACGCACGAATGTATTTGTGGAAATGGAACAGTCGTGTCATCATCTCGGATGTAGATGGGACCATAACCAGGTGAGTCCATTTTTTGGAATGCACATAAAATAGCACACTGCTTTGTGATATTTGTTTCATTTAGATGCTCTGTAAGTAAAATAATTGTGCAGGCAGCAAGTGTGGCAATGAGTGGCTGCAGACATCACTCCTTGAAATAGAACTTGCAAAATGGGACAGTTGGTTCCTTCTGTGAGATGTAATAATAGAGTGAAACAGCACGATGCAACATGTTGTCATTTGCTTAGCCAAGATTAGGGAAGCCTTGCCAATATGAAGGAGGAAATCCATCTTGCATAATGCTTTATGTTGTAATGACTTTTGGGTAGTCCTGAGCTGAATCTTCTCACAGTTGTAAGCGTACCCTTCTCTTTGATCTTCCATGCCTCATTTTGTAAGAATGAGGGGCCAGATAAGGATTAGGCATTAGATATTAAGGGACAAACAGTGGACAAACAGTTTTACTTCCCTCTCATTGCTGATCACTTGCTGTGTGTTCATCCCCTATGTTTTAACCATGATTTTTTCAAAATTATGCTCCACAACTATACAAACTACCTCTTTGAATATTCTGTTCTGTGTTGCATGGGCTTTCCATGGTTCCATCAAGTTATAGACACTAAATCGATAGCCTTTGTCTTGACCAAGTTACTTATGACTTTTGCATGAAAACTGTTAATCCACTGCCTTGAACAATTATAAAAATGAAGAGAAAAATGATTTATGTTCTAATTTGATGTGTGAATTTCCCTTTGGAGCTGCTTCTAACATGATACGAAACTGCGACATGAATAAGAGAACACTTGGTGAGGGAAAACTGCTGACATGAAATGAACCCAATCAACTTGAAACATGGCATAACTTCGATTTCTTTTTCGCACAAAATTCAATTTTTCCTCATATTAGTCATATTTAGACCATCCTGTCATTTCAAGACACTTATCTTCGATACCAGCAAGAAAGTGAAATGACAAGAATTGTCCCTTCTATACATGATTCCGTTTTTCTGTTTGCACTCAGGGTTTCTAGCATCCTTGATGTTTGTGATTCAGTTGTGCAGTTCATCAGTCTGAATTTCTCCATATTTTACTGGCTCATCCTTCGTAGATACTATTTCCATGGTTTAACTCTGTCACAGACTGGTTGCTTCCTCATAGATTTGATCCTCATTAGTATTTTGTTGTGAACAGATCAGATGTTTTGGGTCAGTTTATGCCTTTGGTTGGAGTTGATTGGTCACAAAGTGGGGTTGCACATCTGTTTTCAGCTATTAAGGTTTGTCCGTCTTTTCATAATATTCTACGTAAATGAGTTTTTGACTCCCACAGAATGTTGTAGATCCCTTGCTTAAACTCTCCTCAGGTGGGAAAATTTGATAGGCTGGGGTTTTATCAAGTGTGTTTGACTGAAATGTCATCTCTTCAATATGGCACCTGAATACATTCGGAATTAAGAATATGATATATTTGGTTTTCCCTATCCTAATTTTTCTGGAGAGTTCACTCTGCCCCACCAATGCATCATGCACGCTTGACTGCGAAGTTGAGAATGAGATCTTTGAAACTCACACATTAAGTCTTGGTCATTGTTCCAGGAAAATGGGTATCAATTGCTGTTTCTTAGTGCACGTGCAATTTCTCAGGCTTATCACACTAGGCGATTTCTGTTCAACATCAAGCAGGTAATACCCTAAGATCATGGAAATGTGAGTAAACATGTGTTGTCATCATTATATGCATTTCAGCTGTTAGGTTCTTTGCATTTTCAGGATGGCAAGACTTTACCGGATGGACCTGTTGTCATTTCTCCTGATGGACTTTTCCCTTCTTTATATCGAGAAGGTACAGTGTTTATGGCTATGGTTGGGTAAATTGACAATAGATATTGTAGTAGGTTACTATCTTTACAAAAGGCATCTAGAATCAAGATTGATGAGCTGATTGTCTTGCATTCAATAAGCCAGCTACCTTTTTCATAGATGTTCAGCATATTGATATTTCCCTCTATTTTTTTTTTATTATTTGTTCTGGTTTTGGATTGGTTGGGTGGACGGAAGTTGAAAATGGGGTAATGCAAAATTTGAGGGAAAAGTTGAGGAAAATTTGAAAAAATTGCGGGAGTAGAAAAGAGGAACAGTTTTGAAATTATAATTTTTTTTTTTTTCCATTTTTTTCCCCACTCTATCCAAACAAAGCCTAATAGAAGCTTACTTCAGACCTGTTTGTTTTTTTTTGGTAAATGGTAAGTATACTTCAGACCTGTTTGTTCACACTTCTTAATTAGCAAAAAGTATTTGTTTTGCTTTCCTGCCAAAATTTAGAAAAATATTCGAATTTCAGTAACCTATGAAAATATTATATGTGACCCTACGTATCAACATTTATGTATTGTGGAAGTTTAAGGAGTTTCAGATTTGAAAATGTGAAAATGCATGAGCTGTAAGATTTATAGATCAAGCAAAAGGTAAAAAGTAATAGTTAACCCAAACAAGCCATTAGTTGTCGTAAAACTCTAGGTTTTAACTTAAAGTAGGCATGGACTTTCAGAAATATTTCTACTTTCTTTACATTAAGTTTTTTGATATTGGAGTTTTGTACTTTTAGTCTCTAATTTCTGACACAGCACAGTAATTCATTCTAGACAAGTTTTAAATAATTTTATAGAAAATAGATGATGAGGTAGGTTCTGGGCACTCTTATCTTCTGCTGAAGTTCAGTTAGTCTATGTGGCTCGTTGAATTTCTCCTGGACTAATTCGAGTTTTGTTTTTATGTCAGTTATAAGAAGGGCACCTCATGAATTCAAGATCGCATGCTTGGAGGTTTGTCCAATGATCACATTCTTCTTTTGATATAAAAATTAAAGAAGTGTGTCTTGAAAAGTGCCTACTTTCTTAAATTATTTATTACCATAAACCTGCCTTGAATCTGCCTTAGTTGATATATACATACATATATATATATATTTGTCTCAATAGTTCACCTGATGTTGGTTTTAAATGCAACCATAGCTGATGCAAGTAGCCCGGGAGTTGACCTGGGCTGATATTTATGCTTATTATTTTTGTTGTCGTTGATGCTTGAGACAGAAAACTAGAAATGTAGATTGTAAGCTCTGCATAACATATGTACTTATTCAGATCTTACTGCGGTCCTCAATGTGGATTTTCTAATGACTACTGAATAGCTTGGATGTGGTAATACAATTGGAATCTTGAGAACCATATACTTTGAGTTTGGGAATTCTCAGTAGTATAATCACCAAAAAATAGCTCCTCATGATATGAACAGAGATATGGGTGCAAAAATTGATTTTTGGCTAAAAAAAAATCTGACAGGCTGTTTTGCAATCACTACCCACCATCTTTGCTCCTTCTGATAAGATCTGGAAAACTCACCAGAACCTGTGAAGTGACAGTTGACTAAAAAGAAATCAGCAAAATTTCATTTGTCTGATCAGATTTTTGCAATTCTTTGGAACACTTCTTGTTCATTTTGATGCTGCTTCACTCGCAATTGATGGATGCTTGCAACTCTTAGCAATCTGACTGGATAGGTGGTTCTTTTAGATGATTGGAAATGCTCTTTTTCTAAATTGTGCTTCTTCCTTCGATTCTTCTATTCTTCTATTCTCCAGGAGATTAGGGCATTGTTTCCTCCTGATCACAACCCATTCTATGCTGGTTTTGGGAACAGAAACACTGATGAAGTCAGTTATTTGAAAGTCGAATTCCAAAAGGAAAAATATTCACCATCAATCCTAAGGTATTTGAAACATGATGCCTTTTCAGTGACTACTGAAGAGAGTTTGAGAGAAAGGATCAATAGAAGATATGACTCATTGTTCATTTTCTTGCTCACAGGGTGAAATTGCTGTCAACAAACATGTTGACACGAAATCTTACACGTCACTTCATGCTTTGGTGCATGGCATGTTTCCACCGAGGGCGGTTGAGCAGGTTTGCTCCTTAAATATTGGCAATTTATGTTGTTGAATTATTAATTTTCGAATTTCCAACTTAAATACAGCATACCCAAGCATTTGCCACAATTGATTGGTGTGTATTTTGACATGTGCGAGGGTCTTTTTTGGAGGACAAGCATTATCTAGCCTTCACAAATTACCTCTGAAAGCAAATGATTTTTTATTGCTCGAATTAAAGGATTCAGGCCTCTTTCTATCTATCCCAGAGTTGCCTTTTGTTTGGAAATATTAATGGTTTGGCACTTGATACGCCATTTCTTTGTTGGTTATAGGAAGATTTTAATTCTTGGAATTTTTGGAAGCTGCCGCCTGCTACTATCGATGTATGAAAAGGTTCACTTGGAGAAGGTCACCTTGCTCAGATGCAACTTGGGCTAGTCATGAATCTTCTTTGACAGCTGCGGTAAGCAAAAATTTTGTTCTTGCCGTCAATTGCCATGAAACTTTGAGTCAGTCTGCTGTTTCACTGCCATGCCATGGTCATGCCAAAGACAGATTTTCACGTGCTCAACTCTGCCGATACATCCTGTGGGCATTTGTATGGTCAATATGTTACTTTTCATACTGATATTATATAGTGAGGCACTGTGGCCCTACGAAAATTTTCTGTTTGGAGAAAGGATTTGCCTGCAGGGCTGTCACAGGGCCACTGGGAATTCCAGTATATTAAGTCTTACTTTTATATCTCAAACTTCTCTCTTGGACTCCTTTCGAGCTTGAGTTTTGTTTGCTTATCAAATTTACGGATTAAATACTAGCTTCCTGTCTTCTCATTAAGCCATCCTGACCATTGCAGGTTTGAGTTGAAGCTATGGATGATTCGCAGTCTTTGGGGCTCCAGTGACGGGAAAAATCATGGAGTACTGGCAAAAGTCGTGTTCACTGTATCCCGCCTCTATGATTCAGCATACAAGCGTGGACTATCAATTATTGTACATTGTAAAGAGAACCAATATATCGTCTAATCCCGTGAAGACTTCACTCTGTACAAATCTTCTTTTTGCTAGAAGTTTAATGAGGAATAGGCTGCTGGGAAACCCCAGCTTGTAAAGTTCACTAGATCGAAGTTGATAATTATTCATTGATCTCTCTCTCCCGGCACAAACTCGTGCATTTGTTTTTTGTACATGTATCTGCACTGATCCTCCTCTTGTGAGTAGAAGCAGTGATCGGCCACACGTTCTTTGTGGAGTTATGCTGAACCATACTAGATGCTTGTTCTCTGTATGGGACTATAAGGAGTCCCTTCTTGATGCCTTGCCAAACAGTAAACCGGATCGGACTCGGACTGACCTTTTGCCTCCCGCGGTTCATGTTCAGAGAAACACTGAACAATTTCTTCTTTAATTTTTCATTCTTGAAGGTGTGCGCAAACGTGATCTCTCCTTGCTAACCCTAATTTGAGTTATGCCACCAATGTTCTGCATTAAAATATGCTGTCGCCATGTCCTGAAACGAGAAAAGTCAAGTTTTGAGTATCATGAAGTCCAATTCAAAAGCTTAATATTCAAATATTCTTTTACTTTTTATATGTTTAGTTTGATCCTTTTGCCTAGTACTTTATATGGAAATATTTTATTGGGGAGGAAAATAGGAGTCTGGAAAGATTTAAATTCAAGACCTCTTATTTAGATAGTATGTGAAATTTCGTAGGATCACTGTCAACTGTTGTTAGGTGAATGAAGACTGAAGTGCATTTAGGTGCATTGTCAAGCGATGTGAGATAATATTTTAACACTCTCTTAAGTGTAGGCAGGATTATGAACGGCCCATGGAATTTGACAAATGGAGGATGGACACATATTTGCGAAAGGGAAAATGCGCTTTAATATCATGTTAGAAAGTCCAACCTAAAAGTTTAAATTGTTATATAAATGTGTGGTTTATTATTTAAATATTCTACTCTCTCTCTCTCTCTCTCTCACACGTGGGCTGAATTTTGGCCGTTGTTTAAGGCATGGAAATCTTCGATTAATGAAGCAAATAGGGCCATGAAAGATTCGAACTTAGGACTCTTAAATTTGATACCATAAAACATTTGATAGTTGTCCCACAAAATCTCACATAGAGGTTGGACACCTTCTTTGCGAATAATCTCGTGGAAGGAGAAAACCAATTTGGTTCATTAGTGATATTATGTTCATAATTTCATTAATCCGTGTTTTTTTTTTTTTTTTTATTATCTATAGTGATTTTGCTAAAACAAAGTTCGGCATGATGATTCATATCCATGATTTTGTAAGCGAAATTCAAGGCATCGCTGTTCAGAACCTATTATATATGTTTGATGTATTTATTTTCTTTTCCATAAGGAGCTAGGGAATTCAGATCACACAGAAAACAGTTGAGCTTCAGGGACACCTCACAGCAAGTACAAGAAATTTGCAGACAAAAACAGTTCAATTGGCTACAACAGTCAGGCCCAGTTGCTTCTTGGCAAACTCGACGAGGTTGACCATCTCCTTGTCGTCGATGAATCCATCTCCGTTGGCATCAGCGCGACTCAGTGCCTGCTTGCTCTTCCACCCGGAGAACCACTTCCCGTAGCTGCGGATGATGTCCTGCAGCTTTTCCTTGCTTATCCTATTGTCTTTATTGGCGTCGAACTTAGGTTCATGGGGCGGGTGCCATCCGGTGAGCGATGCGTGATCGCCATGAACAAGGAATATCAATAACAAACTGCTCTGCGAATGCAATGCATGGCCATGGAAGGGTGCTTCAATTTATATATCAGTCTCGATGATGTGTGTTTGTAGAGAGCATCTCTAACTTTTTCCCACGGTGGTCATTTCCTTATTATAGAATAAGAATCTGAAGGGCCCCTTTGTTTGGCATTGAATGAAAGTAAAGAGTTCCTAAGAAAATGAATTTGTCCATCTTTCGGGTTTAAATTATTATCCTGATTTTTAACAATTACAAAAAGATATATTAATCTACGTATAAATAATTATGTATTGTGAGAGTTCTAACAATTCCGGATCAAAAGTAAAAGTCAAAGTGTGTGAATGTATCTTATAATTATGTAAAAGGTAAAACTCAATCTAGACCATCTTTAGACTTCATGAAATCATTGTCGTGACTTTGTATAGTTTAAGTAATGTTAACAATGTGGCGGTGGTCGATAGTCTCACGTAATTTACATTCTATTCATTATTCGTGCTTTTGCTGGTGGAGTCATGGTCAAAACACAACCCTATAACTAGAGGCTTGCTTTGGATCCTCAATGTTTGGTTACGGAATAACCTCACCAAGACAAGGGTTATTGTCAACCAATAGAGGCCGTCTTTGCTTGTTTGCTGATGCAACGGGTTGCTTCGATTGCATTTCTTATTTTAACACGTTGGTATTCATATATCTTGCACCCCTCGTTAAGGTAATATTTTTAGCTCTATTCCTGACTTTACCGTCTAGTTATTTTACATTTGAAAGATGCTGAGATCTATGCAAGATTTTAATTGAAGTAATTTAATGTCATTATGAGGACATGAATTTTCGATTCTTGAGGCAAAAAATTGAAAGATTCTCTATGCTCTCTTTGGTGAACTCCATCATCCACATCACGTTTTGACGTTTTCTCTAGTACGATTGGAATCACATTCTCATAACCAAAGCAAATAATTGAAAGGTACCCTGGAAAAATTAGTGGGTCCTCATGCTCATATATCATGATTTCATTTACTTGTTAGCTCTTCTTTACTATACTTAATTATTTGTTTTGCCACAAGGATTTCGATTCTTACGATTGAAGGGTAAAGTAACATCTTTAATTTGCTCTCTCTGGGTGGTCGTGCACTGTGCGCGGCTAACATCAGGAGAGGAGAGGAGAGGAGAGGAGAGGAGCGGGGGCTGGGGAAAAGTTAAAGGTTTTTTTTCCCTTTATCGACTATCGCGTGGGCGAGTGTCGCACGTCTAAGGATTATTAAGTGGGAAACAATACGTTGAAATGAAATGTGGGAATAGTATCCCTCATCCCCTTTTTTTTTTGTGACTAGGAAAGTATTAAAGTAGTTTGCACGAGAACTTTTATTCTGTACTAGGTAGAGAGCGACTGCAGTAAACATGTTCTCATATGATTGAACCTCAAAAGATAGGATTCTTGTTGGCGTGAATGTTATCTTTTCCTTGGGAAAAGCGCGCTCTAACTTTTCTCCTTTTACCAGAGATCCGATTCCCAATCGTCAATCTTCCCTTCTCTATTTTAGTGGGGAAGTAAATGATGATGGTGTTACATGCATTGAATTGCGAGATAAATGATTCATTGATGATTGATAAGGCCAATTTCATACTAAATATTTGAGATATTAACAATGATAAATTGTTCGTATTTGAATTTAACACCTAATAGATGTAGATTATTTTTTAGCTTTATTTTTTAGCTTGGTTTTGATTTGCAACGTTATCTTATTATTACAGCCGACTGAACCAGTATTGACTCAGCAAACTTTAGTTATCCCTCTGCCTTTACGGACAGATCCACCCACATCTGACATAGTAGTAACTGATCAGCATTTTCCCCAGCAGCCGCTGTTAATTGAGAAAAGTCTCACCACAGCTATGATCCCTGCAAGTGCAAAACAGAAGACCATCCTCAAGCCATCAATGGGCATCCAGAATTTGAAAAAGCAGAAAGGCCCTATGGCTATTCCAAAATTGGTTTCAGCTAAAAAACCGAAGAGGTACTCCCCATATGATATGAAACACTCAGCATTTACGGATTTTGATGATTCTCCATTTTTGGATACACCAGTTATGGACGCTAATGAGGCGTCACAATGGGCGAAGGTGGCTGGCCCTAAACAGCCACCGCCGTACAAATGAAGTTAATATGTTGGAACTGTCAGGGTTTGGGCAATCCCCTGACAGTTCAAGCACTCAAGGCCATGACGGCCAAGGAAAAGCCTGACTTACTGTTTTTGATGGAAACCAAGAATCATGAACTGGTTCTTAATAGATTGCAGCGCAAATTACATTTCAGTAGTTCTTTTGTACGCAACCCGGCAGGTCTAGCAGGGGGTTTGGCAGTTTTTTGGAATGAATCTATTTCTTTAGAGATTGAACAGCATTCGGAGTACCTTTTTGATATGCTCTGTCGTGATTCCATGGATGATAGGCTGACGCGGTTGACTTGTCTTCATGCTCCCTCTTCCTACCATAATCGCCAATTATTTTGGGATGAACTCAGAAGTATTAGCAACACGAATACTCTACCTTGGCTTTGTGCTGGGGACTTCAATGAGATTCTCTATCCCTGGGAAAAAGTCGGTAAACGCCAGTCAGAATGGTACCGTTTAAACTCTTTCCGGACTGTTATAAATGACTGTGCTTTGATGGAATTAGAGAGTAAGGGTTGTGCCTTTACCTGGATGAACAATCGCGCCGGCGACGAATTAGTTAAGGAACGGCTGGACCGTGTTTGTCTACGGTGATTGGCGACTTCAATATCCTGCTGCAGAGGTATTTGCTTTGCCATCTTTGGGATCAGATCATTGCCCGCTCCTCTTATCCACTTCAGCTATACATAAAAAGGGTCGACGGCCTTTCCTTTTTGAAGCTTATTGGATCCACGATCACGAGTGTCGTGACGTCATCTACACAGCATGGAACTCAGTTAAGGTACGCCATTCGGACCTTGTACATAAAATAAGAATGGTTTCTCGAGCTTTACAATGTTGGAGCCGATCCAAATTTTCTAATGGCCACTGAAGGTGCAAGCGTTACAACAACAGCTTCAAATCATTATAAACCAGCAATCTAGTTCTGGAACTGAAGTAGAGCAAGTTTATTCTCTTCGGGATGAGATCAGAAATATATGGCAGCAAGAGGAAAAGTACTGGGCTATGCGATCTCGAATTAATTGGTTGCAATGGGGCGATAAGAACACAAAATTTTTCATGCAACTACTATTCGAGACGGCAGCGCAACGGGATATGTATGTTACAAGATGAGAATCATAAGCTGGGTGCGGGACACTCAGGCTTTGAAGGATCTAACTACTGCCTATTTTTCACAGTTATATACAACAGGTGGTCCACGCAATTATGCTCCCATTCTGGCTCAATGTCCTCGGGTTATAACGGCTGAAATGAACGATCAGTTAATGAGTCCAATCACTGTTTTAGAGGTGAAACAAGCAGCTTTTCAGTTGGGGAAAATTAAATTGCCGGGTCCAGACGGTTTAAATGGCCTGTTTTATCAATGCCACTGGGATATCATTCAGGATGATTTGACAAACTTAGTGAGGAACTTTTTTAATACCGGGGTGTTGCCACGTGATCTCAACAAGACGATCATTGCTCTAATACCCAAAACCAGCCACCCGAAACTCTAGATCGGTTTAGACCCATCAGCCTACGTAACTTTGCATACAAGGTTATATCTAAGCTATTGGCAAATCGCCTCAAACCATGGCTTTGTGAGATTATATCGAAGAGCAGGCTGCTTTCGTGCAAGGGAGACAAATACGGGATAATGTGTTTATCGTCCGGGAAGCTTTACATCAATTTCGCATTAAGGAAAGGAAGAGACACTTCAATGTACTCCTCAAGACAGATATGCAAAAAGCTTATGACAAAGTTGAATGGGATTTCCTAAAGGATTATCTACTGCAATTGGGTTTTGATCCACGATGGGTTCGGTGATAATGCAATGTATTTCAACAACCTCTTTAAGTGTTCGCTTTAATGGAGAACAGCTTTCATATTTTCGGCCATCCAGAGGAATACGACAAGGCGATCCTATTTCCCCTTACATTTTCATATTACTGGCCAATCTTTTATCCACCCTCATCAATCAAGCAATTGACATTGGCCATCTCACAGGTATCAAGCTAAACAGGTCATGCCCGACACTATCGCATCTTTTTTTCGCTGATGATTCAGTTTTCTTTCTTAAAGGCACAATGATGGAATGTCAGAATCTTGCTAATATTCTAAATCAGTACTGTATGGCAACAGGACAGGTTATAAATCGGAACAAATCAGGCCTCTTTTTTAGTAAGAACTGTCCGTTGAGTTTACAGGAAAACTTAGCAGGAATATTTAGAATGCCAGTGTTAAGCCGGTATGGAAAATATTTAGGTATTCCTTCAGAGTGGGGCAGATCTAAAAAGGAGATGTTTGCGTGGATATTAGGGAGAATCAATTCAAAGCTTGACGGTTGGAAAGAAAGATTTATGTCTAAAGGCGGCAAGGAGATCCTAATCAAATCTGTTGTACAAGCAATCCCTCATTATGCGATGTCCATTTTTAAGATCCCCTCATCTTTGTGTAGACTTATTGAACAAAAAATTTCTAGATTTTGGTGGACGAATGACTCTAGTAGGGTTGGAGTGCATTGGCAGAAATGGGAGTTACCAAAGGCGACAAGGATAGCGGAGGACTTGGCTTTCGAGATTTGATGGCATTCAACAAAGCAATGCTTGGGAAACAGGCTTGGCGCTTACTTCAAAAACCCCTGCTCCTTGTGGGGTCGAATCTTTAAGGGGTTGTATTTCAATTCAGCTAACTTCCAAACGGTATCTAGAGGTACACGCCCTTCATGGGGATGGCAGAGTCTTCTTCTTGGCAGGGAGGCCATCCTACCTAATGTACGATGGTCGGTAGGGAATGGTAAGGAGATTAAGATTCGGGAAGATTGTTGGTTATCTACGGGACCTATAACCGGCCCACCAGCACGAGAGGAGCCAGAGCGGGTGGCTGATCTTATTGATCCTCTCACCCTAACCTGGAAATTCCCTCTAATTCATCAGCTTTTTGATACTCCCATTAGTACTGAAATTGTCCAAATCCCTATACGACCTACCTATGCTGCGATAAGTTAGTATGGACACCTACCAAGGATGACAATCATACAAGAAAGAGCAATTACGAGATCACTAGTTCGCAATGCATGGAAGAGAATGATCAGCAAGCATCTACATCACATCAGCACCCCAAACAAGCGTGGCGTAAAATCTGGTCTATGCAAACGAGCCCAAGATCCGTACTTTCCTACAGGGAGTCTGTCACAATGCCCTTGCGACTAAAGCTAACTTGTTTCATCGACATATTTCCCCTACTCCTATATGCAGTCTCTGTACTCAACAAACTCCGGAAACTATTGAACATTTGTTCTTGTTTTGTCCCTGGACTACAGGTGTATGGAAGCACCCTAAGATCAACATCTCTGTTTCACCTTCTACAATACAACGTCTAGATGATTGGATCACGAGAATGGGTAAAGATCAGCGGCTCGTACACAGTTTGGAGATAATAGCACAACTCTTGTGGCAAATATGGCGACTGCGCAATAACTGGATCTTTCGCCAGTTTCCAGACCCCAATCGGGCGGTAGCAGATGCCTTAGCACATAATCGACTCCAGTCATCTTCTGCAAAGCCTCGCCACATCATAGGTACTGATGATGGTGAGGCCGGAACTCAATGGAAACCTCCGATTGCGACTCTACGAAATGCAATATCGATGGCTCTTATTTCCCTGGTCAACAAGAAGGAACGATGGCGTGTATTACTCGTAACCATCAGGGAATACTTACTGATATCTACACAGATCACTTCCCTGCAGCTTCAGCTTTTCAATCGGAGGTTCAAGCACTAACCTTTACGCTGCATCACCTGCGACACCAACATCTCCATACAACAAAACTAGTGATTGAGTTTGATTGCAAGATCTTGATCGATATCCTCAACGGACAGACGAAGCCGCCATGGGAGGAACGAATGCTCTTCTCAGAAATCACGGCTCTGCTTCCTCTTTACCCTAGCTTGCGATTGAAATTTTGTCGAAGGGAGGCCAATGGAGCGGCTGATTGGGCCGCAAAGGCCCATGGACGATCTAACCTAGCTCGCAACTGGAATATTTTTACCCCTTCTCTGTTACAGGATATTGTCGCTGCTGATGCACTAGATTTGGGTTGTAATTTTGCGATAATGTAAATAATATTTACTTTTCTGATCAAAAAAAAAAAAAAAAAAAAAAAAAAAAACGTTATCTTATTATTGTCTTTTTCGGCTGTTGCACCTAGTTCAATTGTCTTTTTGGCTTCAACCAAAAAAAAAAGTTATCTCTTTGGTATAAACTGTTCATAATTGAATTTGAAACAGTGTTATTTTTTTTTTTTGATGCCCATGAATGATCTCTTATTTGGAATTATTCACTAAATTAGTCCCTTGCCTATCATTGAGAGATAGTTCGACAGGGAGTGAGCAAGTCCTTTCGTCACATTGAGTTAGTCTTAATTTTTACTCAAAAATCTAAATCACGAGCCAATCAGACGTCATAATCGATGCACATCACACCCATAATTTGTTTGGGATTACTTGCTAATATTCTCACATAAAGTTAGTAGCCTATGAATTTTTAGAAGAGAATGCATGAAAACAAAAGGCCACATGCGGCATAAATAAGTACCCCAACGTGACCTACGTGGCCTGTGAAAAAAGAAGTTATGCTAACAAGAGAAACGGTATATTGAAATATCTTTCCTCTCCTGCTAATATAATTTATCTACTTTTTATATGCATGCAATGTCCCTCAAACCTATCAATTTAACATTTTGAGTTGGATTTTCTATCATGATATCAAATTTAGATTCTGCCATTTTCATGTATGCGTCCACCCTATTAGTCATATTTTTCATGTGTTAGTCTTAGTATAGCTTTCTTGTGTTTTGAATTATCCGCCATCACTTGACAATGAGATTTATATACTCTTTATATGCATGCATTCTCCTTTCATGTAGCAGCTTAAGCCTGTGTTGTGATATCGTTTCGCGACGTTATGAGAATCAATCGCAATCAATTTTGAAAGAGTTTTGAAAATAGACATGATAGCAGTACACGGCATCTAATGTATCTTATTGATTCCTACTTTGCATCCCCAATTCCGTTTTGGATAATTACGAAGAAGACGACATCCACATTCTAGGGAGTACAGTATTCCAGCTTTGTCTTCACGAAAAGGGATTCCGATCAGTGGTCCAAAGTGCTTCCGAAATGACTGAAGCTATCTTTTTGATAGATGTTCGACATATTGATATTTCCCCCTATTTTCTCTTTCTTCAGGCGGTGAGGATGCTGACTATCTGAAATTTGGATGAAAAAACTAAAACTTCATCTGACAAAATGCCCCTTAAGGCTATGTTTTGGAAAGTAGAAAATGGGGTAACGCAATTTTTGAGGGAAAAGTTGAGAAAATGTCGAAAAAATTGCGAGAGTAGCAAAGAGGGACAATTTTAAAATTCTAAAAAAAAAAATGATCCCATTTTCTTTCCCCACTCTACACAAACAAAGCCTAATAGCAGCTTACTTAGGATCTGTTTATTTACACATCCTAATAAGCAAAAGGTATTTGTTTTGCTTTCCTGTCAAAATTTAGAATAATGTTCGAATTTCAGAAACCTATAAAAATATTATATGTAACCGTACATGACAACATTTATGTATTGTGGAAGTTTAAGGAGCTTCGGATTTGAAAATGTCGAAATGGACGAGCCACAAGATTTAGATCAAGCTAAAGGTAAAAAGTAATAGTCAATCCAGACAAGCTATTAGTCATTATAAAAATGTAGGTTTTAACTGAAAATAGGCATAAAATTTCAGAAATATTTATGCTTTCTTTACATTAAGTTTTTAGACGTTAGAGTTTTGTGCTTTGAGTGTCCAATTTCTAACATGGTACGATGGTAATTCATTCTAAACAAATTTCAAATAAATTTGTAGAAAATAGACCATGAGATGGATTCCGGGCACTCTTATCTTTTCCTGAAGTTCATATAGTCTATATGGCTTGTTGAATTTCTCCTGGACTAATTCATGTTTTGTAATCTATGTCATTTGTAAGAAGGGCGCCTCATGAATTCAAGATAGCATGCTTGGAGGTTTGTCCAATGATCACATACTTCTTTTTATATAAAAATTAAAGAAGTGTCTTGATATGTGCATACTATCTTAAATTTTTATATTACCATAAACCTGTCTTGGATATGCCTTTGTGGATATAAGATTCTTGAGAACCATGTACTTTGAGTTTGAGAGTTCTTAGTATTATATTTAAAGAAAATAGCTCCTCATGTGCAGAAAGTTGATTTTTGGTAAAAAAATCAAATAGCCTGTTTTCACGATCACTACCTAACTTGGGAAAAACCCGCTAGAACCTGTGAAGTGACAATTGACTAAAGATAAATTAGCAGAATTTCATTTGTTTAATTTGATTTTTGCAATTTTTTGGAAACAATTCTTGTTCATTTTGATGCTGCTTCATTCACAATTGAAGGATACTTGCAACTCTTAGCAATCTGGGTGGATAGTCTGTTCTTTTCGAGGATTGGAAGTGATTTTTTTTGCACATTTTATTCTTTAATTTTTTTCATCCATTTTCATTAGTCGCACTAAACTATCTCGAAAGTTTGTGCCAACATGATCTGTCCTTGGTAACCCTAATTTGGGTTACGCCACCGATGTTCCACTTTAAAATATTCCGTTTTTCCAGGTCCTGAAACGAGGATAGGTCATGTTCCGTTTGTAGGTTGGATGCCCCTTTTGCAGAATAAGCTCGTGGCAAGGGAAAACCAGTTTGGTTCATCGATGATATTCTCATGATAATTTCATTAACCAGTGCTGTTATCCAAAGGGATTTAGCTCAAACAAAGTTCGGCATGTTGATTTATATCCACGATCTTGCCAGCTAAACTCAAGGCATCACCGTTCAAAACTTACTATACGGGTTTAATATATTCATTTTCTATTCCATAAGGAGCTAGGATTTCGGAATTACACAGATAACAGTTTAAGCTGGAGTGACACATCACAGCAAGTACAAGTAAGCATACAGGTTTGCAGACAAAAGCAGTTCAATTGGCTACAACAGTCAGGTTCAGTTGCTTCTTGGCAAACTCGACGAGGTTGATCATCTCCTTGTCGTCGATGAATCCGTCTCTGTTGGCATCAGCATGACTCAGTGCCCGCTTGCTCTTCCACCCGGAGAACCACTTCCCGTTGCTGCGGATGATGTGCTGCAGCTCCTCCTTGCTTATCCTATTGTCTTTATTGGCGTCGAACTTCTTCAAAAAGTCCTTGAACTCCTCCAGGTTCATGGGGCGGGTGCCATCCGGTGAGGGTGGCGAGATCGTCATGACCAAGGAATATAAATCACAACTGCTCTGCGAATGCTATGCATGGCGATGGAAGGGTGCTTCAATTTATATAGCAGTCTCGATGCTCTTTGTGTTTATAGAGAGCATCTCTACCTTTTTCCCAGGGTGGTCATTTCCTTATTATAGAATAAGAATCTGAAGGGCCCCTTTGTTCGGCATTAAATGAAAGTAAAGAGTTCCTAAGAAAATGAATTTGTCCATTTTTCGGGTTTAAATTACTATCCCTAATTTCCGAAAATTACAAAAGATATATTAATCTACGTAGAAATAATTATATATTGTGAGAGTTCTAGTAATCCTAGATCAAAAGTAATAGTCAAAGTGTGTGAATGCATCTTTTAATTATGTAAAATGTAAAGCTCAATTTAGACCATCTTTAAACTTCATGAAATCATTGCCGTGACTTTGTATAGTTTAAGTAAAATTAACAAAGTGCGGTGGTCGACAGTCTCATGTAATTCACATTCTATTCATTATTCTTGCTTTTGTTGATGGAAAATACTTATGCTAATTGCATTTTTTGCTCATGGAGCCATGGTCAAAACACAACCCTATAATTAGGGGCTTCCTTTGTATACTCGATGTTTGGTTACAGAATAAACTCAACAAGATAGGGGTTGTTGCCAACCAATAGAGGCCGTCTTTGCTTGTCCGCTAATGCAACAGATTGCTAGATTGTATTCCTTATTTTAACATGTTGGTGTCCGCACATCTTGCTCCCTCTCGTTAAGACTTTTTTTTTTTGGAGCTCTATTCTTGACTTTACCCTCTAATTATTGTACATTCGAGGGATGCAAGATCTCAAATGAAGTAATTTAATATCATTCCAAGGACATGAATTTCCTGTTCTTGAGGCAACAAATTGAAAGATTCTTTATGCTCCTTTGGTGAACTCTATCCATCCACATCACATTTTGAGGTTTTTTCTAGTACAATTGGAATCACATTCTCATATCCAAAGCAGGTAATTGAAAGGTACCCTGGAAAAATTAGTGGGTCCTCATGCTCATATGTCATGATTTCATTTACTTGTTGTTAGCTCTTCTTTACTATACTTAATTATTTGTTTTGCCACAAGGATTTCGATTCTTACGATTGAGGGGTAAAGTAACATCTTTAATTTGCTCTCTCTGGGTGGTCGTGCACTGTGCGCGGCTAACATCGGGAGAGGAGAGGAGAGGAGAGGAGAGGAGAGGAGCGGGGGCTGGGGAAAAGTTAAGGTTTTTTTTTTTTTTTCCTTTTATCGACTATCGTGTCGGCGAGTGATGCACATTTAAGGATTATTAAGTGGGAAACAATACGCAGAAATGAAATGTGGGAACAGTATCCCTCATCCCCCCTTTTTGTGTGTGACTAGGAGAGTATTAAAGTAGTTTGCACGAGAAATTTTATTTTGTACTAGGTAGAGAGCGATCGTAGTATCAACCGAGGGAACTGGATCAACCTGTGGTTGAGGACAACGCCATAAGGCACGTCAACCTAGCTGTGAACATTTAACCAACTCTCACTCACTGCAGGCGCGGGAGACTACTAGATTTGCCCACCTGGTAGTAGCCAGAACCGAAGTCCTAATGTGGTGTCTACCTTCACTACTGTGAGGCCTCTTAATTTTTTTTTTTCTATCTTTGTCTTTCCAACATGGAGAGAATATGAGGACAACGTAGGGTCTCTCACCTCAAGGCGATTCTCCCGCCTATTTCCTCCGTGAGCTTTTTAAAGACCTGCTTAGCTCCTAAGCATGTTCTCATATGATTGAACCCCAAAAGATAGGATTCTTGTTGGTGTGAATGTTATCTTTTCCTTGGGGAAAGCACGTTCTAACTTTTCTCTTTTTATGGACGATTCGATTCCCAATCGTCAATCTTCCATTCTCTATTTTAGTGGGGAAGTAAATGATGATGGTGCTACATGCATTGAATTGTGAGATAAATGATTCATTGATGATTGATATTGATAAGGCCAATTTCATACTAAATATTTGAGATATTGACAATGATAAATTGTTCGTATTTGAATTTAACACCTAATAACTGTCAATTATTTTTTAGTTTGGTTTTGATTTGCAACGATATCTTATTATTGTCTTTTTTCAGCTGTTGCACCTGGTTCAATTGTCCTTTTGGCTTCAACCAAAAGAAAAATTATCTCTTTGGTATAAAATGTTCATAAATGAATTTGAAATGATGTTTTTATTTTGATGCCCATGAATGATCTCTTATTTGGAATTATTCACTAAATTAGTCCCTTGCCTATCATTGAGAGATAGTTCGATAGGGAGTGAGCAAGTCCTTTCGTCACATTGAGTTAGTCTTAATTTTTACTCAAAAATCTAAATCACGAGCCAATTACACGTCATAATCGATGCACATCACACCCATAATTTGTTTGGGATTACTTGCTAATATTCTCACAAGTACAACTAAATAAAATGTTTCTTAAAAAGAATATCCGTGCATAAAGTTAGTTGCCTTTGAATCATAAAGTTAGTAGCCTACGAATCTTTAGAAGAGAATGCATGAAAGCAAAAGGCCACATACGGCATAAAGAAGTACCCCCACGTGACCTAAGTGGCCCGTGAAAAAAGAAGTTATGCTAACAAGAGAAACAGTATATTGAAATATCCTTCCTCACTTGCTAATAGAATTGATCTCCTTTTTATACGCATGCAATGTCCCTAAGCCTATCAATTTAGCATTTTGAGTTGGACGTTCTACCATGATATCAAATTCATATTCTACCATTTTCATGTATGTGTCCACACAGTTAATCAAATTTTCATGTGTTAGTCTTAGTATAGCTTTACTATGTTTTGAATTATCCACCATCACTCAACGATACGATTTTTATGCTCTTTATATACATGCAGTGTTCCTTCACGTAACAGCCTAAGCATGCATTGTGATACCGTTTCGCGACGCTATGAGAATCAATCGCAATCAATTTGAAAGAGTTTTGAAAATAGACATGATAGTAGTACACGACATCTAATGTATCTTATTGATTACTACTTTGCATCCCCAATTCCATTTTGAATAATTACTAAGAAGACGACACCCACATTCTCGGGAGTACATTATTCCAGCTTTGTCTTCACGAAAAGGGATTCCGATCAGTGGTCGAAAGCGCTTCCGTAATGACTGAAGCTATCTTTTTTATAGATGTTCGACATTGATATTTCCCCTTTTTTTTCTCTTTCTTCAGGGGGTGAGGATGCTGACTATCTGAAATTTGGATGACAAAACTAAAACTTCATCTGACAAAATGCCCCTAAGGCTATGTTTTGGAAAGTAGAAAATGGGGTAACACAGAATTTGAGGAAAAGTCGAAAAAATTGCGAGTAGCAAAGAGGGACAATTTTAAAATTCTAAAAAAAATAAAATGATCACCAATAGCAGCTTACTTAGGACCTGTTTATTTACACTTCCTAATAAGCAAGAGGTATTTGTGTTGCTTTCCTATCAAAATTTAGAACAATGTTCGAATTTGAGAAACCTATGAAAATATTATATGTGACCCTACATAACAACATTAAGTATTGTGGAAGTTTAAGGAGCTTGGGATTTGAAAATGTTAAAATGCATGAGCCACAAGATTTAGATCAAGCAAAAGGTAAAAAGTAATAGTCAGTCTAGACATACTATTAGTTGTTGTAAAACTCTAGGTTTTAACTGAAAATAGGCATAAAATTTCAGAAATATTTCCGCTTTCTTTACATTAAGTTATTAGACATTGGAGTTTTGTGCTTTGAGTCTCCAATTTCTGACACGGTACGGTGGTAATTCATTCTAAACAAAATTCAAATAATTTTATAGAAAATAGACCATGAGATGGATTCTGGGCACTCTTATCTTCTGAAGTTCAGATAGTCTATATGGCTCGTTGAATTTCTCCTGGACTAATTCATGTTTTGTTATCTATGTCATTTGTAAGAAGGGCGCCTCATGAATTCAAGATAGCATGCTTGGAGGTTTGTCCAATGATCACATACTTCTTTTTATATAAAAATTAAAGAAGTGTCTTGATATGTGCATACTATCTTAAATTTTTATATTACCATAAACCTGTCTTGGATATGCCTTTGTGGATATCAGATTCTTGAGAACCATGTACTTTGAGTTTGAGAGTTCTTAGTATTATATTTACCAGAAAATAGCTCCTCATGTGCAGAAAGTTGATTTTTGGCTAAAAATCTAATAGCCTGTTTTCACGATCACTACCTAACTTGGGAAAAACCCGCTAGAACCTGTGAAGTGACAATTGACTAAAGATAAATTAGCAGAATTTCATTTGTTTAATTTGATTTTTGCAATTTTTTGAAACAATTCTTGTTCATTTTGATGCTGCTTCATTCACAATTAAAGGATACTTGCAACTCTTAGCAATCTGGGTGGATAGTCTGTTCTTTTCGAGGATTGGAAGTGATTTTTTTTGCACAGTTTATTCTTTAATTTTTTTCATCCATTTTCATTAGTCGCACTAAACCATCTCGAAAGTTTGTGCCAACATGATCTGTCCTTGGTAACCCTAATTTGGGTTACGCCACCGATGTTCCACTTTAAAATATTCCGTTTTGCCAGGTCCTGAAACGAGGATAGGTCATGTTCCGTTTGTAGGTTGGATGCCCCTTTTGCAGAATAAGCTCGTGGCAAGGGAAAACCAGTTTGGTTCATCGATGATATTCTCATGATAATTTCATTAACCAGTGCTGTTATCCAAAGGGATTTAGCTCAAACAAAGTTCGGCATGTTGATTTATATCCACGATCTTGCCAGCTAAACTCAAGGCATCACCGTTCAAAACTTACTATACGGGTTTAATATATTCATTTTCTATTCCATAAGGAGCTAGGATTTCGGAATTACACAGATAACAGTTTAAGCTGGAGTGACACATCACAGCAAGTACAAGTAAGCATACAGGTTTGCAGACAAAAGCAGTTCAATTGGCTACAACAGTCAGGTTCAGTTGCTTCTTGGCAAACTCGACGAGGTTGATCATCTCATTGTCGTCGATGAATCCGTCTCTGTTGGCATCAGCATGACTCAGTGCCCGCTTGCTCTTCCACCCGGAGAACCACTTCCCGTTGCTGCGGATGATGTGCTGCAGCTCCTCCTTGCTTATCCTATTGTCTTTATTGGCGTCGAACTTCTTCAAAAGTTCTTGAACTCCTCCAGGTTCATGGGGCGGGTGCCATCCGGTGAGGGTGGCGAGATCGGCATGACCAAGGAATATAAATCACAACTGCTCTGCGAATGCTATGCATGGCGATGGAAGGGTGCTTCAATTTATATAGCAGTCTCGATGCTCTTTGTGTTTATAGAGAGCATCTCTACCTTTTTCCCAGGGTGGTCATTTCCTTATTATAGAATAAGAATCTGAAGGGCCCCTTTGTTCGGCATTAAATGAAAGTAAAGAGTTCCTAAGAAAATGAATTTGTCCATTTTTCGGGTTTAAATTACTATCCCTAATTTCCGAAAATTACAAAAGATATATTAATCTACGTAGAAATAATTATATATTGTGAGAGTTCTAGTAATCCTAGATCAAAAGTAATAGTCAAAGTGTGTGAATGCATCTTTTAATTATGTAAATGTAAAGCTCAATTTAGACCATCTTTAAACTTCATGAAATCATTGCCGTGACTTTGTATAGTTTAAGTAAAATTAACAAAGTGCGGTGGTCGACAGTCTCATGTAATTCACATTCTATTCATTATTCTTGCTTTTGTTGATGGAAAATACTTATGCTAATTGCATTTTTTGCTCATGGAGCCATGGTCAAAACACAACCCTATAATTAGGGGCTTCCTTTGTATACTGATGTTTGGTTACAGAATAAACTCAACAAGATAGGGGTTGTTGCCAACCATAGAGGCCGTCTTTGCTTGTCCGCTAATGCAACAGATTGCTAGACTGTATTCCTTATTTTAACATGTTGGTGTCTGCACATCTTGCTCCCTCTCGTTAAGACTTTTTTTTTTTTTTTTTTTTTTTGAGCTCTATTCTTGACTTTACCCTCTAATTATTGTACATTCGAGGGATGCAAGATCTCAAATGAAGTAATTTAATATCATTCCAAGGACATGAAGTTCCTGTTCTTGAGGCAACAAATTGAAAGATTCTTTATGCTCTCTTTGGTGAACTCTATCCATCCACATCACATTTTGAGGTTTTTTCTAGTACAATTGGAATCACATTCTCATATCCAAAGCAGATAATTGAAAGGTACCCTGGAAAAATTAGTGGGTCCTCATGCTCATATATCATGATTTCATTTACTTGTTGTTAGCTCTTCTTTACTATACTTAATTATTTGTTTTGCCACAAGGATTTCGATTCTTACGATTGAGGGGTAAAGTAACATCTTTACTTTGCTCTCTCTGGGTGGTCGTGCACTGTGCGCGGCTAACATCGGGAGAGGAGAGGAGAGAAGAGGAGAGGAGAGGAGAGGAGCGGAGGCTGGGGAAAAGTTAAGGTTTTTTTTTTTCCTTTTATCGACTATCGTGTGGGCGAGTGATGCACATTTAAGGATCATTAAGTGGGAAACAATACGCAGAAATGAAATGTGGGAACAGTATCCCTCATCCCCCC